>LVTN01000476.1:115312-206629 GCA_001649415.1 Musa itinerans | reverse complement strand
TAATATATATTTATTTATTTATTTATTTATTTTTTATTTCGTTCCGTTCGATAACGGGCGATCCGTGTACCGGTAAGCTGACGGACCGGTACATACCGCCCGTATCGGACGGTATTATTCGAAATTGCATACCTTGGTGCTAATAACAATGCCCATAAGGCAAAATGGGAAAACTGCCTTTTTCAATTTAAATGTTTCTATCACTTGAAAATGCTCACCCATGTCAATTCCTCAAAAGCTTCCACTTTTCTAGTTGTAAAAAAAGCAAGCTGCAGATAAAATGAAATAGGAAGATATGAGCCCAATAAGTACAAGAATTTGTAGTGTGTTTGAAGATAAAAGCCATAACTTTGATTAACAGATTCACTGCATACATGGTAGTAATGATGGTCTGGTGTCTCCACTTCAACTGGAATTTCAATCAGATTGGCATCAAAGCATCTACAATCAAAAGTCATTTACAAAATTAAGTGATGCATAATGGGATTGCAAGAGAAGCAATAACATTAGAAAAGCAAAAGTCAAACATACTCTATCAATGGCTACTATTGAAATAAAACAAAAGAAACCAAAATAAAACTCTGACAACTAAACTATCTTTTTCATGTCAATGAACATTAGAGAAGGATGTGGTACAGACTGTACTAGAAGTCAATGTAGAGATAGTCCCAGAGCATATTGTTCTTACTTGTCGACACTGGCAAGCAGATCAGTCAATAAGCTTACCATGCCTAAAATAATTGGTGTTAATGTAAAGACAGTCCCAGAGAAGGCTAAAAGAGGGGAACGTTACCTAGCCTGCAATGATTGTCCTAGATTACAAAGGTAGGTAAACCGAGTCAGCTCTTGCCAAGAGTGAAAAAAAAAAAAAATTAATGATGCTAAAGGCAACATGTTCGAATTTCACTTTTTGTGTTGAAATAGTACCCAGATTCACCAAGTAAAGAAGAAATAGAAGTCCAGTCACGAGAATATCATGAACTTGGGAAATATGGTGTTGCGATAAAATAACAAAAAATGGCAGTCAAGTTCAAAAGGGTCTAGCAACTGTAAGTCCAAAAGACCACCAAATGCACAGAGCTTATCAGCACCTGAGAGGTTATTCCAATTACTTAAAACCCATTATGTCAAAATAGAGCACCCTAATACTAATAGATGATGCAAAACCTACTTTCTAACAAAAAAAAGAAACATTTACAAAGGAAGAAGCCTTCTAAATGCTCAATAGAATCAGCCTCAAAACAACAAGTTGCAAGATCTAAGCAAATTAGTCCTGATTAAATTTTGAGATATGCGTATTAAAAGGACACTTTAGAAAGGAAAGAGACTGGCAGCTACAGGTTGACAAGGACCATGAGTCCTTTAAGAGAGCACACAAGAACATGACAAGTGGCACCAGGGACTAGGTGAGCCTATAAATTGCTTTATCAACATGAACAACCTTATAATGTCACAGCAGAGTGGACTTAGATGCCATCAACGAAAGGATTTGACCCTTGTCTTGCTTCTAAAAAATTTATTTTTTAATTTCATAAACATCCAATTATTCTAATCTAAATACTTTGAACCATATCCTCTCTGCTTAGCTGAGGAACGCTGCAACTAGAATTAAAGCACTTAACTGCAGTCACAAAAGAAAACGAAAACCCCAACTAGAGAAAATTTTTATCAGCAATACATCCAAGTTAACTATTTCAATATAGGTAAAAGCTTAAGGGCCAATATTCTGACAGGACACAAGCATTTCTCATTCACATTGAGAGACTATAATAGTTATGATATATAGAGAAGGCAATTGAATATTAAGTTGTCTGCACACCAAGAGGCTTGCATGCGAGGCGTGTGAGTTCATTTCACAGACGAACAGAACCAAACATTAAATGCTACAGGAAATTTTGCATTTTATGATGATCAAACCTCAAATTGAAAGTCAAAGTATGAAAAGAAATTGGATTTCAAGTCTTCTTAGAAATTAATTGAAGTTAATTCAGAGAGTTCAGATCATCAGAGTTCAGTTAGCGAGTTCACAGTTGCAAGTGGAACAAACAGAAATGATTTACAGATTTAGATTAATTTGGATGTATATGGATACAAATAGAACCAATGGAAACTCATAACTTTTCCAAATGACAAACAATATTTTTTTTTATGGTCTCATCAGGTCGTGATGTCCCACTTCTAGAAAAATGTTTGACATTGGCCATAATCACCAAGTAGGATAATTCTAGGACACCAGTTAGGAAGGGGTCTGAATGTGAAGCAATTGCAGTAAAGGAGGGCATTCAAGATGCAGTGATGCAAGGAATTACCAGGCTGATGGTTGAAAGAGATGCAGCAAATTTGATAGATGTCTTAAACAACCATTAATCCCCCTGTGGCAGCAAATGAATGTCTTCAGAGATATCTTTGAATTGATCAAATTGTGTAACAGGGATACCTTTGCCTATGTATACCGTAAGTCAAATGAAACCACCAACCAGGTGGCAAGATTTGCTAGAAACACTATATCCACTTTTTAGTGGCAGAATGAGATGCCTATCCTTTTTGTAATTTGGTATCCTCTAACAAAAAGGGTACATTGTCTATTAGATCTTTGAATTAACAAAATAATTTTCTTTTTTTGAGGAAAAATTTCTGGGACCCCAGTAAAAAATAACTAGAGCACTATAAGACTGATGCATCTCCAAGACCATCAACATGAGTAGCAACACAATACCTTTTTTTATCAAATTTCCTCTTAAGTAATGCCTAAAGTGTCAGAAGCTTAGAACCATCTGATTGAGAACATGACTTCTTATTAGGAGCGTACCTATGGTTGATAAATCTTGCCACATTGCCATAAAATGTTGCATCCAAACAAAGGGCTTCTTCATCCTTCAGTGCACCTTCTGAGCCCCAATCAGCATCTAGTAACACTGGATAAGTATGCTCTGCATTGCCTGTGGTTTGCATTGTCCTATCATATAGCTCCATGTTTGTCAATACTTCCCCAACATACTCACATACAAAAGCACCTCTAGGCAATTCATCAAGTGTCCTCAAGCCCCACCCCTTTCCTTCAGATGTGAGAAACACCTTAAGCACACACAATCCAATGTAATGTTAGAAAAATAAGTTCATTTGAATAGAAGAAATGAATATGATAAGCAGCACTTAAGAGTGAAATGGCAAAAATGCCTCACTGTAAGACAAACACAGAATCTCGATTAAAACGAGGGGCAAGATTATGATTATGATCATTCTCAAGAAACAATAAACTTACTTGCAAATTGCGTGTGATGCCTCTTTGAACCACACGGTTTCCACAATGCATACTGCAGCCACATTTGCTCCAGCATTCTTTGACAAACTTCCGCACTAGGTGTCCCTTGCATGCCTCCGGCAAAACATCATTCTTTGATCTTTCTAGGGGGCAATCTTTACAATAGAACAGATGATGTTTTTGCGGTTCACGATACATAGAGATGCATTCATCCAGAAATTCCTTTTTCATAAGGCCATCTGATGTATAGGCAAACTCACCTCCTGTTTCACGTGCACAGGTGCAAGGTATTGGTGCAGCCAAGCAATCACTGAAACAATCTGCACAGCAGTCCTCATCCCCAATTCGAGCGAGAGAAAAACTAACATATGCATTCTGGTAAACAATGTTACGTGGTATGTAGTTAAAAGATGGCGGATACTCTTCTCTAGAGATTTCATTTACCACTGATATTCTAACTCTTTCTTCACCTTTAGATATGTCATTGACATCATGAAGCAGTCTTGATCTGCCAAGTGCATGTTGTGGCTGAACCACCACTAAGCTACATGATGTTAGGCTTCTGGATTTGGGAATTTCAGGTTCCTTCATCTTCTGGATCATCCCACTTTGATTAATAAGTGTATCTTTCTGAATAGGAGAAGGATCAGAGCTAAGTGTCACGTCCATATTATCCAATGTTGCTGGACAAAATGAATTATTCAAGCATGCAGACATGGCGTCATAAGCACAAGGCATGATGGGTTTCTTGAGTGCATCTATTGTTGGAATTATCTGCATGACATTTCCCTGCTTATCATCAGTTGCTTCAGAACCTAGCTCTAGAAAACACTTGCACATTTCTTTCATAAGGTTCACAAAAGAGAAGCTCGGTTGAAGAATCCTGTAGGATTTCAAACATCTATCTTCTACTCGTTTAAAGACAGTCTCCAAATTAGGTACATGGAAATCCGGTCGATCAGAGCTACAACTAAATGTAAGTTTTACCTCCCCCAAGTCTGAAGAAGCTACATCAACATTAAAAGAAGATGACTCCTGAACAGATAAAAGCTCAGATGTGGTTCCCGTAGTGAATGCATTAACTGGGAGACTTTCCTTAGCATTATTTCTTTGCCCTTTCTGTGTCGAGCTTCCATCAACATTTTGCTGCAAAGTTGAATGACCTTTCGAAGAGATATGACAACTTTGTTGACCTTGAGGAAATAAAAGGGCCAAAATAGACCAATTATGAATATTTCTCACAAGATTTAACTAATATGTCCCAACACAATGATTAATATATTCTCAGGACAAGTATTGCTTGATCCAAAAGCTTCATGTATTCAATTAAAAGTTAATTTTTAATAGTATAGTTAGATATGACGGTTATTAGTTGTTATATCAAAAAATACATGCCATATGGAGACTCTCTATAAGTCATTTAATTTATGTTCAAGAAAAATCAACCTTTTCAATATGGTCGATACAATAAAGAGAAATTACATGAATTTTGTATGGAATAAGAAACAAATTGGATGAGTATAATTGCTTGCAAGAAACTGTCATGCATAAAGTGGCCAATCTTAACACATGGTTGCTGATAATAATAGATGATGCCAAAAGAGATACACTAATATACCAGAAAAAATACGCCAATTTCAACAAATGATAAAGAGAACAAGGAGTACACATATACCTATGTTTCCTGAAGAATGTGGCTGCGAGGGGCGTATCATCGCAATAGGCGTTTCAAATACTGGTGAGTCATATTCACACGGCTCATCCTTAGGACTGACTGGATCAGAAGAACAGTTACCTGTGTGATGCCTTTGTAGATACTCGGTGCCTGGTTCAACTTTTGGCTCTTTAAAAATGATGGAATTATCCATTTTACCCTGCAGAGATTGTTTGTCATTTTTTTATATATGACAAGTGTACTTATCAGAACTTGTACGAGACCAGCTTCGTTTACCTGGTTCGGAGTTTTTATTTGTCTATGATTCAAATGAGATGATGTCTGTCCAGCTCTATCAGATATATTGCAAGTTTGAGGTGGCACAACCTCAGTTGTAGTCTGCCTAGTCAATGGCCGCTGTAACAAGTCCTGATTTGCTGCTTTCCCAAACGAAGGTTGAGGCAACGAGGGTTCATCGATCATGATTCCTTGACTCCTCAAGGATGAAACTGGTCCATCTCCTTTATGTTCACGTGATACACCTGCTTCTAGTCTTGGCCTTTTCTGTGAAGTTTCACCAGCCAAATTAGGGTTAGCATTTGATGGTGGAGGGGGATGGTCATCTTGCCTAGCCCTGACTCTCATTCGACAAGGCTCAGGATCATCGCTTGCAATAACATCCTTACCTTTACCACCCATATCCTGAAACAATCAGTTATTCAACATCTTAGGAACAAATCAGTAAGAAGAACTACGAGAATTAAATCATGATAGGATTTCCATAAATCATCCACCATTTTCTTTTTCCAGCCGTCCTCCTAAAGCAATAGGATAATTCAAAAAACTGGTTCATATTTAAAGAACAACTGATGACTTGTGATTACCAATACAATACGCCAAACATAGTACCTTCTCCTGCGATTCTTGCATGTCAAGTATAGCATCCGCGAGGACCCGATAGTTCTCGGCTTCGATGTACTCCCACTTATTTTCGTAAACTTTAAGAAGGTTCTTCAGTACGGGTTTGGCCATTTGCATCGGTATTCCGATGGCCTTCATCGCATTCAGTGCCGCTATAGCTTTTTGCCGCGCCATTCCCGAATCGATATCACCAACACCTTCTCCAAACTCCAACAGAAACCAAATGCGACCAGAAAAGTTCAAATGCTGGTTCAAGAAAGCGGCGGAACCCCAGCATTAAGCGGCGAGTAGGAGGAAATGCAAGCCATGAACGGAGAGTACAACGAGATGATCGAGAGGGACCTGTGTTACCGAGCGAATCTTGCGGGAGAAACCCTAGGACGAGAAGGGAACCCTTCGACCAACTTCGATCGAGATGGTGGGAGCCGCAGCACCGCAATCGGTTGATCGGAGCGTTAGTGTTGGTGTAACACGAGCGGGGTCGCCATTTGCACTTCCCCCGAGCACCCCCTGCTTAATGCGGAACCCCAGCATTAAGCGCCGAGTAGGAGGAAATGCAAGTCATGAACGGAGAGTACAACGGGACGATCGAGAGGGACCCGGGTTACCGAGCGAATCTTGCGGGAGAAACCCTAGGGCGAGATGGGAACGCTTCGACCAACCTCGATCGAGATGGTCGGAGCCGGAGCACCGCGATCGGTTGATCGGAGCGTTAGGGTTGGTGGAACGCGAGCGGGGTCGCCATTTGCACTTCCCCCCCCCGAGTACGCTCCTGCAGCTCTCCGCCTCCGGCTCTGTCCTCGGGAGGAGGGTCACTCAATAGGCGTGATGCGGTCGACTGCCGATCCGGTCAGCTTTGTGATCGTGTTGTTGGATGGTAATCGCGGAAAATAACAAGTTTGCTGACGCTTCGATTCCGCTTCGTTCCCGTTTAAAAGCACTGTACGTTACTGGATATACAACCTGCATTGTATTTGGATGTTATTTCATGAGTTTGATGACCAAAAACATGACGGTCAAACCTTTGACCAAAGTTAAGTCAATCAAATATGATAATTAGTTGGGGGTAAATTTCGGATAACGATAAATGGCAATATGCCAATAACAATGTTCGCATCGTTTTTTTCTCTTTCTTTTTCTTCCGTCGCAATGAATGGTTGCACGAATCTAAAAGAAAGTACATTATATTACCAGTGGGAACTCGATAAGCAACGATCACCAGCAGTCCAACAGACAAATAAAGTTTTCTATTGTTTTAGCACACAGCTAAAAGAAGTGATCACCTGCAGAAGTGTGTCATTAGTTTGTTTATATGAATGATGATGTCCAACGCATGCAAAGCTTTAGCATCTCTCATTTTGGGTGGGTAATTATTTTTTATATTTCTAGAATAAATGTTCTCGGAGAAGAAGGATCTCAGACTTCCCAGTGAAGAAATTAAAAAAAATTACTATTTTTATAAATATTGTATGTATGTATAGGTGATATGAGAAAATACTAGTAAGTATTTTTGGATTTCCTCTACTGGTTATGGAGAGAATGAGAGAAAAAAGAAAGAGAGCTTTCTCATGTGAGATGGTGTCCATAGGACTTGTGTTGGAGTTTGGTCAATTAAGAGTAATTATAAATTGATCTCATATAATAAAAAATTTAATTTTTCTATAGACCCAAATGAAAAAAATCAAACCACACAAGTCTTATATCAGAGTTATCCAGATTCCTATTTAGGTCTTTCCCACTTGGTAGTGTTCAGTTCATATCTAAACCAACAAAGTTAATTTGCATTCAGGACAGCTAGAAACAAACATTGCTTGAGGAATCCCATATATTATATCTGGTGATTAGGAATATTGCTTTTACATGAACATGAAGGCAATTGACAACTCATAACAGGTACTTTCTTGAAGGGAAAAAAGATTTCAAGATTAAAAGAAAAGAAAACATACTCAACAAGCCACTTGGCCTGTCATACATCTATTCCATAACAATATACACAACTTCATGTATCTTCCCATGATAACTTCATTCAGTAACACGATGTAAAAATACGATTAACTGCTGGACGGATCTCTTCTGCCAAACAAAACCAAGACCGGATCCTCCTTTGTCTTGTGACTGCAAAAATAACTGTGACCTAGTTTGTAGTCACCGTATAGATCATCACTTAATATGGTTCATCATCCTCTTTTCACGAACATTACTTGCCTCTGTGCCGCCACTTCTGAGGGAAGCTTCCTCTCATTTGTATGGTTGTTGTCACCAGATTCCTTGGAGATCCCTTTTCTGCGAAGTGGAGTTCTGACTCCAGCATTCTTGTGGCTACCCTCTTTACCTTGAGCTTGTAGACTCTGGTTTATGCTGTTGATTTTTGGGAGCATTTGTCGCTTTATTGCTAGGTTCTGCTTTCCTATGAGATCATCATTATCTGAAAGCAAATATACGATAGAGAATTGAAAAAAGTAGAGAACATATAAGAGCAATCTTGACAGCATTCAACTTCAAATTAAAAGCACATTAGATGGTGACATTAATCATATGGAGTCAGGTTCCCTTTTTCCTTATTTTTGTGCTTTACTCTATTTGATGATTTTATTAGTTGTGCATGTTGGTCTGCTAGAAATGCAGCAAGCTCTGCTTCTAATATGTTGCAGAAACATTGCTGGGTATTTTTCTAAAATATTTTCTCGATGGTGCAAATTGAAGTATCTTCAAAACGTTATGATGGTTACAATCACTAATACCAGAGAATTAAATTACTCCCCTAGCCAAAACACAATGATGCAACGTAAACAATGTTAAATACATGATAGCAAAGTGATAAAAAGAAACAAGCAGACAAACAATGCTTGATATCTTAAAGCACATTTCCCCATACATTCTGAATTATAATCTTATTATTGAGTAAAAATGTACCAGGACTCGATAGGACAGCACGAGGCCGTGGAACTGAACTAGCTCTCTTTTTGGTCTTATTGTCCTCATTGATAATTTTGGCATCCTTCCCTGCAGATCAAACTTAGGTGTTAGATTTTTTTTTCTATTATATTTAAACTAATGCAAAATTGTAGCATCCAAATAAATATACAGAATACTGAACCTTTGGATGCAGAAATAGAAGAAGCTGGAAAACCCTTAGGTGGAGACTTGTGAAATTTTGCATGCCACAAAAGAGGATCTTTTCCAGACTCCGTATCTAAAAAGAGAACACCGTTAATCAGGGAAGCTAAAAGGCATAAAAAAAATGCATAATTACAGATAATAGCAGTAGCAAGTACTGAATGTTAACAAAGAAAAATCTTAGTTATATAAGTCATGTATTTCCAAGCGAATTCCTCATGGGACAAACCTGGGATAATGCAACAGAGGAATCTAATCTCCAGTTGTTATTTCTAGCAAAAAAATCGATAAGGAATAACTAACCTACCACTTGGTGTCTCCATGAAAACATAGCTGCATGGAAGTACTAGATCACATGGAGTTTAGGCAATAAACACACGGCCATTGAGAAGACAAATGATTGAATTCTATTAGAGTTTGCAAGAGGCAAAATTAATTCTTGGTTGTGATTTTCAAAATTGAATGAGTGAGAGATCGCAGCATTTTAGTGGACATTCTCTCACCTTTTATAGTGTCAAACAAATACCCAGCCAAGGTCCAGTTGAAAGACTACGCAGTAAGCCTCTGGGAATTGTCTTACTGAGGGAAAATTTATGGTTTGTGTTACAAGAGATCAGAATCTGAATTCCTGACCTACTTTGTTTCCAGTGTCAATAAAATTTAAGTCCCAATAAAAGGGGTCAATGTACAAGAAATTGCTAATATTACTCGACCATCAATTTTCTTGAAAGTAATTATGTCGGGTGCTTTTGAGGACTAGGGCATTTGACAATAATGCCATTTTCCAATAACAATGTCGATGATGCAATTATTGACCAAACCCTATATCTTCAAACTTCAAAGAAGAAACTAAAATTTTATTCACCTTGTATAATGAAACATAGGATATTAAATGAATATAAAATTCTCTTCCATAATTTAGCAAGTCATTGGCCTCCGAAACCATTAGCACAAGTCACCACGTATTGTAGCTCCCATAAAAAAAAGAGCTATAAAGTTTCAGATACCCAACCAATTGTGATCTTTCTAAACACAAAAGATGATAATAATAATTTTAAAAAGAGTTAAGCAAAGCATGAATGCCGAACCCAAATAGAGCCACGAAATGACATGGTAAAAGGTCAGCAGTTTCTGCCGGGTGCAACGATCATTTTTGCAGAAGTTTTAATGCCGAGACATCATAACATGCACCAAGGATAAGCTCAGGCTAAAGAAGAACAACTAAAGACATCATAGAAATACAGAGAAAAAGGTGGACAAGAAAGAACAACAGACAAATCTATAAAGTTTTAATCCAAAAAAGGGTTTATCGTCAGCTTCACTTCTCATTTTATGGACTCCAATAACCTTCCTAAAAGCTGAGGACTTTCCCACCTTTTCTTTCTGAAAGGAAAACAATGAGTTGCACAATCCGTTATCTTCCTAGTAAATTGAAAACTAGGACTTCCAAATAGCATCAGTTGAAATTCTTTGAAGTTCTATGGAGACACTAGTAGTTCTAGAGCATGTCTAACAAGTATTTTTGAGACCATAGCACATCTAACAACTACAAGTCCTTTTAGAACCATAACCTGCTGGGACCTGAAACAGACAATTTTTCCCAAACTATGATTTGTGGTAAACTAATAAAGTAACTTCATAAGATTTGTTCGGCGGCAAGAATATAACAGGTCTAACATAAACATCAACTTCATCAAAAATCAGAGAAAGAAAGAGAGAAATCAGATAAGAGTTTTGTTTAAAATACATATACAATAATTAAAGAGTTCAAGAGGGAATATGATTTATAAAACAAGTTGAAAGATTAAATTGACAAACAAAATCCAGGCTGCTTAAACAATACATGATCATCGACAAGAATCAAGACAGAGCTGTATCTTTACCATAGTTTGCTGCTGAATTCCTCAATGATGGTTTAGAGAGAGTTTCAATGATTCTCATAACAAATGAGAGCTCTTCTTCCTTGATTGTCTGATCTTCCTGTTCTCGCACCTTTATTCGTGGGTACACTAAAGCACATAGTAGGAACAAGTCATTACAAATGATCCAAAAGACAAATAAAGATCTAAAACATGGCACAAACTCTTTCTATTGACCTAACCAACACTTTAAACCCCAAAAAAGACATTATAAAGGCATTCATGCTAGTAACAAGCCTCTAACATGTATATCCTTTTTAACTCCACATAAGCATATAATGTATATGCACACACGAGAAGAAACGATGATGGATTTTCTGGCAAAAATTTCGACACTACCTAAACTAGCATCGATACGGTCCATAAAGCCATAAAATCTTACTCCATATGCCAACTTTCCAGTTAATTTTTGCGTCGATATTCCAAGTATCATCTTGACCGAGAAGATTATGATTTGTTCTAAACTGATGATAAATTAGAGAAAAAATAACTAGCTTTCTACGATCTTCTCATCAGATCATTACTATTACGTAGAAGAAATATCATAACATATACGAAACATGTATGATTCTGGATACTTCAAATTGCAAGAGAGATTCCACATACAAGGTAAGCGCCACTGTCACCTTCGAGCAGACTCTAATAGAAAGAACAGGATTTCCTTCGATCAAGAAATTTCGAAGCTACAAAAACCGTTGATGTTAGATCATAGAGGCACACAAACATAGCATCCCTCTGCACTTCCATGATCTATATATGCATCAAAAAACGAAAGGCTTCCCAGGACTCTTCCGTGATCGACGAAATCCTCATCATCCGACATCTCGCTCGACTCGACAGAAAACACGGTCTCCAAACGGAAATTGAGACGATCCAACCATCAAATATGATGCAAGAAACGCGAAGGGAGATCAATCGAACTCACTATTTGAAGCGATTTGAGAAGCTCTTCTTCGCGACCTCCGTCTTTCTCTCTCCGTTCCAAGGTCGATGATACATACACAAACTAAGCTTTCGAGGAAGGGGCGGTGAAAAGGCAAGCTGGAAGCAAGCAGGTTCTGCGGTGGCGTGACGAGTCAGACCGAAGAAACGAAGAGTCGCGTGCAGAACACCAAAGCGGACCATCCGAATCGAATCAGAATCCAAATCCAATAGAGTGCGTCCGGCCCACCTTTTGATTTCTTTGCTTGCCGGCAAAGTGAGACAAGACTCATGGCATGTTATTAACGTGATCTCCCTTTGGTGCTTTGTTTTCCTGTAGGAAGGAAAGGTTATAAATAATTATTTTATTTTAATTCTTTTTTAACCGATTTCAGCTCTTCCAACTTATCTTATTTAGATCTAAATTTCATGATGAGACCTTAATTGTATAGTGCATGTGTATAACATGCATTAAGTCATCGATCCACGTTTTAAATATGAATTAATATTTAATACTTTTTAAAATCATATTTACTTTAAATACTATAAATGCTTAAATACTAATCCTATCTCAAAGATAACATTAGTATTTTAACATTTACGAGATGAGAATATGATTTTTTTTTTAATTTTAAAGTACCCTATTACATTATCTGGAATTACAAGATATAATAAGAAACAACAAGGTTTATATATTATATAAAGTATTTTTTTCTAAAAAAAATATTTATTTATATGATTATATTTTTATTTATTATATATTAGGGTCATATGAAATTTTTTATAAGATTACATACATGCATTTATTTTTTTTAAATATAAAATATTTATTTATTTTTTAATAAATATTAAAAATATCATACATCGACTGGAAACTTTCTTTCTCTAACTGTATACTAAAAATAAAAATATATTCCTAAATACAATTAGTATATTATTGAGGAGAAACAGTGATATGGTTTGATTATTGGCCGATATGCTATAAAATTATACATAGATTGGAATTTTACCCGTTCAAAGAATGACGCCTTCGTTATTGCTTTTGTAATTTGTAAAATTGCATTTGATTCGATCCTAATAGAATTATTATCGATACGTATTTGATGCAACAATACAAAAAAAAACAAATGATGTGACTGACCGCCATGAGAGACAACTTAACTTTTTTTTTAGGTGTGTCTTTACCTGGTGCCTTCATAGTATATATTTTTTTAAACATTATATGATTCACACATATTTAAATTTCAGATTTATTATTTATTTAATGAATATGTTAATTGTCAATATTTTATTTAAAAAATATTTTGAAAAAAATAAAATCAATATCGTTTGATTAGATGATCTTTTATAATTAGATAAAATATATAATAAAATTAATTAGATCCTGATGATAGAATAGAAAAGAAGTCCATATTATAATAAACTTTCTTATGAGATATTTTTGTTAAGAGGAACTCTCATAATAACATATATCCTCTACTGACAAATGATAAATATTATAATTTCTCTCTCAACCTCCTTCTAGATTGACAATATGGCTTTAGATCTAAAGACAATGCCCATATCACATCTTAAACCGATTTGATTTTATTTTATTTCAATCCTAGTATATTTTATATATATATAGTATATAACAGTTTTTATACTTATCGATCAAGCAAAAAATAAAGAAAAAAAAATACAAGAATAAAGAGTATACACCATGAAGCGTTGGAAAATTCATCTCTTTACAACTTAGCTTCTTTCACATGAAACGAAACTGCAATCCTCCGATGCTATAGACGATGTGTTGGTTCATGTGGCATCGAGAGCATAAGAATAGGCATTAGTCTCGCTTGCCGTCGATGGATCGATCGCAATCAATATGTCCCAACTTCACAAAATTATGATAACAAAGGTCGGAAACAATCCACTAAATCGTGGGTTTTCCGATGACGACCGAGAAAGAAATATATGTTTTTGCATCGATCGATCAAACACTAACATGTGATCTTAATTCTCATTATCAGTATCCTTATTTAAGTATCAAAGTGATAGTATTCTTATGTCGGCGTTTTGACACTCTCTGGATCGCTATGACGCGTTCTGCATACAACATAATGTCTTCAAAATTCTAACGCGATCATTAGTCCCACTAGATTGTCTATAATGTTAGAATACGTTAGTTGTCAGTCTTCTCGTTGTAAACTCACTCTTACCGCTATGATTGTTTGAACAATGTGAATTGAGTCAAAGCAAGAGATATCTCCGATGTTACTCGACGAACACAACACTTGGTAGCGCTTCTATTATAGAATCTCGTAAAACACACACTCGAGGACTTCTGATGCTCTTGTTTTCGCCATTGTTTTAAGAAAAGAATTGACTAACGTGGGTATTGTGAATGAATTAAGATTAAAACGGGAAAAGGCTAATGATGTTTCACTGTTTCTCAAGCACCTAGTAAAAACAAAAACAAAAAGTTATCTACCGAAGAAGCTTGCTGGGTCTAAAAGTTCTGCTAAAACTTAGAAAAAAAAAAGAAAAAGTCTTTACTTTACAGTAAAGTGTCACTTCTACCGAATGTAAGACTTTGATTCAAAAAATGAGATAGAACATTTACTTTTATATATTTTGAATTAAATATTATTATTATTATTTTATTTGATAAATAAATTTTGATGCTTTAACTCATATTACTAATAACATTTACTGAAAGTTAAAACAATTCATTATTAAAAGGAATTGTCTCAAAGTGAAAATACTATCCAATAAATCACTTATGCATCTTAAAGATGCCTTTTATATTTCTTCAATTTTTAAAAACTTAGTTTTTATTTCTAAATTGGATGAATTAAAGTTTTTTTTTTTGAAAAACTTGGCATATTCTATGCGATGATTCATATAGAATTAATTTAAATATTGAATTGGGAAAAACTTTGACAACCCTATACTTAGATGTTGGAATGCAACATAGTTATATTAATAAAAGAAATTTCATCTTGTGACATAGACATTTATGATATATCTTTAAAAAAAATGATGGAGAGATTAGTAAGGGATAGAATTTTTGAAAAATCTAAACTTCATTGATTTTAATGTGTATAAATTACATTAAAGAAAAGCAAATGTTATATACTAACATTTATGGATCACTTCATATTTCATGTTTTAGTTAATAAAGATATTTCATCACAAATGACTTATATATATATATATATATATATATATATAATAAATGAAAAGTCTCATGATATTTATGGTATAGATATGTGAAGTTAAGAGATAATTAAATAAAATATCAAAATCATATGGTTAGATAATGATGGTGAATTATATGATAAATCAGATTAGAATCCCTACCTGTTTGCTAAATTCTTAGAAACGTAAGAAATTTATACTTAATATTGAGAGTACCACATAGAATTGTATTACTGAAAAGTATAATTATATCTGGATATGGTTTGAAATTTGACGAATTTTTCAATTGTACATAACTTCATGTAGAGTGAATTTTTAAAAATTAGTATGTATATCTTGAACATGGTCCATAGTAAGTTAGTACAATTACCAATTATAAACTAGTAGGAAAGATAATTTAAGATATTTATATATTTGGGATTGTCTAATAAAGACAAGAGTTTTTAGTTCATATGAAAATAAGTTAAATCAAATAACAATTTATGAATACTTTATTAACTAATAAAAAAATCTAAGAGGTACTGACTTTATTGTCGTAACCAAGACATAATAATAATTGAGTTTGATAATATAAGATTCTTATATAATGATCAAACAAATGAGAATGAAAAGTCTCAAATATTCAATAATTTATTATTCCTTAAATTACTAAACAAATTAATGAAAAATAAATAATATGATAAAATTTTCATCTTGATAAACTTGTAGAACAACCATAATCAATCATTTGATAATATCTTAAGAAGAAAAAAAACATACCATTTGTAATGATTATATGATATATTAAAAATATAAAATTATAATATAAGAATTAGAAAGGATCGTTTGATGTTTTCACAAGTAGTAATGATTCTAAAAATGGAATGATATAATAAAAAAAAGATAAAATCAATATACCATAATGGTATTTAAGAATTCATCGAATTATCTAATAATCATAAATAAAAATTTTAAATATATCTTTAAGACTAAGCTTGACTCGAAAGGTAATACCAAATAATATAAAGTCAGTCTCATATCCAAAAGTTTTACTTAGAAAAAATACTTTGATTATAACGAAATATTTTCTTTCATTTTTAAAAAAGATATATTAAGAATTATTATGGTCTTAGTAATCATTAAGATCTTGAATTACATTAGATGAATATGAAATAATTTTTTTTATATGAAATATATATATATATATCTAAAGATCATTGCGAAGTAGGTTTATTATTTTGATCCTATATGTTGATGATATATTATTTACTAATAGTGGTATTAGTTTATTACATAAAACCAAAAATTTTCTTTTGGATCATTAATATAAATAAGATAGCTTATATTATTGACATACAGATCATCAGAGATTGACCTCAATGATTACTATGACTATCTCATAAATGATATATTGATTGAGTGTTGAAAATATTCAATATGTAACTTTATTCGACAAATGATACACTTATGATTAAAGATAAAAATTTTAATTTAAGTATGTGTCTTAAAAATGACTTGAAAAGAAATCAGATTAAATATATTTTGTATGCATATGCAATTGAAAGTCTATTATATGTTCAAAAATATAACAAACTAAATATTAATTTTATAGTTAGAATGCCGGGTAGATATGAAAGTAATATAGAAATGAAGAATTGAAAAACTATAAATAAAGTAATATAATATCTACAAATGATGAATGATTATATGCTCACTTACGGAATATCTGAACAGCTAGAAATGAAGAATTGAAAAACTATAAATAAAGTAATATAATATATGCAAATGATGAATGATTATATGCTCAAATATTATAAATAAAATAATATAATATTTGAAGTGATAAGATATTCAAACATTGATTTTATGAGTTGCTTGATAGTACGAAGTCCACTTCATGATATATTTTTTTGCTAACTAGTAGGATAATTTTTTAAAAAAGTGTTAAGTAATCTATTATTACATTATCAACAATAGAAGTTGATTTTATGATGTGCCTTGAGACCACTAATCAAAATTTATGATTACGAAATTTTATCTCAGGACTTAATATGTTTAATTTAATTATTACATCATTGAATATGTTTTATGATAATACTATAATAATTTTTGCTATAAAAATAATAAGTATTCAAGTTATTCCAAGCACATTATGATAAAACACTTAATTGTTAGAGAAAAAATCTAAAAATAAAAAGTGTTTGAAAATTTGAGCACCAAAACTAATATTTAATGTTTTTGCTATCATATTTTTTATTTATATATATACATATTATATATATACTTGATGATAAAATTGTCTGAATAAGAAAAATTATATGGATTGTTATGCATTGAATTAGAAATGACTGATAGTGTTATAGTACATAAAAGTAAGTATAACACAAATAATATATAATCACTATGATTTACATAGATAATTTAACTTAATGTAGAATAATAATATTTGTTAGTCTATCTATATATTTTTAAAAATCATGCATGTGCAAATTTTTTTCAGTACTTATAATCCAATCAAGCAAAATTACTTTTAAAATAAAAATTTATTTTGGTTGGTATAATTTTAAATATTTGTTTTACCTCGCTTTCATCAAAGTGGGAGTGTTTGTTAATAATATATATGACTCATAACTTAATTGATAAGATGTATTATAGATAATGATTAAATTATAATCAAACATATAAATATCGATATTTATATATGTTCAAATCATGAACATCGAGGAATAGAATATCTAAGATTTTTTTTAGACCCTCTCTCCTCTCGCATAGTGCCTATTATACGTTTGCGGTGAGAACATAATTCTATTAATTACGATGAGAGAGATGGGTAGTTCTTCGCCAGGATAAAGATGCAATGCTTAGCATTGAGGTATATGATTTGACATAAACTTATCAAATAAAGATATGCATCTTTATATATTAGATTTTAATTATTGATATTAATATTTTGGCATTACAAATATATTTCCTAACAAGTCGATTATCTTACTTAATCCCAATATAAAGCATAAGATGCAACTAAGAGTATGAATTTATACATTTTCATTCGCAAATAACATCAATATCATGGAGAAAACAACCCCCATGAATTTCTTACACACTTATTTTGGTATTATTTATTATCTTTTATCGAGATTATTACTTCTTAGTTACGTGTACATCAATTATTCTTTTTATTAGTTTAAAAATAACAGTAGTGTGATTGTTATAGTTTCATATCGATGATCCATTCAAAACTCAATCGAGCTCAATAAGATAAGATATATATAACGATCAAAGGTGGTGCACAATAATTGCACGATCCACAAGTAAAAAGAAACATATTTTAATAATTTTTTTTTATTATATTGGTGAATAAAATTATTATAAATAATAAGTTAATATTTGATCGTTATCGATAATTATTATAAATAATAAGTTAATATTTGATCACGTGTCCAAATAATTTTAATTTTTTAGATAAGAATAATTCGACGAATTTATAAATCCTTAATTCTTCTATTCCTCGAGGGGTTAATTAATCTTATCATCACATCATATCACGAGGCAATTTATCCAAAAAGAACGTCCACTAATTCGTTTTATCATATGTACCCTTCTATTGGGAATTTATTTGGGGACAGTCCTTTTTCTTAGATCACATAATAAAGAATAAATATTAAACCGAAACCGTCCGATTGGATATAAATATATATAATAAATCTGAAAGATCAAAGTTATACACAAAGATAAATTTCAAGTGAGGAGTGATAGAAATAAATTAGGAAGGACTTTTCCGACTTTTCGTAATGAATTGTCTGCACTCTCCAAACCATCGCACTTAGTCTTTAGGACATGCCCGTCAAATTGTGAAATGAGAGCACTATATTTAACCCTGACACTTCCTCCCACACACACTCCAAAAAAAAAACCCTAGCTTCTCTGGTCGGCTCGTCGGTCTCCGACCGCCGTCGGAACCCCTGAGCCCTCGGCTATCGCAAGATCTCAGCCTCCTTCGATGGATCAGACTATGGAGGTGTTGCGAGCCGCCTCCCAGGAGGTTTCGACCTCCTCGACCAAGCGGCGGATTCGAATATTCCGCGAGAAATTGCCCCCTCTCCTCCAGATCTCAGGTCGGGTTGAATTCACTGCCTTCTGTATTGATCCACTGTCTTTCACGTTCATTTTTGTTTCATACGTCTTTTCATCGATCGTGGTGATTTTGGATGGCGTGTGGTCATGAGGTTCCTTCGATAATTATTCGTTGGTGGAATCATTAAGCTCTTCTTTCATGATTTGAGCTGATGGGTTTCATGGTTTGTTTTATTTTTCCGTAATGTCCTGCCCAAATGATGAACTCCATGAATTTCGATTCGTTTAATATGTCGGAGCATCTTTTTCTGTTGGTCAAATGACTAAGTTCAATAAATCTGCTGCATCTAGAATGCAGAGTGCGTGTTGCCTGACTTTTGGTTACCGCAGCGGTTCCTGCAAAGTAGAGTGTGAATGTCACAATGATTTCTTTGGATCCCCTGAACTCAGAGTAATAATTTAACCTGTGGACACACCGAATCATCCTTCTCTAGATACACCCGAATTATTGCTATTACAGAATCTTCAATTAGTCTTTAGTAGCGTGGAAGTCTATTCCGAATGTCGTGTCAATTTTTTCCGTTTAGGATTTAGTGGAAGCTTATGGCTTATGTGAGAACACAAGGGGAAGATACTGTTGAAGATTTGATACTCTATTTCTCTATGTTGTTACCAATTTTAGCTGAGAGTTTGTCAGTTAGTACCCGAGCAACTGCCATTAGTAGGTTGATTCATTCTTCTTGCCAGGGCTTTTGCCATAGGAGTCCATTGAATGAGTACAGTTCTTATAAATTTGAGTGACAGTCTCAATAATCATACGCAGCTACCGACTTATGGTAACAAGTTGTTGGGGGAAGGCAATGCCATTTTCTTTTTTTTGCCTCACCTTTTGATCTCAAGTGTCATGCGTATAACCAACATAATCAGTTATTTGTTCGACGAACAGGGTGACCATCTGATCACGATTTCCACTTACATATTTTCTGTTCCCTGAACGGGCTCATTTTGAACAGATATGGTCTATGGCAATGCATTAGTTGGATAGACAAGCTTATTGTTAACCTTTTAATGAAGTTTGTTTGTGATTGAGCAATGAAAGATTTGTTTGTGATTGAGCAATGAAAGATTTGGCACTTTCTGCAACTTTTGTTGCTTTGACTTATGCCAGGCCGACTAGTCATTTTGGTAGCACATGTCAATTTCTTATCATGGTAAGGCAATAGATTGGATCATCGTTCTGCTCCATATTATTTGTATTCTGCTTAACATTTGTGAATTGTTTTTGCAACCAAGTTCATGTTGTAGTTTTATTTTTTTGCTTGACATCTGCTGCTGTTTTTGAGTCAAGGTGTCTTGTCAGCAAACCAACTATTCCCTGGTAAAAATCTCATTCTGGAATCTTAGTTTTTTGTCTGTTCATTCTTTACAGATGTGCTGTCTGATATTTCACCCTTGTTGGTTGATATTGTCTTCCAAACGTTGTTTACATATGATGATCGGCCATCGAGAAAAGCTGTTGATGATTTTGTTGTTAAAGCACTTGGTGAAAGTACCTTCATGAGAGGCTTTGCCATGGTACTTGTGCAGTCCATGGAAAAACAATCAAAGACTCATTGTCCTGTTGGATGCTATAAACTTCTCAAGTGGTCATGCCTGCTTCTAAAGTGGAGTCAGTTCACCTCTGTTTCAAAGGGTGGATTTTTAAGACTTGCAACTGCGCAAGCATTTCTTTGTCAAATTCTCATGCACGGTTCTTTCCGGGAGCGTAGGGCTTGCAAGAAATTGTTTTTCAACCTTTTCTCTCAGGTACTCCTTTTTAGCAATTATCGGTTAGAGATTTAACAATCTGACATATTAAAATCATGCCATGCTGTTGGCTTGTTGTGTTGCACATTTCAGTCTTCTGGTATGTACGAAGTGTATGTAGAGGAGCTAAATGATTCAAGAATTCCCAGTAGGGATAGTGCTGAGCTGATAAAATTATTGCTCGAGTATTCAGTTCACTTTCCATCTTTGTTTGATGGATTCAAGGTGAATTATCTATTTTTCTTATGTTTTTAAGCCTTTTATTGTTCTCTGTAGATGTATTAATTTCATATGCTTGCTATTCTATCTTTATAGCTAATTTATTATCTCAATTTGTTTGCTCGATGCAGCAAGTGTTTCTTGAGATTTATGTCAGATCAGTTTTAAATGCAAAGGACAAGCCACCTCGAGCCCTTGGTGAAGCTTTTCAGCCACTTTTCACGCGTATGGAGCATGAGAACTTTAGGAATCTGGTGCATCCATCAGCAATCAAAGCTCTGAAGCGGAATCCGGAGGTTGTGTTAGAATCTATTGGAGATTTACTAAAAATGGTCAACCTCGACCTAAGCAAGTATGTCTCCGAGTTTCTTTCAGTTGTCCTTCCGCAAGCCCGTCATGCAGATGAGGGAAGGAGAACTGGAGCATTGACTGTTATAAGATTTCTAAGTCAAAAATGTAGTGATCCAGATTCTCTGCCTTCTATATTTAATGCTGTAAAAGCAGTCTTAGGAGGTTGGTTTTATTATTATTATTATTATTGAAATCTTTTATGCTGGCATCGGATCGGACACTGTCTTCCATGAGTTATTTCACCACTATATTCATGCAATCATCTTGTGAAAGAGATAAATGCAGTCTATTGCTTCATTTTTGTAACACAATTAATCAAACAGGTTCTGAAGGCAAGCTGACACTTCCTTATCAGAGGATTGGAATGATGAGTGCTATTGAAGAGCTGTCAAAATCTCATGAGGGAAAATTGCTCAGCAAACTAGCACCATCAATATCAAGCTTCCTTTTGTCTTGTTACAAGGAAGATGGTAAAACCCTTCTTTCTTTTGTTTATATTGCCATATTTAACTCTTTCAAAACTCTCTTGCATTTATTGTTTTATGGTAGGAAGTGAGGAGGTGAAGCTGGCGATCTTGTCAGCTTTGGCATCATGGTCAACGAGAAATGCTGAGACTATTGATTCACAAGTTGTCTCTTTGATTGCTTCTGGCTTAAAGGAGAAGGATACTTTAAGGAAAGGGCATCTCAGATGCTTGCGAGTTATATGCAAAAACTCTGATTCATTGACAAAAGTGAGAAAGTTCATCCTTTATTTTAATTGTACTTGGTTGGCTATTTCAACTTTCAAGTACCCTTTGTTAATGTTGGCGCTCTTTCCAGGTATCGTGTTTACTCGAGCCTCTTGCTCAGTTAGTAAAAACTGGTTTTACAAAAGCAACTCAAAGGTTAGATGGAATTTATGCATTATTTTCACTTGCAAAAATTGCCACCGTTGACACTAAAGCAGGTAATGGGATTGGTTTTTCTGAAATTTATTTATTATTACATGTTATGGTTGATTAATTCTGAGTTCTCTTTTATTTGTGATGATGATTTCTGCAGATGATTTTCTGCTTAAGGAAAAGATTTGGGTATTAATTTCTCAAAACGATTCTTCAATTGTTGCTACTTCTCTGGTAATTACTTTAGCGTGATGCTGATGAGCATGTGTTATATCTAGCAAATTGTTCTATAAGAACATGGCCATTTGCAGATGGCATATTGTTGTGGACCTGTGATAATATATTTCAAAATTCAAATATCACCTGTAAAAAGATCTCGATGACATGCATGGTCTTTTAAGCCAAAGGAATTGCAGGCCAGACATGTGGCTGGGAATCCATTGGTGTACATGTAACACATGTTATAGGGCAGTAGGTACCACTTGTTGGTCTTGAATTCCTGACCAGGTGATGACATTCCATCAATGCTAAAACAACTGCCACTTGGCAAACAACATTTGACACTTTCAAGATCATTACCACCTTCTCTTCAATATAGAATAAATTCCAGTATATTAAAGGGTTATATTTAGCTGAAAGGTTGGCATGAGTTTTTGAGAGAAATAAATGAGTTATCCATGATTATGTGAAAATGGGACAACAATTATCTTCTGCTAGTTGAACCTAATTTTTTACCCAGGTCAGAGAAGTTTATTCTTTCCTGACCTTTATTCAAAACTCCCTTCTTCGAATCGAACACCTTTCTATCTATAAAGATATTGATCACACATATTGACCTACTGAGTGTCTCTTATAATGGAAAGAAAAAAATGTAGCATGCTATATTCACAATTCTTTTCATTTGCTTTTCTATTTTCTTGGGAGTTTGTAATCTTATGGGACATATTTTTAGATATATGTTGTGGATAGAGCCTTAAGAAAGTTTTGTCCTGCATCTGTTTTCATTGTAAATCAAGACTAATCCTCAGTGGAACAGTCTTATGCAAATAAGGTGGCTCATAATTTAGTCCTTGCATCTATGATGCCCTTATATTTTCTGAGAACATAGCATTGAGAGTGTTCAGAGCATCACTAGTCTATGTTTGGCCAGCTGGCCAGATTAATGAGAATATTTGACTTCATAGTTGAACTTCTCAAAGCAACCAAAAAAACACTTTTAGTGTCATGAAATTATGAGATTAGACTGGATTGAGGACCTTCGTTGTTAATGTAACTGTGATATGTTGGATGACTTAACGGAGAACTCAATGTCTACTAGCTCAAGAAATTACTTTGCTCATATTTGGTTTATTTGCTCTACAGGTCTCAAAACTAACAAATGAAGATTGTATTACTTGTATATATCTACTCGAGGTGTTGCTTGTGGAGCATTTGCAAAGGTTTTACATTTTTGCCCATCAGACATATCTGTTATGCAATATCGTCGTTGCAATCTGTTTCAAGGATCTTGTTAAACATTTTAATTTGTTGCAGGGTCCTGGAGTTCTTGTCTATCAGATCTCTGTCACAGGTACTTTAAATTGTGGTGGAGATTATTTTGATTATCATCTGTGTTATTTAATAGTGTCCTTGTGTTTTGTGACACAGTTATTGCTCTATCTGATTTGCCATCCAAGTTGGGACGTTCGGAAGATTGCTTATGATGCTACCTGCAAGATTATTTCTGCATCTCTTGTTGTGGTGGAGAATCTTCTTCTTGAATTTAGATCCTGGTTGTCATTAATTGCGGAAAAGATGTTGCACCAGAAGTTGAAGTATGTTATCAGTTCTATCTTACAATTTCTTAGTTCAATGTCACATACTGCTTTAAACCAGGTTGCCCTTGGGATTGAGACATTCTCGATATAGTATTTACTGTATACCTTAGTTTATTTAATGCTTTGCTATTTTGGGATATTGGCACAATGTGTTTGCGACGATCCAATGCCTTAGTTGTTACTGGTGCTAGTGCTAGTCGAATGTCATGGAATTGTAGGGTATTATAGAGTATTCTTTCTCATGCATTTGCTTACACTAATTATAAAAAATGACCCTTTGACAGAGTTGTTGTATGGAAGGACAATGGTACTATATTAGAGTACTCTTTTTCATGAATTTTCTTGATTTAATTATCAAAAATGACCCTTTGATGGAGTTGTTGTATGGATGGACAGTGAAGTAGAGAGTTGGCAGGACATGCAAATGCCATTTCTACCATCCGTTGAGGTCCTAGTTAAGTGTCTGCTTCTGATTGCACCAGCAGCTGTTTCCAGTTCAGCCAGATCATATTCTCAGTTGATCTTTTGCTCGCATCACCCTTGCATTGCCAGCACTGGTACAAGTAATGAAGTATGGAAGGTAGGTGCTTATTCTTTTGAAGCAGTTATTTGTTTCTGTATTAGTTTCTTTATTTGTGTTTATTGACTCAATCTTTGTAAAATGTTGGACCTGTTTGAGAACCTACCAGATTTTGATAATTTTCACTAGTATTTTACATAGTTCTATATTTTGGTGGGACATTGATACGTATCATCCTTTTACATAGAGGTTTGCCAGGTTACCAGCGTGCAGACCGTCCTAAACCAGGCAGTCCATTTTCAAAACAGGGCTTATTGTCTGTTAAGCCTTATGAACTACTTGAACCAGGCGGTAAGCTCAATTTTTTAAAAAAATTAGGAGTTATATTTTTTAAAACCCTAATAACCCAACAGCCTAGCCCAACCCCTGTGTGTGTCTCTTTCTTCTCCTTGTGCACCTATGCTTGTTGCCTGTCATGCTGCCCACCATCTTTGGCCCCCACCCGGCGTGTGTGGCCCTCACGATCTGCCTCTTGCCCCTTTGGATACTCCTTTTCTGTCCAATTCTTCTCCATCACTTCCTCCCCTTTTCTCCTTCTCCACTGCCTCCTCCTCCCATTATCCTCTTCTCCTCCTCCTCCTCCTCGTCCTCTCTTCATCCTTGTCTTGTCCTTCTTCTACTCGTCCTTATCCTCCCCCTCTCCCTCCCCCTCTCTCTCCCCCTCCTCTATTCTTTGTCCGGCTATGGACCGACATGGAATTGGTATTCAAATTTGGAAACCCTGGTATTTTCTGTTACTTCTTCTTTTTCTGTTGCCTGTACTCTATTTATATATCTATCTACATGAGTTTATTTAGTACTTGGTTCCCATGAGTTTAATAGTAGTATCACTTAGAATCCCTTGTGGTCAATTTGTTTAGCCTTCATGACTGCAAGGAATGGTGCTGAAGAACTATATCTTTTTTCTCATGCTATTGCTTGATTAGATGTGCTTGAGTACTATTGCTTGATTAGATGTGCTAGAGTGATAATGCTGCTATTGGTGAACTTCCTGCCTGATTATATATACTGTAGTGCTATTTTGAATGATGTTTGGAAAAACTTCCTTAACGAGCTTTGCTTATAGAAGCATTTTTGTTAACTAGCCCTTCTGTCAAGATGTTCCCAAACTAGCTTTTCTTTTGATAATGTGCTAGAAAACACTTTGGCATCTTGGAAACTGCTTCTAGTAATTCTATCACAACTTGCAGTTCTATAAAAAAAAACAGTTCTCCATGATAGCTTTTCAAGTTAGTAAAAGCACTTTTGTGGGTAGAGGTTTTGTTGTTCGAAACATTGTTGCCAGTAGCGTTTTTTTCCTGTGAAACATGATCTTGAGTAGTGTTCCAGATCTAGAGTTACTCTGGTAAATATCTGCAATGTCGGTTAATTTAGAAGGATGAAAGGTAAAATTCCAAAGATTGTTTATTTCTGATTTATGGCCAGCTGGTTTTTTGCCTAGTTCTATCCGCTTTGGAAGCTTTTGTTAGCTAGAGTGAACTTCCTGCTTTTTGCTATTTATGTATTTGTTTATTTCATTTAGGGTGTGGGTTGACATGTTTTTGTTAAGTTCCTGAAGTTCAGATCCTATTAGAAGTGTCAATGCCTGCTTTTTATTACTCATGCTTGCTCACAAAAATTTTATGCTGTGGAGGACTAGTGAATTTTTTACTTGAACATATCATGTGGTGTACATATCTTGAATTTTGATATTAAATCTACTGTATATTTTGACATCTCTCATCATGAAGCTATTTATACTGCTATTTTCAAAACTTATGGAAAATTGCTCAATCTTTTTTATTTGTCTTACAGAGTTTATATATAATCATCATTTTTGTATTGATCTGAGGAAAAGAAATTAGTCTTTGGATGTCGGATTTTTATCTCATTCAGTTTACAGAGCAGTTGCATTCTCGACAACATTCTTAATGAAAGGGCCTGATCTGGTAGTTAGATGCACCTTTTTCATGGTTTGTTTAGACTTAAGAAAATTAAGTATCCACCTTCTTGTGAATACTTCATCTATACTCTTACTATATACTTCTACAAGGGACAATTGAAGAGAACCTCCAATCCTTTTTTCCTTGGATCTTCATTTTTTTTCCTAAGTTTTAGTGGTTGCTATGCAGTATGTAGTCCTCATGGCAAACTACAAAAATGTCAGAGTCACCATCCATGTGGGGAAAAAGGCAATGCAAAATTTCACCACCAAATCTTGTTAACTCATATTTGGTCATATCCATATAAATTTCTGATAGAGAAGATATGCTTTAGAAGTTATGAAATTTCTGGTAGAGAAGAGATGCTTTAGAAGTTATCAAAACCCGTGGTTATCATTATTATGTACAGTGAACAATTTTAATTTTCTGTTTTTTTTATAAAAAAATTGGTTTCCCTTTGTTTTTACTCCTTTTCATGTTAAATTGTCTTATTGCTGAACCTCTCAGATAATGTGCAGGCTTAACTCATGATTTTATGCATGCAAGCCTATTTATCTGTTTATTCATTTTCATAACTCATAATTTTTTTGGTATAAATCATGTCTTGTTTCTCTTTCTCAGAGGCTCCAAAGAAACTTGCACAGACGTGGGTATAATATCGTTGATATAATTGCTGACAATGTTCAGGCAATATGCAAGGTAATGCTAATTGCAAGTCTCCTTATTTTTTTCGAGTCATCTTTTTTTTTTCCCTTCCTCTTTTTGTTGACTAATAAGATGAACTGCAACTGAGGTGATCTGCCACCTTAAAGTTCCCTATGACTAGAAATATCTTGTATGATTTTATTTCATGTAAATCTATCCCTTACAAGTTTGAATCACCATTTTCTCCCTTTAACAAATAATAATTATGAGCTACAATCGCTTCTCATAGACAAGAAATAAATTCTATTTTTTAACTTGTGTTTGTTCTCTTATGTTGTGCAAGGCATCAACAATTGATAAATTATCCGGTCTTGAATATGTGAAAATTCCAGCTAGGTCTGGCTACTGGTTTTTACAGTCAGGTTTGGATCAGCATGAGATTGATTATTAAGGATTTATAGGATAATCATCAACAAAACTAAAGTGCAGAAATGAGCAACATCAAACGTCCAGACAATTCTAATATATATAATATATACCTGCTGAATGACAGATCTCCATGGTTGGTGGATCGGGGTCCTCGATCTTTTGAAGCTATATGTCGATATTGTAGGTCTCAGGCCCAAATTTGGAATTGCTCACATGATAGATTGTATCGATAAACCTGGTACCTTTGATGTTTTAATGTCGTAGTAGTTGTTGACGATATATGTGTTCTGAAGAAACGAGTGATGGAGGGCGTTTGACGAACCCCTACTGTCAGATTGGGTGATTTGACCAAATCCGACCAACTGGTACAACTGTTTCCTGATACACATCGGATTTCAACCAATACACCTGTTCCGGACCTTAACTGGCTGAAACGACCTAGTCCGAGTCTTGACGGCTTGTTGGATTGGATTGGTATATACCACCCTTACTGCACCGAGCTGCCCGAGATTGCAAACCATGTCCTGCTCAGGTCTGATAATCTGATTTAGATTACCCTAATATTAAGTTAACACTGGTGTTGGCACTGGTTGATGAAGATTTGGATTGGGTTGGATTAATTTTGCAAACAGTTCCAGTTATACATGTTTATATTAAGTTTTAACATGCTAAATGTGTAACAGTGCAGCTTTTGTCGAATGCTAACTGCTTTGTTTGTGGAGAAAATTTTCTGTGGTGATCCAACCGCTTGTTTTGGGAATTTACACTTTGTGGTACTGCTTCAACCGTAACCAATAATTGTTGTCTTGATTTTGAATTTATACATGCAAATGTCTGTGGGCATTTAGGAGCAGTAACTTCTTTAGAAACTTAACAACAATCATGTAGTACTACAGGATCGACATTAGTTGATGTCTTGATTTTTTTGATTTATTTTGATGCATTTTGTTGTTTTTTAAAGATAACCGTCGACAGTTTATTAGCAATTCATTTGTTAAAGTGTACATTATATTTTATTAACATTATTTACCTTATCGCTACCTATGCCAGACTTAGTTTCTGGATGATAATATCTGGGTTAACTCTTGATCATGTTCTGTCATGTTTTGTTCCTTTCTAGGATTTGCTTGGGCCAACTGGACTATTTAGTTCGAATGCACTTGAAGAACGTGCAGCTTTATTTTCATTATCGACATTAATGATGATAACCCCCAATGACACCTTTATAGAATTTGAAAAAGTAAGTTTTTGTTTTTCTTTATGTTTGTATTTATGAAAAATTATTTGGTTATATAAATGCCTTCAACTCATCTCCATTCTTCTGTTGTCATTCCCAGCACTTCAGCAATTTCCCAGATCGTTCTTTACATGATATGCTATCAGAGAATGAGATCAAGGTGATTTTATTTGGACATTTTTATTTTATTTTTTTATCTGACACCTATTTTTCAAATTGTGGAAGCACAGCTACAAATAATTATTCTTGCTGTTCCAATTAAAGTCTATTTAGCATGGCATTATGTACTAAGGTCTAAGGATACCTTGTTTATGCTGTATTCTTTTCATCATGATTTTCTTTTGTTGGTCCCTCATACTATGAAGAAGCTTTTATTATTGAAAGCAAGGTTCTTTTGACTTGCTTTTGTTGGTCGATTATGTAAGGACTATTTTGTTTTACATGGTTACAATTCTAAACTGTTCTAACATTTTAAAATGCCATGCTTTAAGTTACAACCTGCCTTATCTTGATGGAAGAGGACCTGTTTCTGTTGCTGAACTAGGACATGGAGCCTTTCAAACTTTGATTCGAAAGGATTTGTTATTCGTAGTTTATCTGAATAATAATTTTTTATAGTGGAAGGCACATGTTTCCTTGAACTGCAACCTTGGTCTATTGAAAGCGCATGCACTGATTGCATAGTTTGTTTCAACTCCATTGAGTTACTAGGACACATCATCTCACTGTCCATGTTGGTTTTCTTACTTCATTGAACTTTGTCCTATCCTTTTGGGTTCCAAATGTGGGAGGACGCAATTTGAGTGCATTAGTGTATTTTTATTGTGAAAGAACCAGAAGATAAATCATCTGGACCTCTTGCTTTAGCAGATGGGATTGTGGTAGTTGGTCATGCTATGTATAACATACTGATAATGCTGCAGAGTAGCCTTGTCTATTTTCTCTGCTTTTCTACTCTCTGCCCTCTTTTAATTTGAAAATTTCCTCTTTTTGACCTTTCATCCAGTCCTTGGTCGTAAATCCAATAGCAATATTTTGTTAATATAGTGAATGAGTGATCGTATGTATATTGTTTATCTTAGATTAGCATATGCACAATAATCAGCTTTACTGAAAGCAAATCTGGTGCAGTTTTTTTGCAATAATAATGTAAATTTACTGAAAAAGATATTTAGTTGTTTCTGCAATTTTTTCACACAGTTTTGTTTTCTGAGTGATTTGGTATAGGATCTATTATTCTGCTTAAGTTTTTGCCTTTCTTTCACTGGTAATATGGTATTCATTTAGTTATTATTACACTTCTCTAGATATTTTTTACGCCAGAAGGACAACTATCCAGTGAACAAGGAATTTATGTTGCTGAGACCATTGCTGCGAAAAACACAAAACATCCAAAGGGTCGTTTTAAGGTTTATGATGATCAAGATGGCTTGGTAACTTTACACGATTCTTTTCCTTTTTAATTTAATTGAAATTTGTGGAAAATAATATTTACTCTTTTGCTTTTTTATAGGAGAATGCACCATCTATTTCTTTGGTACAAAGAGAGCCAAATAAAAGAGAACCTACAAGCACAAAAAAAGATATGGGAAAGGCCAGTAAAAGAAATGGCAAGTCCGAGCACATTTCTTGATTTGTTGATATCTGGTAGCTGGTTTTTTGTTGAACTCCAACATGTTGCTTATTGTGTAGCTCCTGTGGAGAAGGTAAAGACTGCAAAGGAGGAAGCTAGAGAGTTGATGCTGAAGGAGGAAGCAGCTATTCGTCAGAGGGTTAAGGGTGTTCAGAGGAATCTCTCTGTTATGCTTACTGCTCTTGGTGAAATGGCAATTGCTAATCCAGTATTCACTCATGGTCAGCTACCTTCATTGGTTAGTAATGGCTATTTGCATTGTCTATTTATTTTCAGTTGATTAATGTTGAATGCTTCATCTATCTTCTTCAGATTGTATATTGGTAATCTAACTAATGATTCTTAAACTCATTACTTAATATGTCAATTGAGAGAGGTTCTGAGCAGCTTGTGCTCAAACATTTGCTCATTTAGTTTGTATAATGAATGAACTTTTGATTAACACTTATGTAGCTTGCTGGTTTTCTGCTTGATAAAGCTCAAAGTGTGTTTCACTAAGAAAATTTTTCCTAATACATAAATTTAGATGATATACAGCATACTTAGATTGGTGACAGAATTAATCAACGAAATTCTTTTGTGAAAGGCTTGGATATCTGGTCAAATTCAATGATGAATCTACTTATCTGCCTGCATCTGTCCAAATATGCTCTTCAAATTTGAAATGCATAACTGGATCTTAGTACATCATTTATTGCAGTGTGCCATGTGTCCAACCAGCATGGAGTAGCACATAGATTTTTATGCAGAATGATGGTATTCACTTATGTACGTACAGTGTGGTACTCAAATTATGCATGTATATTATGCATGAGTTGAAGTAGGGAAGAATTTAGTATATTGGTATTCTTTGTGCTTGGATCAAGTGGAATCTGAGCAACAATTGTCATACATGGTCACGGTCATGCTTTTTACTGTTCTTGAATTTTTATTATATATATTTGTAAAATATTTTGTTATTGTAGGTTATCAATTCTGTGTGGTGTCCCATTTTACTTGGTATAGTTATTTAGTGCAAGGGGAGTGAATTGGTTATGATTTGATTGACTTAGGAATCTTACATGGGATAGAGAAGTGATTGTTTATGAACTTCTATTTTCACCACTTTGCAGTCCTTATCTCTTGGGTAGTATTGGAAGTGCTTAAGCATCTTGAAGAAAAGGTGAGTCTTAGGTACTGAAGCTCAAGTCTGACAGTGGATTAGGCTTGTAGCAGACTGTAACTTAGTTATAATTTGCCATAATGACACCAGGTTTCTGAGAAAATGGAAAGAGGCCCTGGGTAAAATTGCAACAATAATTGAATAGCTTATCTTCTTTGGCCTGTTCTTGTGTTCACTTGCCTCCCTCTGTCCCAGATTTCCATTCTCTTCTATGGTGAAGCAGAGAGGCTTTTGTGGTGGCTGTCATCAAATCCTCAATAAAAACATCAACGATAGATTTGGCTTTCAGTCTCTTTCTTTGAGCTGAACGAGTTGGCTTCGTTAAACATTAGTCTGGTTCAGTCTTAAAAATTAGTTTGATTTTTCAGTACTATTATAGTATTATCGATGGTTTCAGGTGTGAGTAGTGCCTTAGGTCGAGATTTTCTAGATCAATACGATTAAATTAATTTAAAATTTTGATTAAATGTAAATCTTTGAGCTAGAGATAGTGAGGAAAATGTTCTTCAGCATGCTAAAATGAGCAGCACAAGGAACTAAAAAGAAACATTAAGTAACAAATTTTTTGGCATTTCTCAATAATGTGAATTACTTGGTACTTGGTAGTTGGTGTCTTTTGCAATTTCCTGGGCAATGAATTTTAATTCTCATCTGCATGCCATCTGATATGTTATTCACATTCATCCTGGGATGTGCCATTTTGTATAACAAATAATTGTGTGCAAACATGCACAATTTGGCATTTTGAGAAACTGCCACTGTTGTATTTGACGAAGGAACTGCCTGTGTTTTGTTAATTGCTTTTACTAATATCAGTATGTTGTTGTTGGAATATGTATCATCTGATATGCCTTTGTGACTGTGACAAACCAACTGCTATTGTGAAATGTTGTTTTGCTTTATCGTAGTTTGTTACACATTGATGTCGGTCAAAATAGGCATAAAATTGTATTTCCATAATCAGTTATGGTTATCCTGTTTCCACTCTAATGGTCTCTTACAGGTAGACTATGTCGAACCATTACTGCACTCATCAATAGTCGGTAATGCTGCATTTGGTACTATGATAAATCTTGCCCGATGTCTAGCCCCTCCTCTTTGTAGTTGGGCGCATGAAATAGCTGCTGCTTTACGGATAGTTTCAACAAAAGATGTTAATGTACTGTGGGACCTTATTCCCCCAGTTAATGAGGGTGAAGTCCATAAAAGGTCCTCATTGAGTATTTTTGAACAAATAGTTACTGGGCTGTCGGTGTCATGTAACACTGGACCACTTCCAGCAGATTCTTTTACCTTCGTGTTTCCGGTATGTTTTCCTGTCTGAATTATTTTTATGTCCAATTTCTGCTATTATTGTTGAAGCTTCAACATATTTCTTCTTTTCTGTTAGATAATGGAGCAGATCTTGCTTTCTTCAAAGAAGACGATACTTCATGATGATGTGCTTCGAATACTATCTATCCACTTGGATCCAATATTGCCTCTTCCTAGGCCACGAATGCTCTCGGTTGGACATTAACACCTTGGTTCTATTGATGATCTTTATTCATTATATATTATCGTCGAGAGTACTTGTCAACTATTATTGATATATTTCAGGTTCTTTATCATGTCCTTGGTGTTGTTCCGGCTTATCAACCTATGGTAGGGCCTATGTTGAATGAGTTATGCCTAGGACTCCGATCTGATGAACTGGCCAAAGTGAGTTGATGTGCTTATGCTCATGGTTTTTAAATTCAATGTGTACTGCCCGGTACAGGCGTTATGTACCGGTCCGAGAGCCTCTCGGCACGTGGACTGCCCGCTACCGAGTGGTATCATATTTTTGGCCGCGGATCGAGCGATACGGGGCTGTATCGGGCGGTAATACTGATCTGTACCGGGTGGTACCGGTTGATTTCGACCAAAACCGACCTTTTAGCTATTTTAGCTAAAACTGAAAACACTAATACAATATGTATTAGCTAAAATAGCTAAAATAGCAAGACTCAGTACGTCGGTACGGATCGAAATTGCGAACCTTGCTTATGCTATATATGATATATTTATCCTCTAATTGCTTGTCTTTCATTTCCAATTGTTCTGTATAACGTAGGCTCTTTGTGGAGTTTATGCAAAAGATCTACATGTCAGGCTTGCCTGTTTAAATGCTATAAAATGCATTCCTTATTCCCCTGGTGATCCAATTCATGTGGATATATCGGTGACAACGAGGTTTTGGATTGCTTTACATGATCCTGAGAAGGTTAGTGATGTTTATATCTTGTCATGCATTGTACATGCAGCTAATTCTTTATAGCTTCCAGCTCAATCATCTCTCTTTTACCTCTTTTCCTTGTCTGACTGTTTGAAGCAAGGGCTTAAGTTCCTGTATACTGTGTATGATTAATTAGATCGATTTGTTCTCCCTATTATATGTTGCTTAGGAGATTATTTGTGTTTTTACTTTTTGATATGATAGCTATTTTATTTGTATTATTTAATATAATCTCCAGCACAAATTTTGTCTATGAGATCAATGAATTCTTTTATTTCAGTGTTTAACCATGCTAACTTTGTTTTAGATGTTTAAATGGCTTAAGCATACGGTAGTTTGCTATTTGTGTGATGAACTAAAGCTAAATTACTATTTCAGATCCTTTTTTTTAGATTTCTCTCTCATGGAATGCTGCCCTAACCCGAGGCTGCCTTGGCTAGGAACTTGACATTGAGATTGAAGGCTAGCTAGTTGTGTAACAGCATGATTATATTTGGGAGATATAGATGCCCTATGAGCATATTTTAATCAAGGATTTACATTTGATTTAATATTGGTTTCAACAACCAGTTGCGCCATTACTATATTTGTGGTGGTATAGTGACTTATGTCGTCCGGTATCATTAGGAAAAATAAATAAAAAATTATACTAAATGTTAACTATCAATGTGGTTCAGGACTAATCATTGGTCAGACTAGTAAATACTAGTTGTTATAAACACATTTAGTTGGTACTTGATTTATAAGTGTTCTATTGATGTAGCTTGAGTTTGAGTTGTTAGGATCTTAATGACATTAAGAAGGAGGGTGAATTAGTGCTATAATAAATTTTAATCGACTTTAGAATTCAATCGAGAAAACACATATTGGAAAAATGATTAATCAAGAATTGAATGCTTGTAAGAGTTACTAGTAGAGTGAGTGATAATAAGCAATCACGATCAAAAGTCATAAGCAAGAAAATGAATGCAAATCAATTTATAGTGGTTTGGTCTTCCTAATGTACATCCACTCTCGATTCCTTTTCCTTTGAGTCATCGGCTTTCACTATTCCTAGTACAGGCGGTACATATCGGTCCGATGGTATACCGGTACGTGGACCGCTAACGTGCTACAGTGCTACATTTTTCCTTTGAGTCATCGGCTTTCACTATTCCCGGTACAGGCGGTACATACCGGTCCGATGGTATGTTGGTACGCGGACCGCGAACGTGCTACAGTGCTACAGGGCTACACTGTAGCAGTGCTACAGTAGAGAAAGAAATATTTAAAATTAAGTGTACTGCTCGGTACGCCCTGGTGTACTGCTCGGTATGTCCTGGTGTACCACTCGGTACATGGTACCGTACCGTACCGAGCCAACATCGAAATATAGGTATGGTACGGTATTGCATATCTTAGAATAAAGATCAATTACTCTTGTTACAATTTTCTCCTTTTCCAAGCTTAGGAGAGAACCTTCAGATTCACTCTTTTACGAGAGACCTCTCATCTCATACTACTTAGCATCACAGGGGTGAGGACTTTTAGGGAAGATGCTTGCGCCGGAGCCATCTCACCCCAGATTGCTGCAATTTGAGGAAAGAAAAGCTTCACTCGAGTCATGAGGACTCTTCTATTTCTTGAGCAGGAGTAATATTACTCATAAAGGCACTTGGTCGAATCAGTTCTTTTGCCTGGTTGATAAATAGATCACTTAAGTTCATGCAGTTGTGCTTTTCATTATATTTGAATGTTATCTTTCTATAAATAGCATATTTGTCCTATCTGTAAGAATATCCTGTTCAGGTAGTCACAGAACTTGCAGAGGAAGTTTGGGATCGCTATGGTTTTGAATTTGGGACCGATTATTCTGGTCTACTGGATGCTCTTTCCCATGTCCACTATAATGTTCGTCTAGCTGCAGCAGAGGCATTAGCTGCAGCCTTGGATGAAAACCCCGACACCATACCGGTATATCTTCTAGTGATTTCCCGAATTAGTTTTGGCTTTCAAGGTATAGTCACCTCATTGTCTGTGCTGTTTTCAGGATACACTTTCTGCTTTGTTTTCTCTATATATTCAAGACATTAGCACTGAACAAGACATGGCAGATCCCAGCTGGTTGGGGAGACAGGGTATTGCTTTGGCACTTCACTCAGCTGCAGATGTTTTCAGAACAAAAGATCTTCCAGTTGTCATGACATTTCTGATATCACGTGCTTTGGTAAGTTTTTTGTCCTTGCCCAATTGTTTCCATGCATCATTGTCCTATTGCACCATTGATGTATAAAGTTTTTTTATATGCCTGTAAACAAGATTATTGCAGCCAATATTTTAAATATCAGTCAGACCAACATATCCCTGTTGATATTCAACTGTCCAACCAAGTAATAGTATTGAAATTTAGAGCTTGATGCCTGTGCATAAACTATAAAGGTCCGAGTACAGCCTACTATCCTAGTATTATACTGATCCAATTGATTACCAAATGGTGTTGGACCAGTGTATAAAACCTTGATTGCAGCCAATGTTTTTAAGAAAGGTTTCAAAATTCGATGGTGCCAGCCTGTATGGGCCGTTGTTTACCAGTTAATCAAATACGGTATTAAAACATATGGCTCGAAACTCCTACAATACTATTTCTTTGTATTTATTATTATTTTTTATAAGAATATGGTACCTAACTATTATCAGATTATCTTGGGTTTAAGAATTGCTATCTGCCAGGAAATGGCAATCCTTGATTTATGCAATTTTCTGATGTATGTTGATAATGATTTGAATAAAATATGGAATAAAAGTTAGACCCATCGTGGAAGTGGCAATTAATTAAATATATATAAATCATCGCTTGATGTATTAAAATCTGAATAAAAGTTATGCTATTCTTCCTTTCTAGGTGGTATTTATCTTCAGCTACTTCTTGCTGGGTTTCCAGTTCCTGGTTTTACAGGTTCCTTGCTGCTTGGCATGGAAACTAGACAACTGGGAAGAGTGATGACAAAAATTGAAATATGAAAGAGAGTGGATGAGAGAATTATGAAGTCCGAATAATGAATTATAACTGTCCTCCTCTTTCATATTTATGTTTCTCACTTTCATGCACAGGACATTTGAGCATATTTTGCAATACGAAGGGTAAAATAAGCTTACTACAGTGCCAGTATTAGTTACAAGTCAAAACATGCAGCTTTGGTACTTTGAGTGGCATACTCGATGCAATTAGCACAATCTGAAACTTAGAATCCATGGAACCATAATCATCCAAGCAACAATGAGCAGTAGTTATTAGACACTGTACTGATTGTATGCTAGTACAAAATTTTAGGCAGCTGATGTGGGGTTTTTCACAAGTACTATTATCCTTGGTGAAGACCATGATAGTAAGATATTTCTGATGCAGAAACTCTCTGTGCTGATATTGTGTGGTTCTATCCATGTCTGGTAATTATTTTAGTAATTGTCACTTCTTTTTGTGTTATCATTAATTAATATAAAGTACTATTTGCTCCATATTCAATTTCAGGCAGATCCTAATGTGGATGTTCGTACAAGAATGATAAATGCTGGTATTAGGATTATCGACAAGCATGGAAAAGAAAATGTTCTATTACTTTTCCCTATATTTGACAGTTACTTGAATAAGAAGGTACACACTCAATTAACTATTAATTTGCATATATATATTTGTTGTGAACTGACAGAGCCAATGTTCTGAAATATTTGAATGGCACAAATGCTGACTTAATATTCTGCATTTTTTCGTCTTTAGACATCTGATGAAGAAAAATATGATCTTGTGAGAGAAGGTGTTGTTATTTTCACTGGAGCACTTGCAAAACATTTGGCTAAGGTGTGTAATCGTCGTCCGGAATTGGGATGGTTCTGTGTTGCTGTTTTACTGGGTTTGCCTTTCCAGATATAAATTGGTTCTTTATTGTTTAATTGGCTTAGCCTAAGAATTTGTATTTCAAGCAGGATGATCCAAAAGTCCATACCGTTATTGAGAAATTGCTGGATGTTCTGAACACCCCCTCCGAGGCAGTTCAACGAGCAGTTTCCGATTGTTTATCTCCATTAATGGCATCAAAACAGGTAACTGTTGGTACAATCATCTTTGGTTGGTATAGTTGTTCTTGACCTTTTTTCTTGTTTAAGATTTTTTTTCATGAAATTGCATTTGGTATTATCAGGAAGATGGCCAGGCACTTGTTTCTAAACTTCTAGATCGGTTGATGAAAAGTGAGAAGTATGGGGAGCGCCGTGGTGCAGCCTTTGGACTTGCCGGTGTAGCTAAAGGTTTTAAAATATCTTCCTTGAAGAAGTATGGCATTTCAGCAGTCCTGCATGAAGGTTTACAAGACAGGTTTGTTTGTTTACCTGTGTGGTTTGTTGTCTGGGCCTGTCTAAAGTTTCACTGCAATGACATTACCATTGTGGCATGGACCCTCATGTCGATACTGTCACTATTGGCTGAACCTGCCTGAAATTCCTGGAAGCTAAAAAGTTATGATGTCAGTGATCTGATGCATTTTGCCGCATGAGGCAACTTATCCTTTAAAGTTATAATTTTGTGATTAGCAGTAAGTTATGGAAGCATAGTATACGAAAATGTTGCTTCTTTTGTTAGACTTTGGCGCATATAGCTAAAGTTAGCTTATGTCTGTTTTTTAGGATTCTATCAACTAAATTCCAAGGAACAGTTTACAACTACTCCATCACCACCACTAAAATTTCTTGCATGTAGGATTATTCTTATCAATAGTTTTAAAGTTATATACATAATGCTCTGATTAGCACATCTACTTTTTTATATTCTTGGCTGGGCGTTCGTTGCTTTTGGGTGCGTAAAACTTATGGCTGTACTTTTTGATGTGTAGAATCTATTGTTTGATGTTCATTGATTGTCCTTTCCAAAAAAAAAAAAAACTTTTCCCATTTTGAGTTGAAGTGTATATCTGAGCACTGTTTCTTGCTTTTAAAGCTCAAAAAAGTGTCTCCATATGATATTTTGTCATCTTTTTTGTGAAAATATTTTGTTGCCAAAATGTAGGCTTCTTTTTTTGGTCATGTGATGAAGGCAAAGATTGGAAGGCTTTTAACAGTCTTGTCAAATTTGATATCTTATGAAATAATTAGGCTACATCAATTCCCTTGAAGATTGCCATCTCCGGCATGGGAACATGCTGTTACCTTTCTGATATTGTAAGAGTCCATGTTGTGTTGATTTGCATGTACTTATGTTGGCTAGTTTGGGTCAAAAATTCTGTCACTCTAACACAAGTTGGCGTTGCATGTTCTGTGACACTTTTTGATCCCTAACTTTTGGCATGACAACAGGGAGGAGTACAGTGCTAGAGGGAAGCAGAAGGGGATATTAAAAGAATTCAATGCATTAGCACTCCATTTTTAATATGAAAGGAACATATTTGTTTTTTTCTGTTTTGCTTGGTGTCTTTGCATGTTTTAATTTGTTTATGCCCAAATCTTGTTTTTTTTTCTCGACATGTTTGTTAATAGTGTGTTACATCTATTGTGCATTAAACTTCATTGTATTGGACTGTCACATTTTTTTCTTCACAGAAATTCAGCAAAGTCTCGTGAAGGATCTTTACTCGGATTTGAGTGTCTTTGTGAAAAGCTTGGTAGATTGTTTGAACCGTAAGTAGAGGAAGTTTTCTGCTTGTTAGATCTCACTCAAATTTTATTTAATCATTTTAATTGTATATGTTGCCTTTCAGGTATGTAATTCAAATGCTACCACTGCTTTTGGTTTCTTTTTCTGATCAAGTCCTAGCTGTACGCGAAGCTGCTGAATGTGCTGCTCGCGCAATGATGTCACGTCTTACTGGTTATGGAGTGAAGCTTATTCTCCCTTCTCTTCTTAAGGTGCTTGCTTGTCTTGTGATTTGTAGGCCTAACGAATGCTGGGTTTCAAGTGTCTTATCTAATTTGTGATATTGAATTTCCCTATCATTTCCTTCGATTTGGATGAAATTTTTGTTTTCTTTCTTGAAGCTACTTCACTTGAATACTGGAAACATGGCCTAGATTTATGCGTGGATCTAGACAAGATGTAGGTCTGCAAGCTCTTGGTTGCGTCCTTGAGAATCTATGTCAATGTTGGTCAGATTTGTGCTGAACTTGGCTAAATCCATGCGGTTCTAGCTTAATTCTATGTGGATCAAGACTGGATCTATGTTGGATTCATGTAGATCCAGCTTGTATGCAAGTAGATTATGCAAATTACATGTAGACGTGGTCTTAATTAAACAACAATGCAAGGCTTATTGTCTGATCTAAACTTGTTGAGTTTGCTGAATAACTTAGCGGACCTGTGGAAAACTATCACAAAGCTTTGTATTCTTCATGGTTTCTGTAAGCAAGGTGCAGGTGGATGACTCGCTTGTAATTTGTTTAGGGGCTAGAGGATAAGGCATGGCGAACTAAGCAAAATAGCGTGCAACTGCTTGGTGCTATGGCATACTGTGCACCTGAGCAACTTTCTCAGTGCTTGCCCAGGATTGTTCCCAAACTAACTGAGGTGTCTTATTATGAAACACTTTGGTTGAGCTTATGAATTCTCTTTTTCTTAATATATAGTATATTTTACTTTATCAATTGACTGAAAATTATTGTAGGTACTGACTGACACACACCCTAAAGTTCAAGCTGCCGGACAAACTGCTCTTCAGCAAGTATAGATTTCTTTCGTATGTTTGCAGTTCGACGTATCTCAGGCTTTTACTATAACAGGTGTTGCATGTTTTTTGTTGATCAGGTTGGTAGTGTCATAAAAAATCCAGAAATATCTGCACTTGTCCCAACCCTGCTGATGGGTCTAACTGACCCTAATGAGTACACAAAGCACTCTCTTGACATCCTTCTTCAAGTGAGTTCTATATACATATTTTATAGTTCTGCTAGTATGTAACCTTTTTGATTTTCTATTTTGTTTTATTTTTTTGTAGTAGTTTAATGCTTTTGATTACTTTTGCAGACAACTTTCATCAACTCAGTTGATGCACCGTCCTTGGCGTTATTGGTGCCTATTGTTCATAGAGGATTAAGGGAGAGAAGTGCTGACACAAAAAAAAAGGCTGCCCAAATTGCTGGAAATATGTGTTCTTTAGTGACTGAACCAAAGGATATGATTCCATATATAGGATTACTACTTCCTGAGATCAAGAAGGTGGAAACTCCTTGAGCATGTTGCTATACCATTCAAATAAAATAAAAATAAGAGACCTCTATTATATGAACAAATTGGCTCTTGGCATTTAAAATTTTTTTTTATTCTCTTTCTGGAATCAGGTTTTGGTTGATCCTATTCCAGAAGTTCGGTCTGTCGCAGCAAGGGCACTTGGATCTCTTATCAGGGGAATGGGAGAAGAGAATTTTCCAGATCTTGTATCATGGTTATTAGAGACACTTAAATCTGACAACAGCAATGTTGAGCGTTCTGGAGCTGCTCAAGGGCTTAGTGAGGTTTGGATTCCTTTGGAATCATTCAACGTAGTCTTGACTTATTTTTTGTTTATTTTTATCTTTTAGCATCGTGATAAGTGATTTGCTATTGAGTCTTGTACATTGAACTATATACATTAGTTATCATTTCAAGTTCATCAGTTATCCTATTATTTCGAGAGAGTATAAGATAAGAGAGAATCGCTTAAGATGGTATGGATATGTTTTTTGGAGACTTATGGATATAGTAGTTAGAAGAAGCGTAATGATTAATGTTAGTGGTAAGAGGGGAGACAGAGAAATACCTAAAAAACCTTATTAAAAAATATAAATAAAGATTTAAATACTCTAAACTTAACTAAATATATGACTTTTTACAGATCTCAATGACGGCAAAAGATCCTTGCAGCCGACCCCAAATAGTTGGAACTTATGGCCTTGTTGTTGTTGTATCCTATCAGGTCTAGTCCAAATGATACGATAACTGGCCTAGTATTTTGCACAATGAGGGGTTAGAGTAGAAAAAGACTATCGATGAACGAGGTTAGAACACAAGTCATGAAGCCATTATTGGGTTAGGCCTCACATGCACCATATTACAGTCTGGTTCTGCGCTATGTTTGGTCCTGATGAGGATGTCAAGCCCCTTATTGTGGGGGAGATTATAACATCCGATTTAGTCCCATGTCATGACAAATCATATTTTATAATTCCTTTATTCTTTATTGGTTTAGTTTATGAAATATTCTTTTTAAATATTGATTTACCATCTGATTTGTCTTTCTTTCATTGCTTAGTTTTTGAGCCATATCATTGATTTAGTGATCAAATTAGCGATTTCTTTCTTCTGAAATATGTTGTAATAGTAACCATTTCATATTCTTCTCATTGGACTTAGAAAATTTAAATGCTACCACCCCACTATATGATTACTGAAGACCATTTATCGAGGAAGAATATTTTATTAGAAATACTATTAGGGAAATCTCTTTTGATTACCATTGATTATGAGATTTTTAATTTTCTGTTAGCATGAATATGCCCCAAATGTACTTATATCTCTTTATGTGCTTGGGGAAAGAAACTATCTAGCAGTGTGGCACCTAAATTTTTTTCATGCATTTGGAACCCAGGAAGTATTTGGGAAAATGGTGCCTATCATTTATGCAACTAGTCTTGTATTTTGCTTCTTCATCACATCTTCAATATCTTCTTTATGGTTTCTTTTTATCTGAAAGCAGCAGATTTTGGCAATTCATATGAATTAACATGGAAGTATCAAGTCAATTCTATCATGTCCATATGACCCATCAGTCATGATAGAATTGACATGCATTTGACATACATTGTGCTTGTATATCATGGAAGCATATATTGCTCGACGACAGTTTGTCACCACATTTAATTGTTCGAGAGCTCTTTATTTCAAATAAATCTTTGTCCATATGAATTCTAAACCAAATGTTAACATGTGGGGCTTGACATGGTTTATCTTCTGTTTGTGTATGGAATATGGACCAAGTCTTGTTCTAGTTATTTCACACCAATTTACTGTAGCAAATTCAGGATCCTTGATTGAATCAGTCAAAATTGATTATATTTGGAGCAAAATAATTGTTAGTGAGTTTGTCAAATAGATGATCTATACCATCTAAAGAAATTAAGTAAATAAATACTCACTGAATTTATCAATGACTAATGTAGAAATCAATTCATGATTCTGTTGCTGCAAACTTTGTGTAGCCATTGTTGCAATAGCTTTATCATCACTGTTCATGTTCAGAGATTGATTTTTTGTGTTTATCGCTCTGTAAGGTGCATGTATTGTTCTGATGTGGAGTTGGTATGCAGAACAGTGGTCACACTAATTCTCTTGCAGATAGCAACCATTTCCAGGAAGTGAACCTATTTGACCTTCTTGACATCTTAGTGGGTCCAGTATGATTTATATATTTTTTTAGCCACAGCTTCAGTCATAGACCACAGCTCCCCTCAACTTGCAACCCTAGCCCTCCTAATTGATTCCAAGTAGTTGTACCATTTTGTGACAGCAATACATACCTTGAATACCTGCAACCAGCATGGAGATTTACAACAAATAACGAATAACCTTTGAAAAGCAACTTTGTTGTTCAGTCAAGTCGTTTTATGTTTACCATGGCATTAAATATTTACAAGAACCCATCAACTGCAGCCCTGGTTTGAAATAAGATTTCAGAATAGTCATTGTTGTTATGTTCACAACTCTTGTTTTGCTAGGTTTTGGCTGCTCTTGGAAAGGATTACTTTGAGCGCATTCTTCCAGACGTCATCAAAAACTGTTCTCATCAACGCGCATCTGTTCGTGATGGGCATTTAACACTTTTTAAGGTAAATCTCTAGTTTATTTTTTTTTCATTTTCGTCCATCAACCTTTCCCAGCATTTTCTGACTACACTTGTAATGATGTGTAGTACTTGCCGAGATCCTTAGGTGTCGTCTTTCAGAATTATTTACAGATAGTGCTGCCCGCAATTTTGGATGGTAAGTTAACTTTGTTATCCATATATCTTCTTTTATATATGATTCTAAATGTTGATTTTCTTTTAGGGCTTGCGGATGAAAATGAATCTGTTCGTGATGCAGCACTCAGTGCTGGCCATGTGTTTGTGGAGCATTATGCAACAACGTTTGCTCCTAAACCTTTCTCTTGTGGTGACTTTATATTTTCCACTTTTAATTACTCATTGATGGGTTACTTTGACTTTTCTTGTGAATATTGAACCAGATCTTTACCCTTGTTGTTGCCTGCTGTTGAAGATGGTATATTTAGTGACAACTGGCGTATACGTCAAAGTTCTATTGAACTTCTTGGCGATCTTCTTTTCAAGGTCTTTATTTTATTTATTTTTTTGTGCTTAGGTTTGGAATGTGTGCATAAACTTGTGTCTTTGCAGGTTGCAGGAACTTCTGGGAAAGCAACTCTTGAAGGTGGCAGTGATGATGAAGGTGCAAGTACTGAGGCTCATGGCCGTGCAATTATTGATGTACTGGGCAATAAGAAGCGTAATGAAGTTCTTGCTGCAATCTATATGGTTCGTAGTGATGTTAGCTTGACCGTGCGTCAGGTACACTACATTGCTTTTACTCTGGCATGTTTGCATGGTCAGGTCACAATTGTTATTTTGCTACAAATTCGGGTACTTTTCAACATATGATCCTTTTATCATGGTTTCTTGACCAAAATCTGTAACATATATTTATCTCCATAGGCTGCATTGCACGTGTGGAAGACAATTGTGGCAAATACCCCCAAGACTCTCAAGGAAATAATGCCAATTTTGATGGATACACTTATTTCCTCTCTCGCTTCATCTTCCTCAGAAAGACGGCAGGTTTGTTTTCTAAAGTACACTGAATGTCATTTAAATTATTTGTTTTTTCAAATTATTCATCAATTATCCATAATATTCAGGTTGCTGGAAGATCTCTTGGTGAGCTTGTTAAGAAGCTTGGTGATAGGGTTTTGCCTTCAATTATCCCAATTCTGGCACAAGGACTGAAAGACTCTGACACTAGTAGAAGACAAGTGAGTTTGTTTTTTGTAATAGTGCACGAATCTAGTTCCAACCGATGTTTGCCTGATGCTACTAATAGGTTGTACTTGCAGTTTAATAAACTTGACATGAAAAGTAATTCATTGGCACATGCACATGTTTGAATAACATTGTCTTATTCTAAAGTGCCTTTAATGTATGTTTATTCCCATGCTTTATAATCCTTAAGTATTTTAATAAGTGTGCACAACAATAACACCATCTGACATGCTTGAATACTCTCATTCATTTGCCTTTTGTTGGTTGAGACCAAGGGATGCAATTCCAGATAATGTACCAATACAAAGCACGCTTGTATGTAGTATTGTACAAACTGGTTTGGCAAAATTGCATTATTTAGTTGAGAGTCTGAGACAACTAGATAACTTAACACTGTTCAATAATATGAAGCTTTTTTATAGTTTATCCACTGAGGTCTTTTATCATCTTTTTGTGGTGGTTCTTGGTCCACCAATTTTTTGGTTGTTGATAACTTGATATTGACAAGTATGTTGCCAGTACTGGTGCAGTTTGTTCTAATGTTGCCCATATTATGATTTGATAAGCGTGGTCATTCCTTTCCAAATTGTTCCATGTTCTGGTTGGGTTTGATCGAGATTCTAGTCAAAGTTTGTGGGCAACAGTTTTTTATTTTTGTTTTTTGTTCTGTCATGTGAAATGAATTATTAGCCTTTGTTTATAGACATAATACTTTGGTTCTGGTAAATATTTATGTTACCCTTGTTCAACTTGTGCTTCTACAGGGTGTATGCATTGGTCTGAGTGAAGTGATGGCAAGTGCTGGTAAACACCAGTTACTGAATTTCATGGATGAACTTATCCCTACAATTCGTACAGCTCTGTGTGATAGGTTTGAGAATCTTTTTCCTCTTTGCATGACTTTTCATCTTATTTTTTCAATATTTATTTCTACTTGGTCACTTTCGGATGTATTGCAGCATGCCAGAGGTCCGTGAATCAGCAGGCTTAGCATTTAGTACACTTTACAAGGTGCAACCTTTTGCCCACCTGGATGTGCCTTTTATCATCAATTGATAGTAGTTGATAATGAAAATTTCTTGTTGCAGAGCGCTGGAATGCAAGCAATTGATGAAATTGTTCCTACACTCCTGCATGCATTAGAAGATGATGCAAGCTCTGATACAGCCCTCGATGGACTTAAACAGATATTGAGGTTAATATTTTAGATACTGTTTGACTTTTCCATTTTTATGTAAATATGCATGGACTTGTTTGTTTGAAACCTGGAATGTTCATTCCTTGTATGTTTCAGTGTCAGGACAGCAGCAGTTTTACCTCACATCTTGCCTAAACTAGTGCAGCTTCCTCTTTCGTAAGTTACTCTTTTTCTTTTTCTCTTTCTATATATATCCACTTGGATTTTGGCATCCAAGTTCTTACTAATCCTGTTCATATGGTGCAGTGCTTTTAACGCTCATGCTTTGGGAGCTTTGGCAGAAGTTGCTGGAGCTGGTCTTAACTCTCATATTGGAACAATTCTTCCACCATTGATCGTTGCAATGGGTGATGATGATTTGGTAAAATGATTTATCTCTTAGATTATCTACCACATATACTACTGATTGTAAATTTGAACACATTCATGACCACTAAAGTTTTCCATGAATTAGAAACCTGGTACCTGAACCGGATTATTTTATGTAATGCCTACTCTTGTTCACTGGTACCAAAATCTGGTGATTGATATTTGTTATCTAATGCTTTTTTTTTACTATTAGTTTTGCTTTCAATATATTTGTAAATTTGAGGTTTGGGTTTAATTCAATTCATCATCGATTAAAGCAAGGATTGTAATTTCATGACCATTACTGGTGTACTGATCATTAACAGTGTACCAACACATGATATAGTGGTATGTACCGAAGAGGAAGGAAGAATAAGGAGAAGAGGAAGGAAGAAGAGGAGGCAATGGAGGAAGAGGAGGAAGAGGAAAAAGAAGAAGATGCAGTGGAGGAAGAGGAGGGGGAGAGGAAGATGATGAAGGAGGAGGAAGAGGAAGGAAGAAGAAGAGGCAATGGAGGAAGAAGGAAGAAGAGGAGGCAATGGAGGAAGAGGAGGAAGAGGAAAAAGAAGAAGATGCAGTGGAGGAAGAGGAGGGGGAGAGGAAGATGATGAAGGAGGAGGAAGAGGAAGGAAGAAGAAGAGGCAATGGAGGAAGAAGGAATAAGAGGAGGCCATGGAGGAAGAGGAAGGAGGAGAAGAAGATGAGTGTATCCGGTCGATGACGCATGGTCCTGCTAGGTGGTAGGCTGCAGCGGGTGGCAGGGAGGTGAGGGAGACAACATGTTGAGTCGAGGTTCACGATTAGGGAGATGAGGGTGAGAAATTTTTTTTTGTTTATACATGACCTGGACATGACCGCCCAAAATGGGTCGGTCTCATACTGATTCACCCAGACCGGTAAATACCTAAACCGTAAACCCTAAATACCTGTCTGGTCAAAAGGGAGTTCTTTGGTTTAAAGGCCAATATTTGTGCTAATCTTTGGTCCCCAGTGGCCACAAATTGTTTTCTATAATTTGTGATAATCTTTGGTTTAAGGTTCTTGTTAGTTGAGTTCCATGCAACATTTATTTTCTATAATTTGTGTACAAGAAATGATTTCAGTTTTGATGGTACCAACTGTCTTTATGACTTACTGATTACCTTATTGGTTAGAGGTTTATTTATTAATGATGTTGTTAAGCCCATCCAGGACCACAAAGGCTCCCGTTTCATACATAAGTTTATCTGTTGTGTGAAGGCTTGGAGAATGATCCTTTCATATGCTTATGGCTTGCCCAATTTTTGAACACTTACAGCTGCCAAACTTCTGCAAAACTGGCAGTGTCTTGCTTACTTGTGCCGAAACTCCTGTGCATTAGAAAGGTTCCTTATAATTTATTAGCAACTCTTGTAGTTTATTTGCTCATACCTATGGCCACAGAAACTGTCCACAGATTTGTGCAGGAAAGTTGAGTGGCTATATTCCGTTGTCATAATCCTTGCTATTTTTACGGGTTCTTGGGGGAACTGACTGTTGAGGTCCATCTGACTCGACGCATGTGACTGTTGGGCCTTTAAACTGTAGACTTTTATGATTTCTCACTTGGCTTCAAATGATAAAAAAAAAGGGGTTGGGTAGGTTCAAATCAAATAAATTCTAGATCTGGATTGAACTAGGGAGTCTTTGGCTTTAGCCATTGCAACTGCCACTTGGTTCAATACCTATCAGATATTGTATACATAATTTTAAGCATAAATTAAAATTTTTCTTTCACAAACTATTTATTCATTTCATATCATAATATTTCTCTCATCATTATCACATGCTGATCATCATCACTTTTGCCTTTATAATGATAAAAGTGGATTAAGGGATGAGACAAAATTTCAGACACTTGTGTACCTTGTCTGATAATGCATCAGTTGACTCAAAATCACTATCCTTTGGATTACTATTGACGTATATTGTCTTTGGGTGTCTTATTGCCAAACCTTTATTGTATTTGAGCCAATCCACTCATAGCATATGGAATGTATCCCAATCTTAGATCATTTTACGGTCTATGTTGGTAATTCCAGCACTTATCCAATTTCAAATCTCATTATAAAGCATCTTTTTCTTTAGGCATGTTTTTTAGTTGTCTGATAATCAAACATTTTGACTACTTTGTAGTGTAAGATTGGTGAAGTGAACTTCTTGCAGTATTCAGTGTTACTCATTTACATCTGGCTCAAGTAGAAGGATTATAGTTCTATTTTGCCAAAGTTGGATACTACATCTTGTTGCTAAATCTACTTGTCAAATGTTAGGATATTCAAAATTCTGCAAAGAAGGCTGCAGAAACTGTTGTGCTGGTTATTGACGAGGAAGGAGTTGATTCCTTAATCTCAGAGCTCCAGAAAGGAGTTGCTGATAACCAGGTTTTGTTGCAGCAGTTGTATCAAGTTATATTGGTTTTGTCCCTGTTTTTTCCCATGTTATTAATCAACAAGTCCTCTGCACAGGCTCTGATGCGAAGAGGTTCTTCATACTTGATAGGCTATTTTTTCAAAAATAGCAAGTTATATTTGGTTGATGAAGCCTCCAACATGATCTATACTCTTGTTACTATGTTAAGTGATTCGGATTCAGCTACTGTTGTGGTAAATCTATAGAAGTTTATATTATTCCATATTTACTTAGGTTCTCAACAGTCATTATACTGATTCTCTAGCTAACAGGTAGCTTGGGAAGCTTTAGCAAGGGTTGTTGGATCGGTTCCCAAGGAGCTCCTCTCTTCATATATCAAACTTGTCCGTGATGCTGTCTCTACTGCTAGAGATAAAGAGCGGAGAAAAAGAAAGGTACCAGTTTTCTCTTCTGAAAGTGATTGTCAATATATGCCATAACTCAACGGCTAATTTCATTTAGTTGTTTGTCATTCTTGGCCCCTGATGCAAAAATTAATTGATGTTTCAGGGAGGATCAATTCTTATACCTGGGTTCTGTCTTCCTAAAGCTCTTCAACCTCTGCTGCCAATCTTTCTTCAGGTACCTTAACTTGTCTGATTTTCCACACTGGCGAACAAGGATTAAAAAATTGTTGCATTCCAAGTGCTGGTTGGCTGATGGACCAGCATGACACATTATACCGCTAAGAAGAAAATTTTTAAATAATTTTTAAGTTGTCTGATTTATGTCATTACGGTTGGACCCTTGAATTGATAATCACCAGTATACAAATCTAGGCTTGGAAATAGTATTGTTTTATACTCCAAAGTCCAAAAGAGTATATGAGTTAGATTTGTTTGAGAACTGTATTTATCGAAACTAGAGCATTGCAGAAGTTCAATGCCCAATAAATCACTAATAACGTAACTATATCAACCAAAATTCTTTTTTTCCTCTTTCTTGATAGTGGATGACATACAGAAGTAGCAAATTAGTTTTTGGATAGGGTTTTGGAACTAAGTTTGTATTATGGTTATGTTCTTCAGAAATGTCCAAGGATTGTTTCTTTTTTGTGTGTTTGTACGTGTGTACCTCTGCAGAAGAAAAGCCAAAATTTGTAAGAATGGAGGGGGATGGCAGCCAGTTTTTCACAGATTCTAGTTAATTCTTTTCTTGAGTTCTGTTAAGAGTTCATTTGGCACAATTTTTAAAATAATATACAGACCAACATGCTCATGAAATATAATAGTATACTAAGATCCTTAACTTAATAGTATTTTTGTTTCTTATTGTTTTCAAAAGAAGTTTTGATGGTGCATAACGAGGTATTGAGCTTGTAACATATTTGTGATTGGTTTGGCTTCATTTGATGGTGCATAACGATACAAAGCCCCAAAAACAGATGAAAGAAAGTGGGGTTTCCGTCACTTTCTGAAATTTCTGTAGATCATTAAGAGATAACAACATCAAGAAGCTGTAATGGCCTGTTGAAAGAATTAACATACAAAAGGGCCACCATCTTTTTCCTGCAAAAAAGGGATGCAAATTTGCATCTGTAGTCAATCAAGTACAGTTTGCGGAGATCCAAAGCCCAATGGAGAGGAAGGTGAATTGGTGGAAAACTGTTATCAGTAAGGAGCTCTTTCAAGTTGAGGTTTGAAGGCAAAATCTGGTTTCTGAGGAGTCATCAGCCTGTTATCCCCAGCATACCTTTAATCCATTGTGCAACATGGATCTTTTCGTGCCACTGGACTTTTTAAAGCAATATTGCTGGGCAAGCTAAGAGCAAAGAAATATCATTGTACTGTTTTTAATATGTTTTACTGAAGTCTCCCTTTACCTCTCCTACCACTAATCCTAGCTGGCCCACCTTATCTGTGGTTAGCAGTGAATGTATGGATTTATTCTCAAGTTCACACCCACATGCATCAAAATCTTTTACTATATTATGCCAGTATCAAAGAATATCTGTTAATAGGTGAATCTTCTTGTGATTCTAAGGCTTCTGATAAACTTCTAATATGTCATATACCTACAAAATCAGAAATATCATCAGTTTCTTCTGATTGTTTTTTATTCTATGTCCTTCAAATTAGGTACTTAGATATGCATCCAAGTTAGGTTCTCGTGTCTGCACATGAATGAGTTTAGTGTACCCAATCATATTACATCATATCCAAGTTTAGCAAGCCTGAGCTTTTTGATATAAGAATTTTCTTAATTCATGATTCATTTAGATTAATTTCTGGACGACTAAACATTTTGTTGTAAGCTTGAAACATATGGCGTAGCCAAGAGTTTTCTGTCTTTATACATAACTTTTGCAGTCAAGAACCTACTTCGGCAAGACTGATATATGACTCTCTATGACTGCTAGGGTCTAATTAATGGCTCCGCTGAAATGAGAGAACAAGCAGCTCTGGGCTTGGGCGAGTTAATTGCTCTTACAAGTGAGCAAACACTTAAGGAGTTTGTTGTTCCTATTACTGGGTATTGACTCTTCTACAAAAGTTTGATTTTAAATGTAGATTAATAAATAGACAAATCATGAGAAGTTAACTATTGTTTAATATTGTCAGATAAATTTTGTAGTCTGAATATATGGTCTAACTAAAAGTAGCTTTCCACCTGCTCTATCATTTTGGCTCTCTGTTCATTTGCATATAGGCCTCTTATACGGATCATAGGAGACCGCTTTCCTTGGCAAGTGAAAGCAGCCATATTGTCAACTTTGTCCATCATGATTAGCAAAGGTGGGATGGCCCTTAAGCCTTTTCTTCCACAGCTTCAAACTACATTCATAAAATGCCTGCAAGATAGTGCAAGGTCAGTGTCCTTTATTATTTATTTCATTCACTATTTAATCATTTCTTTTCTGCTTAAACCATTAATTCATATGAAATGCAGGACAGTACGCACAAGTTCTGCACTTGCCTTGGGAAAGCTTAGTGCACTCAGCACCCGAGTGGACCCTTTAGTTAACGATCTTCTATCAACTTTACAGGTAACTGTCGTCCTTGTTGCAGACATCTGAACTGACTTTTCAGTCACTTTGTCATAACTATATTATTATTCAGATATCAGATGGCGGTATCAGGGAAGCAGTGCTGGCTGCCCTTAAAGGTGTTGTTAAGCATGCTGGGAAAAGTGTGAGTGGTGCAGTCAGGCTTCGAGCATGCACTCTAGTCAGAGACATGTTACAGCTTGATGATGATGAAGTGCGAAGTTCGGCAGCAAAAGTGATGGGAATAATATCTCAGGTGCAACTATCTACCATTGTTTGTTTGTTTGTTTGGCACTTCTATCTGAATTACATGGGAACTACCCTACCCTAAATTGCATAGGATATTTCAACCATTACTAGGGAGTAAGATTTAGAGTATGCAGTTAATTTCTTCATTCTAAAATGGATATCATATAATTGAATGCTTTATCAAATATTTACTTTTTTTAATGGCCTTGTGGTTTTTCTTAAATTCTTTCCTTAGATGTATATTTGAGTTACTTTTTATTTTCTGTTATTACTCTCACCTGATATGCAATTTTCTCTTACTGTAGTACATGGAAGAAACTGAGTTCCTAGATCTGCTACAAGTACTTTCTGATTTGAGTACATCACAGATGTGGTTCATCAGACATGGTTCATTGCTCACCTTCTCTTCCATGTCTTTGTACAATCCATCCATGATATGCCAGAGTACACTTTTGTCATCTCTTATAGATACTTTTAGAGTTGCTTTGAAAGATGATAAGGTACGTAATAGGCACAATGATATATCTTAATAAATTACAAAATCATGCTTAGCTTAATCTTTGTTTGTTCTTGACAACAGTTCCCAATTCGTGAAGCTGCAAACAAGACGATGGGAAGATTACTTTGTTATCAGGCCCAGAAGGAAGGAAGTACTAGTTCACAACTAGTCCAATTACTTGTTTCAGCTTTGCAAGATGACTCCAGTGAGGTCAGAAGAAGATCCCTATCCAGTATAAAAGCATTTGCAAAGGTTTGCACGCTCAAGTTTGTCTTATTTTCCGTCTTAGAATCCTGTCAAGTTTTCAGTTTTCTGATTATGTGGATGTTGGAAACAGGTAAATCCTGCAGCAGTTGCAACATATATTTTGACTTTGGGCCCAGCAATCGCAGATTGTTTAAAGGATGGAAGTACCCCTGTTCGACTTGCTGCTGAGCGTTGTGCCCTGCATGTTTTTCAATTAACAAAAGGTTCTCTCTATTACATATTCCTTTGGTATAATGCTTCTGTGGCCATTTTTGATGTCTTTGACCTTTTATAAGAATTTAGTAGTAGTAACATGACTGGATGTTGTACGGGCATTTTCTTTCTCAGGACAATCTGTTCCACTGATCTGTCATACTGAAATTTGCCAAATGAGTTAGTTTACCATCATGTGACGTTGTCTACTGATGAGCACTATCTGAAGATGCAATATACTATGTTAACTTGTCAGCATAATTAAGCCAATGTCTATTTTATTTTCTTCTCATTTTATAATTTGTGGCTTCTGAAATTTACACTGATAAATTGCAAGATATGATATCTCAGCAAGATTTGATGAGCCTGCAATGAGGTAGATGGAAGGTGATGTATTCATAGGCAAGAGCTAGTTAATGTATAATGATCAGGACTTTCATGTTATTCAAGCAAATCATTTCTAAGCTTGTTAACTTGCCATCTTTGAACTTGTATCCTTTGAAAAAAGTATCAAATGAAGAGATACTGTGATACTGTGCTTATTTCCTGACCTTGACGACCCTACTATTTCTGATATAATTTCCTCTCGAGGAACTAAAATTTTCTTTGAATTATTTAAAGTTGTGAATAAGTTCAGTCTAGTTATGTTACTTTTTGTGGATAGTGCTCTCTGACTGTGAATGATCATCTTTTATAGGTGGTGATAATATTCAGGCTGCTCAGAGATATATCACTGGTTTAGATGCTAGGAGAATAGCAAAGCTTTCTGAAAACAGGTAGTTTATTATGGATCTCCTTGTAAGTGGCTTTCATGGATGTTTTACTAACCAAATTACAAATTACGATCATGGGTTCTGCTAACTTTACCCGGACAACTATCATGCAATAAATTCACAAAGCTGAGTTTCATGTTGACACATTTTATTTCTTTAGCAAATTTCATTTTCATAGTTTTTTAGAGTAAATGACTCTTGTGCACGTATTGGCAAATTGCAATTGCATCACCTCATTGAAGATTTAGCATGTATTTTTTCTTGTTGCCTAATTTTTCAATTGTAATGTGCAGTGATGAAAGTGAGAATAGTGATGATGACACGTCAAAGACATGAGACACGGCTGACATGGGATTTTGCTTCGTTGTATTTGTGGGATCCATTTACACAATGCCAATCGAGGATTTTGTCTGCTGCTTTTTAAGATTCAGGAGATGAGTCTGCAGTGTAAAACCATTGTTGCTTGGTTGAATACGTCGTAGCAGACACCAAGGTGGATACAAATTTGCGACAAGGGTATACTATTCTTGCCATCATTTTTGTTCGGTATCAATCTTATATAGCAGCATTGCAAAACTGTCATTGAAGAATTAAACTGTGAAATGTTGACTCGACCATCAACGTTAGCTTGCATTTGAATGAGTTGTCTATTGCAAATATCTGAACAACCCGTTATCGGTTGTTTGGACAAATTTTGACATCAAGGGTGTAATTTTTCTACTCTATGTGGGGACAAGTTCCTGTTTTGTTTTTCAACTGTAATTTGCACCATCAGAAATGATGTCTCCACCATATCTTATAATTCAAGTTCAAGAATATCTCAGTAACATGAGAAGGTTGTTACTAATGTCAAGAGTTCAGATTCATTTCGTAACTGTATTTTTTTCTCTTCAAGAATCTTCATCTGTAACCGTAATATGATCATGTAAGACATGAGAGCATTTCTCTTGTACCAGTAGGCAATGTGGAAGGCAAAGGAATCCATGGCAAAGTAGTTTGGGGGTTTTTCTAAATGTATTGCCCTTTCTATCCAAATATAAAGGATATCCAGAAGGCGAAAGGAACTCGCTAGTTGGTGGTGCCTGGAAGGCAAAGGAATCCATGGCAAAGTAGTTTTGGGGTTTTTCTAAATGTAAAGGATATCACAGAAGGCCAAAGGAACTTGCTAATTGGTGGTGCCGGAATGGTACTTTCCAAAAGCCTGATGGCTAAGAAAAAGACAGCAATGACTTACGTTAGAGCCTGAATGAGTGGGTTGGTGTAAATGTCAGCAGAAAAGAAGGTCGACGACGGCGAATAACGGTCCAAAGCGAAGAGCAAGAAGCTAACAGCCTCCAAAAAATTTCCGAGTCACGATTCTTGAAGAGGCAGCGCTGCAACCACTTCTGGAACTACTAAATACTACGGGTAAAGTCACAGCATCAGCTAAATGCACTATACATGTGAATAGTTCTGGGAGTTCAATGAATAATCTTCTCACGTAAACCACAAAACCTTGCGTGCATATGAATATTCATATACGATGGGAGCTTTTGTAATGGAATCCCAACAAGACTAACCACCTACCATTTTCATAGTCCTATGCCATGTCTGCGTCAAGAAAAAGGAGGCAGTTACCATCTCCAATCCCGTAAGAGCCGTATTGGAATCCCTCTTCAATTTGGCAACCTTCATTTCCGTCAAATTTTCTTTTCCTAACGTGGCTGACATGTTCATGCTTGTTGTTTTCCGAATTCGAAATTAAGTACTTTGTATACCCTTTTTGATCCGATAAGTCACTGATTTATATTATTTGGGTTAATTCCTCCAACAGTACCACTCCAAGTCAAAATACACGAGCTTTTCGTTTGGGCATTTGACAAAACGTCTCATTTTTGGCCATTTACATATAATTTAAGCACAAGGTGGTAGGCTGGCCGACCACATTTCACTACCTTACGTGTCATATGACGACCCCACATATCCTGCATGGCCCATGCAAATATATCTCGTTGCGCTAACGTTGGGTACGTGCATCACAACCATGGGTTGACAACACGAATCCGACGTTCCACGGAATCGCCATGGCGTATCCTCGCTATACGCCCTGCACGTAATCTTGAACGCCCATCACCAGTTCGACTGATGAATCGGACGGCTGTGATCGATTTATGAGGTACATCTTCTGCGGCTCAACACTCGACCCCCGCACAGATGATGAGAGTCTGAGACTTCTTGACTCTCGATACAGCGTGCCGGCCGCCGGCTCTTCCCCGCCTATAAATACCGACCCCCCTCCTCCTCCCCAAACCAGATCAGCCCCCCCCCGCCTTGCTCCTCGCCCTTGATGCCATCCCTCTCTCCTCGCTTCCTCCACCGTAACCCGATCCCCTTCCCGCTCTCGCGCTCGCCCTCGATCCGCTCCCGAATCTGCACCCCGAGGCGGAATCGACCGGATATCTGTTTCGCTCGGGCGGTTCCGTCGGTCGCCTTGCCGGATCTGAGCGGCCCGCCCCAGAGATCGTCCTTCGTGAGGTGCTGCGTGGTGGATCGGTCGCCCCCTTCGCCGGTGCTACCATGGCAACTGCCGCGGGTGAGGGCTCCGCGGCCAGGAGGTTCTGGATCGGCTCCAAGAAGGAGTCCGTCTTTGCGTCGTATACTCCGTTCATGGTGTGCCTGGCGGCAGGGAAGCTGGACATGGACACCTTCCGCAATTTCATTGCCCAGGATGTGTACTTCCTCAAGGCGTTTTCTCACGCGTGAGTCGCACCCCTCTTGGAGTTTGTTCTTGGAATCTTGATTGATGCCGCATTTCTCGAATCACTAACTTCTAGCTTTCTCGCTGCTCATATGGTCGAATGCTTTTTAGAGTCATGCGTAAACGATTCTTGTTTGTGTTTCTTGGTGACCTTTCAGCTATGAGAAGGCCGAAGAATGTTCCGATGATGACGATGCCAAGGCAGCAATCAATGAGCTGAGGAAAGCCGTTCTTGATAAACTTAAAGTCTACGATTCTGTAGTTCTGGTAAGATCTCGGACATTCTTGCTCTTGATTTCGTTAAGTTCTCGACCCATATTATCCCTTTTGGCAGTAGATCTTCTTTATTTGATTTCTACATAGCTTTTTAGGTACATTGTTGGCTCTTTCAGTTTCGGTGTATCTTTCTCTATGAAACAATTTCTGCTCAAAATACATAATTCATTTTTAGAGATACTCTTATATATCAATTGTTGACATATATATAGCTTCACTGCTAATGATAGATTCTACCAAACAGGAACAACAAAACTGATCAGATGAAATTGGATACTATGCTTTTGGGTTATAAAACCTTTTATTGATTTTTAATTGTTGTCATTTGCTTGTCTCTCAGGAATATCAGTTTAATGTGTGCAATTGTACCAAAGGTTCCTTCCAGTTCTACCACAAGATGCATACTGTTAGTAGTTAAATATGCTACAGTGTAGGCTGGTGGTATTTGTCACCTTCTTTCAACCATTCATTTGATTTCCAATGGTTGATTTACATTCCATAGTTTTTTATTTATACATTTAAGGGTTATGTTTGAAGATAGATATATGCTTTTGAGTCGAATTTTACTTAGCTGTTTGAAAATGCTCTTAGTGGTTAACAATTTCACTCACCTAAGATTTACACTTGGCTCGATACCTATTTTTTTACTTTCTTGTGCTTTAACTGCTTCGCTTAAAGTTGAAAAAGAGATCCATGTAGCCAATTACGGATGATTTTTCTCTTGAGCAAAAGTGGATGTCAAATTTGTTCTGTTGCAGATTATCTTTCCCGTTTTCTCTCTGTTATTTTTGTGAGGTGCATTTCATCAATTTGTCGTGTGAATCCCTTATATTTACACAGTTATCTAAGAGAACAAGTTATGCAGGAATGGGGTATTGATCCCACCAAAGAGATAATTCCCAATCCTGCAACACTGAAGTACACTGAGTTCCTGCTTGCGACAGCTGATGGTAAAATTGAAGGAGGGAAAGGTGCTGGAAAGATAGTCACTCCCTTTGAGAAGACGAAAGTTGCTGCCTATACAGTAGGTGCGATGACCCCATGCATCAGGCTTTATGCATTTCTGGGCAAAGAGCTTCAGTTTCATATGCAATATGAGGGAAATGGTCATCCTTACAAGAAGTGGGTCGACACTTATTCCTCTGCAAGTTTTGAGGTATCTTGATATTTAAAGCAATTGACATTTCTTTGTCCTTTTCATCGTTTTTTAAATCCCTTCAACTGTGTTACTTCGAGCATGTACAAGTTGGTTTTCTTTTTGAAGCTGTTGCTTTTTCTTCTCTTCTTTCTATTATTCAGGCACGTGCTTCACAAATAGAGGAGTTGCTGGACAAACTGAGTGTTTCGTTGACTGGTGAGGAGCTAGAAATCATAGAAAAGCTTTACCACCGAGCGATGGAACTTGAAATTGAATTTTACAATGCTCAGCCAATTGTCCAACCGGTGGTAGTGCCATTCACAAAACTGCATGATGCGACTAATCACCTGGCTATTTTTTCTGATTTTGACTTGACATGCACTGTGCTCGATTCCTCTGCTATATTAGCAGAGATCGCAATTTTAAGCGCATTCAAGGCTGGTCAGAGTGGGACTGATAATCTGAGTGCTCAAAGGTTACCATCAGACATGAGGAACTCCTGGGATGCTCTCTCTAGGCAATATACCGAGGAGCATGAGCAATGCATAGAAAGCTTGCTTCCATCAGAACAAGGTATCACAAGATTTTGCTTTTAACAGCAATTTCAGTTGTGAAGATGATTAGATAACTCCAAATATTTTGAATGGAGATAATATTTAAAGAAGCTATAGATGCTAATTCTTACATAGCTTTAATTACTTGTTCACATGCAGCAAAGGCATTTGATTATGAAAGCCTATGCAAAAACCTTGAGCAGCTCTCCAATTTTGAAAAACGAACAAATTGTAGGGTTATTGAGTCAGAGTTGCTAAAGGGAATACATCTAGAAGACATAAAAAAGGCCGGGGAGCGTTTGGTTCTCCAGGATGGCTGTAGAGAATTTTTCCAGAAGGTTATAAAGATAAAAGAAAAACTGAATGTAGATTGCCATATACTATCATACTGTTGGTGTGCAGACCTCATAAGATCAGCCTTTTCCTCAGGTAAATTCTTTTCCTTGTGTTTCCCTTGTGATTTCTGCGAACCACTTGTTAAAATTTGCTTCTTGATCTTTTTTGTCCTTGATTTAATGCTTTCAGAAAAGAAGTAATGTGAATGTCACAGCTTTATAGTTTAACAATTATTATCATTCATGTTTTCTGTAAGGATCATAGAGTGACTAAATTCTTAATTTCGGTGCTGTTGATGATCAGTTTATTTGTTTTTACTGGATTTTTTTTCTTAATTCTTTCCGAAGGAATGAGTTAAAATCTTCACCTAACTTTTTTTTATAGATTGTATCAAAATTTGTAAAAAATATACTATATATTGTATCTTTTCTGTGGGCTTAAGTGTCTCTATGTGTGCGCTGTGGCTTCTGGCATACAGGTTGTAATTATGACCACCGACTATGATCACCTTATGCTTTAGCTATAGTTTATATTGTTTGAGACTTGTAGTTTCAGATGAGCCGAGCAAAGGATTTTCAGAAACATGGAACATTTTATAGGGTTACTCTCCCCTCCTCAATGATAGAAAACTGTAGCACGAAAATTCCTCTAAGACTTTTACCAGTGAGAAGTTGTTGACATGATTGAACTCAAGGGTGTTAGGTGATGAGAATGCTATAATGGTAATTTTTCTCCATGATGCTGTGACAAAGTCATCCGAATTTGACTGTGTGATTGAGCTAATCATTTTGTACGAGGTTGCTCTGCAGCAAAACACTATCACTGATGATTGTTTTTTCTCCATGATGCTGTGGCAAAGCTAGCCATCTGAAGCTATCCTTGGTTTGTTCAGTAGGTCGTACGGATGATTTGAGCATACACTCGAATGAATTCGACTACGAGGGATCGGTTTCGACGGGTGAAATTGTCAGAACAATGGAGTCTCCCATGGACAAGGTTAAGACATTCAGAAGCATCCTGGCTAACCTTAGCAGCGAAAAGAAACATTTGTCTGTCTACATCGGGGATTCGGTGGGTGATTTGCTGTGCTTGCTGGAAGCAGATGTTGGTATTGTGATTGGATCGAGCATAAGCTTGAGGAGAGTTGGGGAGCAATTCGGTGTATCCTTTGTTCCGCTGTATCCGGGTTTGGTGAAGAAACAAAGGGAGGTTCCATCGGAGGACTCCCTCGTCTGGAATGGGTTGTCCGGGGTTCTCTACACAGCATCTAGCTGGACAGAGATACATGCTTTTCTTTTCGGAGCATAAGTTTTTTTGTCAGATGGCTCCTCTCTTTGTTTCTTGTTGCTTTTCTTTATGTGAATGCGCATTACATCGATGCATGGCTAGTTTTCTGGAGCCGCAGGTGGAATACTCCTTCCTATTTCCCCTTCGGGTTGCTCGATCTCGAAAGGCGGAGTTGCTGCAGGTACTTGAAATCCCTAATACATTTCTTGTTCCATCTTTTACATAATTAGTTAATGATGGAAGGCTTTTTGTTTTCCATAATTCGCAGGCATTCGTGTCATTTTAGATCTGACAGAGGGGATGACGGTCAAGTTTCAGTTTGTGCATTGTATTCTTTTCTCCATGATTTTTGGGTCACAAGAATAATGTTTCAAGACATGATTTTAGAATTAGGGTATTCGATCTGAGAGTGTGCCCGCCTGCTTAAGATTTGAGGAGACATCATAAGATTCGTGAAAAGACTGAAGACGTTGGAGGAGATGCCTATTCGAGTCCTTGAGCCTGCAGCAGCCGTTGCAATTCTCAGTGCACCTGTAATTCTTTTCTGTAAATTCTGATGATCATACTTGGAGGTTCAGTCGGGCACTATTTTACTCGATGCTGCGACACGTGAATCCGACTAAATAATACGACTCACTCGTCCACTCGAAACACACGTGCAAAAGGTTGCCTACGTGATCTTATCACATCATCAAGCACTAATGTTGAATTGATGAAAAACATTAATATTTTTTTATTTTTAATAATTTTATCGGTAAAAAGTAATTTTAATATCCTCTATGTTAGAAATAAAAAAAATATTAAAATTATTTTTTGTCACGTGTTTTCGTTTTCGTGTCGATCTAGCATGAAATGTAGATGTCACGTGTTATTATTATTTTTATGTTAGGATAAATGAGATTATTTATTTTATGTTAAAAATTATATAAATTTTAATATAAATTTTTTAAGTATAAAAATTATGATACTAAGTATAAAAAATGTACCTTATGATGTGATCGTTAAGGTGCTCATCTTTGAGCCTCGCAAGCGCTCGAAACACCAACGAGTCAGCTCACCGAGGGTGATAGTATGCTGATGAACCATAATCTTTTCTTTTTTTATTCAAAGATCTTTTATTTATGATAGGGCATTCCCTAAGTTTACCATAACGGAACGCTAGTCACTTAAGAAGGAAGGCATAAATCATATTGTTCTCCCATTATCATTAATTTATGATGTTGTCGCGATCGTAAGTAACATAAATCGATCGACCCATAGGGAGAGAGAGAGGTTGGCCGATCATTAAAGCCGTCTAATTAGTGAAATGAATTCACGGTGGAGTATAATGCAGCAATGAGTACGGCTGTACACCTTCAGCTCTACATTAATTAGTACAATATCTGGTGGCTACAGCAATCATTCTCTCATCAACAGCTAATCAAGTGGACCGGAATCAAGATTCCGTCGTCGTCGTCGTCAACCTCGCTCCAACAGCTACTCCTGCAGCAGAAGGCCCCAACTCTCATCAGGGAGATCGAAGCAGGACAACAGATAGTTAATTACTTGAATCTTTCGTGTGTGATGAGTCAGTGCTCCGTGCAGCTTCAAGAACTCTTCACGTGTTACTGTCCCTACCCAAAAGAAAAAAAAATACACTTGATTTCCTTGTGATTACGCCCTGTGTTTCCCATCAGGTAAGCCATGTCCCTCGGTGAAATCCCGATGCTGACTGCCTTCACTGTGTTAGATCTCAGAGTTAGACTGAGAAGCAAGTACAGACGAAAGCCTTTCGATTCCTCTCTTCGTTGGATTTACCTAATGTTGGTGGTGAAATCTCACTCACCTCATCTGGCTATAACCACAATTTCAATGTACGATTCCATCACAAACATAGTGGTTAAAGTTATATAAATGATCCAGTCAAATCTACTCCATCGCTATCATTTTTTTTTTTTGCCTTCGAGAGGATAATATTTGTATCGAAAATTTTACGATAAATTATTAAAATTTTATCAACTAACTTAACTGATATCTCTAAAATTTTATAAGATAGGATTTTGAACTAAAACCGAAATATATCAAACGTTATTTAAGGTGTAAAATATATTAGATGATGTTTTCGACATTCAATGTTTCCTAGTTTAGTTTGGTATATCACCACTAGACTGATGTTTAAGATGATTTCAATCCTTTGTTGAATCTCGAATTTTGATGATAAAATTAATTATCATTTATTTATTTAATCTATATATTGAGATAAGTGTACAGGATTAACTACGATGGCAGTAAGACATGCAGCATGTGTTGAGCCGGAGTCAAGACCAAGATCACGTTGGGGGTTCGAGAGTTCGTCGGAAGTCCGGACGATCGTTGGAGGTTCTGCGGGAACAATTCGAGAAGTCCAGGAGTTTGCAAAAGAAGCTCGTCGGAACTCGCCAAGAGGATCATCGCAAGTCCAGGAGTTTGCCGGGAGTCCGCCGGAGCATTGCCGAGGGTTCGTCGGATGTTCGCCGGAAGCTCATCGGAAGAAGCGATTGACGCACCGAAACATGATTTGCAGTATTAATGTCTTTATTATCGTAGTTAGCATGAAGATTAAGTTAGGATTGGGAGGTGATCTCATTAACTTAATCTGGGGCCAACTGAGCCCTTAATAGACCCAAATTGGGCTGAATGGATCAGTCCATTCGGACGTAGAATTCTTGGCCGACGATGGCACCGCCCAGGAGACTCGGTCTCCCATGAGTTCTGGGCGGTTGAACCGCCCCTGTCAAGCGGTGGTACCGCCGGCAGTTATAATTGTACGATGGCACCGCCCAGGAGACTCGGTCTCCCATGAGTTCTGGGCGGTTGAACCGCCCATGTCAAGCGGTGGTACCGCTGGCAGTTATAATTGTCAGCGGTGGTATCGCCCTTGCCAGGCGGTGGTACTGCCTGAGCTCGGTCTCCGAGCGAAGTCAAGCGGTAGTACCGCTCAGTGACAGTTGATAGGCGATAGTACCGTCCAATTTTGGTGGTGGTAATGCCAGGACCCCGAAAATCTAGGAGATGACACTTTTGAGCTTCAAATTCAAACTAATTGGGGCCTATATAAACCTCACTTTTTCCTGCATGAAAGGACACCGAAAGCTTGCTTTTATTTTGAGTATTTGAGAGCTTAAAAGTGTTGTAAAAGGCTAGAAGTTCTTCTCCCTCTTTCTTTCTAAGTATTGATCATTCAAGAGAGGAGTGAAAATCTATAAGGGTTGTCTCCTAAGCTCGTCAAAAAGAGAAAAACTATAAAAATGTGATTGGCCTTCGCCTATTGAAGGAAGGCCTCTAGTAGACGTCGGTGACCATATCGGAGGAGGAAGCCAAAAGTGGATGTAGGTCAAGATTGACCGAACCACTCTAAATCTCGGTTTGCATTTACATTCTACTCTTTATCTTAACTGCAAACTGCCTCCGTTGCTTTACATCAATTATACTTTCGTTTGCTCTCAAGTTAAAGATCTTTCTGAAACGATTTTTGTACGAAGTGTTTTTGAACCGACGAAAGTTTTCCGTTACACTAATTTACCCCTCCCCCCTCGCCTCTTAGTGCTCTTAGATCCTAACATCCTTTAACTTTTGATAAGTAGATCCGATAAATCCTTAATTTTTAATAAATATATTTTGAGAATTATTAAAATATATAAAAAAATTAAAAAAAATAAAATTAAGAGAATAGTCCAACATGTATATGGATGAAAAGAATCTAACAATATATAATAGATTTGACACATAACCTAATGAATATAAGTTTTTGAATTGAATTAGTATCAAATACGATGCAGATTAATCGTATAACGTTAGTAACATAGATTGATGGGTATACAGTGTTTTTATTTTTGTTTGTGCATATAGTAAATGAGGAAGCGGTTATGCATGAATTTTACCGAGTTTCCCAATACCTCTTCATCATCTTTACCAACCAAGCAAAGCAATTAGATTCCATACCTTCATAGCAAGTCATTAATACCATGAGGAATTTTGATGTCCATTAATCCCCCACCCCCAAAAACAAAAAACCCATCACGAGATTATAGCACATTTGGTATGCATGACTACTTAAAATCATGAGGAATTTTGATGTCCATTAATCCCCCACCCAAAAACCAAAAACCCATCACGAGATTATACCACATTTGGTATGCATGACTACTTAAATCATATCACACATACACACACACACACACAAAAAAAGAGACTAATTGCATATGATATTTTATTATTTTCCAAAAAAAGATTTCTCGAAGAAGCCCCATTTGTTATTTTCAGCTTTAATTAAAATGTGCATTAAACCATTTAGAACAGACACTTACTATGGAAAAAAAACCCATGAATACATCAAACCTCAGAACGAGAATTCAAACCCCCTCCCATACATGCCATCGTTGTTCATTCAACGTAATGTTTTCCGCACACACATATAAATGCATGCAATTATACTTCCGTTCAAATCACTAATCCTTTATTCTGCAAATACATCGCTCTCTGGAGCTTTTAACCCCAATTATCGTAAAGACTTGCATTGATGTGTATACCACCATTTAATATACATGTATATTGCCAAATATATACCAATCATTCATGCATGGAGTTAATTTAGGTAAATAACCAGATCTCATATCATTACGTGTGATGAAAAAGAACAAGAGTAATATATATATATATATATATATATATATATATAATATCTCCTTATGTTACTGAAAAATTACATTTATTATATATATATATATGTATATTATTAGTTTACTCTACTCCGGTCTCAATCGAGACCAGAGTATAAATCCAAAACTAATAATTAATTTGCCCTTGCATCGGTATTCGTCGCAGCCTCTCTCACGCAAACACCTCTCTCTTTCTCTTCACAGCGGTTGAGAGTGGTACGGGGAACCGTGTACAAGCGCAGCGTGGCGGTGGGAAGGAGGCGCAAACGTCGGGGTCGGGCGTCCGGCGGGACAGAGAAAGGCCGGAGCTTACGACGAAGGAGGAGGACGGTAGTGTGGTTAGTCGTGGGCCTCTGAGATCAGCTCACTTAACCTTTTCCCCATCTTTATTCCCCCTTTTCTCGGCTTGGATTCCTCTGATGTACACCGTACTCGCTTTTTCGCACTCTTCCATCCCTTTCGGACCCCGATCTCGATCCTTGGAGCTCGGTTGATCGCGGTCCGTGGTGGAGTGCAGCTCTCCGAGGCGGATTTTGGCGTTGGATTTTGTTTCCTCAGCTCAAAGTTGGAGTTTTTTTTGTGATTCTCTCCTCGTGTCCTTTGCGTCGCCACTGTTCCGTAATAGTTTGGTTGGTTGATTGATTGATTGATGTGCCTTGTGGAACGAATTGGATTTCTGATGATTCTTTTTTGCTTTGATTTCTACCTAATACGCCTGCCATGGTTTGGTTTCGTCTAAAGATCGGAGCCTTTCTTTAGCGCTCGACCCAATCTGGGGTCAGCTTCTTCTGTTCTCCACTGGAAATTCTCCTGCGATTAAGGTTCCATCCATAATGACTTTGCTGAAGTGACTTCTTCCCCCTTTTTCTTTCTCAGGAAATGCCACCTTTTACTGTGAAGATCCAACATGTGTAGTGTTCTTTCCTCCCTCTTCTCGATGTGTTCTTTTTGTTTTTGTTTCCTTCCACCTTGTGCTGTTCTTTTTGGTTCACGTCTACTTTTTTTCGCATTTATCGCTCGACTTTATGTTTGCTTCCTTTTCTTTCGATTTTTGGTTCCATAGATCGAACACGGCATCTATTGCTAGTCTGCTCCCACCTTCTGCTTTTTCTTGAAATCTGTATCCGGAGGCAGCTTTTAAGGGAATCTGGTTGCAAAGTTGTGGTGCTCATTTTTCGAGTTAAAATTCCAGGTTTTTTTTCCTTTATGGTGTTGTACTCGTGATTCAATGATGGTATCTTCGGCCATAAATGCAAAATCTTTGCTGTATAATGCTGCATTGGCGTTGAATGCCTGCTGCCATCTCTACCCCTTCCATTTTTGCTGATTCTTGTTTCCTTCTCGTAGTCCGGAGAGGAGTCTTTCTCACACCTGTGATATGATGTTGTTCTCTGTGGCCTCGGCCTCGGTTGGTGATCTTAAGTTCTTGGATTTTAGCTCTATGATGAGGATAGTTTGATGACCGTAATTATGTCATCCTTGTTTCCTTCTCAGGTTACTCGTTGAATGATTTCCGGAGCAGGAAAGAGATGGATCTGCCGGATTCTCTTCCGGGTTGTATGGGTAGGATGATTGGCTTATTTGACTTGAGTGCCGGCATGACCAAAACCAAACTACTCACCGAGAAACCACACATGGATGGTAATTTTTCTTGCTTCTTCATCCTAAACTATACTTTCTTTTCTAGCTTGTTCGGCTGTGCTCGATTCTTTCAGGTGTTGGTGCCATCATATCATGCTTCTGCGCTCTTTTGTTGCAGATTTTGTTCCTCTGAACTATTTCCTTTCCTTTATGACTGTTTACGAATCGAGCTCATCACATATTTGATTTGTTCTTTGATGATGCTGATCTACTAGTATACTCATTCCATATTCCAGCTGCTATTGGATCTGCAGTTGGTAGGAATTGTTCTGATGCGGTCAAGAAGCCAGTATATCCTGCTGTAGCCGAGACACAGGGCAAACAAGTAAGCATTCTCGAGAAATCTATTTAGACGAATTCGAGAAATATTGTTTTTTGTGATTCTTCGGTCTGATTTGTGTTTCGCAGCTGATAGTAAATGAACAGAGGAGCGGTTCCTCGAACAAGAACTCAGGCCGAACCCCGATTAAGATGCTATTGTCCCAGGAGATGCAGGGCGATGCAGAGCCGAGACGGAAGCCACCGAGTGTTGTTGCAAGATTAATGGGGCTTGAATCCTTCCCGGTGCAGCGATCAGTCGCAACCAGTAGAAAAATCAGAAGCAAGGGCGGTTTGCGTGATAGTTTAACGGGAGAACTTCGACACCCGAAAGATGACTTTGTTGACCACTCCATGGCGTATGAGAGTCGATCTTTCGCTCACGAAAAGAAGGATTACAGAGATGTTTATGAGATACAGCAACAACCATCAAAGAATGTTTGGGTCAAGGATCAATCTCCGGTGAAGGCAAGGCATGATGAGAATTCGTATCAGAAGAGGATGGACCTTGTTCGGCAGAAGTTCACCGAAGCAAAACGCTTGGCCACTGACGAAAAGCTTCTTGATTCGAAGGAGTTCCAAGATGCTGTTGAGGTTCTGAATTCAAATAGAGATCTATTTCTGAAATTTCTGGATGAGCCAAACTCGCTGTTCACGAAACAACGTCTCTTTGATCTCCAGAGCATCTCTCTTCCTTCTCCTCAGAGAACACGTATAACTGTGCTGAAACCTTCCACCGCCATGGAGGAAAGAAGTGACAGAAGCATGGAGCGAGAGTTGCTTGCAGAGTCCGGTGAAAGTGTAGGAAGAGATAATAAGCACCATTGGAGCTCTGGTTTCTCCGAGCCAAACGTTCGTAAATCTCAACCAACGAGGATAGTCGTCTTGAAGCCTAGCCCTGGAAAGTTTGACGACACAAAGACCAGATTCACGGACACTTTGCCGACGTTGTTGCTGGATGGGGGAGTTTCTAGCGGAGCTCTGGTGACTGATGAATTGGTAGGCTCTAGAGAAGTAGCCAAGGAGATCACTCGTCAGATGCGGGAAAGCCTGAGTAGCAACAGGGACGAAGCCTTGTTGTCATCGGTACTGTCAAATGGATATATCGGGGACGAGAGCTCATTCCATAGGTCGGCAAGTGAGTTCATGGAAGATGAGGTTGGCTGTCTAAGCGGCTCTGAGATTGCAACCCCGGCGACGGACTATTCTTGGGATTGCACCAATAAGATTGGTAGTCCTTTCTCAGCCTCATCTCTTACTCGAGCATCTCATTCTCCTGAATCATCAGTTATTACAGAAGCTAAGAAACGGCTGTCGGAGAGGTGGGCTTCTGTTGCTTCGAATGAAAATAGTCAAGATCGATTCCAATTACAGAGGACCTTAAGCACCTTAGGAGAGATGCTTTCCATTCCCGAGTTAAAGAAGGAAGGAAGCAAAGAGGAGATTTCGCTTCTCGATAGCAAGTTATTTACCGGAGAAGATGATCCGAAAGTGCCCTCTGCATTCGAGTGTACATCTGGAACAACAAAGGATGAACATCCTGTGGAGAGTTCCTGCAGGAACTTATCGAGATCAAAGTCTGCCCCAAATTCTTCTTCAGCTTGTGAATTTGATGAGTCGAATACGGAGATCTCAAGTTCCTCGTTCGGCAAACCCATTGATCAGACACAGGTTCCCAAGTCACGCGGGAAGTCATCTTTCAAGGATAAGGTCTCTGGTTTTTTCTTCTCCAGAAGCAAGAAACCATGCGGAGAGAAGCCTGCCCGATCTCCCCCAGTGACTGATGATAGACTACGATCCATCAGTTCCGATCTAGGTGGTAAAACAAATGATGATTTATCACGTTCCGTCGATGATGATCTCTCGCAGCCCAAGCTAGTTAGCCCTGATAAAATGCCTGAAGGATCTACAAAGGTGACACCATCTCTCGAGGTAATAACACATTTGCCTCTTCCTTACTTTGTAGTTCTACACAGCTGTATTGCTTACAATGTGGGAATTAATCTTGAAGATTAGATAAGATTTTATTTATATTCTTTACGCTTTTTCTAAACTCGAAATATGATCAGACATTCTGGCATTACTTCAGTGGCTTTTAATCCTTTCCTTTCACTCGTGGAATTGGTTTGTACATAATCTGCAGGCTGCTCATTGTCTCCAGAAACCTGCGATTTATGGAAACCTCACTCAGAATCAAGATCGGTACAGCCAAATTCCAGTCTTCGAAGCACCATTACCAGATGGCTTGTCTCAGTCACCCGGAAACAACATGGCTGAACGTCCACGTAAGTATCATCTACCTTCTCCTACCCGTACAATGGCAGGTTCTCTCGAGTAACCACTTTGTCCTTCACCTATCTCTTCAGAGGCGCTCTCTCGATCTCCACCCATCGAGTCGGTCGTTCGTTCCTTGTCACGGAGCGCCTCCTGCTCGGATGCAGCATCGGCGAAACCCTTCGACTCCTGCGTGATGTTCTCCGAGGCGGAGAGAGAACATGAGCAACTTGTCTTTGTCCACGAGCTGATGGCATCTGCTGGAGTGGACAGCACGGAGAGCGTGACGTTCGGCGGATGGCATTCGATCGACAGCCCTTTGAATCCGTTGTTACTGTACGAGTCTCTGCACGTGGACGAGGAGGAAGGGAAGTGCAGGGAGAGGCGATCGGGCCACAGGCTCCTCTTCGACGCCGTGAACGCAGCACTGCTCGATCTCAGCCAAGCCGCACTACGCGCTGCGTATCCGTGGAACGGACCGCGCCAGGAGGCTCGGAAGAATAACAAGGTGGGCGGTTCCGCGGCCGATCCAGTGTGGGCAATGGTGAGGAATGGGTTGTCGAGTGAGAAGCGTGTACCAACGGAATCCGCCAGCGGAGCGGTGGAGAGGTTGGTGAGGAAGGAGGTGGCGGGCAGGCAATGGGCCGAATCGAGCTGGTTGGAGGTGTGCGAATTCAGCAAGGAAATTGGTGGGAAGCTGGTGGAGGAGTTGGTGGAAGAGACGCTCACAGAATTACTCGCCACTGATCGAGCTAAGATTTATCCCATTGCTCACAACATTAAGTTCTAATGTGCGTCGATTATTTAATATCAGTAGACATTCTTCTATTCACTTCACCCGTTCTAAGCAAAAACACCTTTTTGACTGTCTTATTGTACGTTCTGATTGGCGATCAGTTCCCAAAAACAAAGTTCATCTGAATCCGAGTCTGCGACTGTCGATGGACTTCAATGCAAGACAGCAGCCGTCTCGTTTGCAGCGCAGAAAACAACAACTGCAGCGAGGTCGATCTGACAAAAGAGGGAGTCCTGGGAGAAGAAGGACAAGCCACTGCGGTGGGGTTGCGTCCCATTTACGAGCTATCACTTCATGGCAAGTAAAATAGTATTATCATCTTGGGGATTCGATCCGGGAGGTTAAAAAGGAACAAAAGCTGGGATTCCCGGAACCCCACCGTACCGCAGTCACTGATGGCTCATTATTTATGGTGCGTGGGGGCATGCGAAGCAGGAGAGAGCATCTCGGCGTCATGGAAGAAGCGTTCAAAAGGACCTCTGTTGACGCTGGCCAAGTTGGCCTTGTTATTGCAGTGTGACCCCACGATGCAGCAGCAAAAAGCTGGCACCATCTGGCTTGCTGCCGTGCTTCCTGCTTTCGATTCGTTGTGTTGCTGTGGCAGCACAGGGCATGGCCGTTCTAACATCGCTCATCATCTCTCGGTGGAACAGGAGATTGTCATTGCTGAGGCCCAGACGAATACAGGCCCCATCTGGCCCATCTCTAAATTGGGCCGGGAATCGATTGGCCTCTCCACCGCCTCACCGACCGTATGTGCAAATACGTTCTCATTCCCGATTCTCTCGCACAAATCCGTGAACTCCTTATGCTTTACAGTGATCAGATCAAACGAAACAAAAGAGTGCCACTTCAGTTATGGAAGCTCGAATAATACCCAACTGTAGTACTAATGATATATAATAAATCAAATATTAACATAAAAAAAATATTATTAGCACGATTATTATAAGGGTTTTCTATTTTTTCTGTTGTTTGTCGATTGACATTTTCGGGTGGGAATTTTCTGGATGCGTTTCCCCGTTTCCCAACATCCGTATAAAATTGGACTTACGAATGCAATTCCCTCCTCCCGTCCCAAGTAAGGGATTTGGCGATTCTTCTGTGTGTGTGTGTGTGTGTGTCTCTCTCTCTCTCTCTCTCTCTCTCTACCTGCGGGAGTCGATCGATCCATCGATCTCGTGATGGGTTCCGGCGATCTCCTGGACGTCGAGCCCCTCGAGCTCAAATTCCCTTGTAAGTTTCCCCTTTTCCTCCCCTCCGTTCGTTTCGATTGCTTCTTCCCCACGCCCATTTTGATATCTGCCGCCCGAGGGTTTCCGTTTCATGATGAAATTGTGATGTTTTATCCGTTTTCCGGGCGGTTTCTGCGATTCGGGAAGTCGAATTGAATAAGCAGATCTCCTGCTCGCTGCAGCTATCGAACAAGACGGAGGACTTTCTCGCTTTCAAGGTGTTGACCATGTGAATTTCGTGTTTCTCTTGAAGTTTTGATTGGATTCGGCAGGAATTGAGGAAAAAGCTCATATTTAGATGGTGTTTTATTTCTCTTCTTGGTTTAGGTCAAGACGACGAATCCGAGGAAGTACTGTGTTCGGCCCAATGTTGGGATCATTTTGCCTCGATCCACATGCGATGTCGTTGGTACTTTGTTCTCGTCCAGTTTTGCTAAATCTCCTTTCTTTTTCGGGAAGAAAATTGCCATTTTTCCTTTCTGTTAGGTGATTCTTTTTCTGATTTTGCTTCAGTTACGATGCAAGCGCAGCGGGAGGCTCCTCCAGATATGCAGTGCAAGGACAAATTTCTGCTTCAGAGTATTGCCACGAGCTCCACCACTACTTTGAACGACATAACCCAAGAGATGGTGCCGCCTCTTAATCTTTCTCGTATTGGTTCCATACAAACGACGAATTGTGGTCTTCTGTGCTCGATGTAGATGCTAACTATCTACCTTTTTTGCTATATTTTTCAGTTCTCAAAGGAGCCAGGCAAAACAGTGGATGAGGTCAAGATACAAGTTGCGTATGTTTCGTCACCTCAGCCACCTTCTAATGTTTATGAGCAATCTGAGGACGGAGGCGCTTCACCTAGCCCCTTCAGTTCGGACAAGGTTAGCATGATTTTAAGAGAATGTTTTTTTTTGGGGGGGGTGGGGGGGGTTTATGAAAATGGAAAGCAAATATTTATTTTCGCTGGAAGGGATCGAAGGGGTTTATTAACTTGATTACTCGCATCTGAGTAGGCATCAAGGCAACAACAAAAAGAGCCCGAAGAAAAGGTTAGTGTCGAGGATTTAATGCTTTAATTTATCACAATTTATCTGAAAATTCCCATCAGCTGTTGAATCCTCTAGGACTAGGAAATCATAAGTGCTGACAAACTTCAGCGTAACTTGCAGCCTGCAAAATTTCCCTCTTTTTCTTTCTGTTTGAAAATGAGGAGCTCGTTTTTCTTTAGTTTCTAGTATTTGTATCTCCTTCCCGTTTTGTCCATCTTCCTGTCATTCCATGGAAGTTTAAATACATGTGGCGTTTCCTTTCTGCAAGCCACATGCATATAAACTTGCTATATGGCAGTTGCTCTTTTTAGCATATGGACTTAGTTTAACTAAAAACCATTGATGCTATTATCAGGAGATATATATATATATATATACCCACACACACACAGACATAGTATATATGTATCTATATGTACATGTATATGTATTTTATATGTATATACATATATGTGTATGTATGTGTGTGTGTGCATGCTCACATGCACGTGTGTTTCTGAGTTCTCTGAAATCTCCAACTCCGAGACAGCCTTCCATTCATAGAATGTTGTCACATTCAACTATTTTCTGCATTGATCAGAATATTGGAAGTTTTTCTTTGGTTGGATGTGTTTAAATTGCTACCAGAAGGTATACTTTTCACACACCATCTAGACTTCCAATCTTCATGGCTTCTACTCTTAATTAGTTTGCATTGTTTAGGGATTTTGTGGCACTTCCAGAGGTTGAACATGCATTTAACAATTGATCATAAAATTGTCAGATTTTCATGGGTGTGTTATTAAATGAGTTAACCATAGTTGACCTCATAATGATGTTAACAGATTTCATTAGTGTGATTCGATCAAGACAACCCTACAATTGTCCTATATGAGTTTAGTGATCCCAAGTGATGATACACGAAATCAACTACAGCTGAAATAACACACATGTAGTTTAGAAGCATAAGATAGCATCAAGTGTGGGAATGACAACTGATAGACTTGGATTTTGTAGCTATCAGAACCATAAAACTGAGATGGTATGAAATTAAAGGAAGCTTCGAGCTTCGTAAGTGGTTTTTTTTAATCTTTTGAAGACCGAAAGTGACTGTTAATAAGTTTTTGGAAACAGTCCATAACACATTATAGTAGCGAGAATAAAGTTTAGAATCTATGACAATCTAGGGTGCTTAGCCAAATGGTTGGTTTTAACTATGATCTTATTTGGGACAAGGAGAACAAATTAAATATTTAATAAAATAAATAAAATAATGCAAATTTCAGTTCTAAAGTAATTTGGTTTTAGAATTGTCTAAAATTAGGTGCAATAATAAACTAGTCAGTGTCCTCGTGGTGTTCTTTCAAAAAATTTCAGGCATTTTGAAGTATGTAATCACTTATTTTTCCATCTATAGAAGGACCAAACCTTGTATTTTTGGCATATGCAGAGTTGCTTGATTAAAAACACATTTTGATGTTTCTATGTCAATCTTTGGTGTCTTCAAGGATGTAAATCCTCCTTTAGCTGGGATTAAGGCTAGTTCATGTGTTACTTACATAGTGTTGAACAGTGACCATCTACAGTATTTTTTGCGTTGTAATTTTTTTATTTGTCACCACCCTCTTCATCATCAATTCTCTCTTTTATCTTTACCCATAGTATATCCTCATTCTCTTTTCTCTAGTTTCAGCCACAAACCTAGGACTCTTGTTCCTTTGGTTGCTTTCTTTAACATATACCACCTAGAGCCTGCTAAAACTCTTATCACATCAGGTCTTTCTGTTGTTTCTTAAATCTGGACATCAATCATATAATCAGCTCTGTAATTGGTTCTAATTGTAGGTTTATTTGTGTACGTATTAAGGGGCATGTCAAATTGTCAGTTTGTACTGAAGAAAGCTTGTGCTCATCTGGCTGTTTCTAGTATGTTATCCTCTTCTGTGTACTACTTTTTCTCCTCAGTTTTCTACTGCAGTTATACAACAGAATGTCATTGTAGCATCTCCTGCTGCAGTTAAACTAACTTAGGTTGGCTCTTGCTAGAGACAACAAAATTCTGTTCACTGTTATCATCTCTTACGCCCTTAGTTTACTTCTGTCCGCAAGGTTACATCAGAAACCAGCTGAATGACCCGTAATTGTTTGATGCATTTTATTGTGTCAGTAGATGGAACCGTTCCATCCTGTAAACTCACTTCTTGGTTGTATAAAATTGTGAAAGAATTATTTTTTTTTCTTTTCAATTTCAATTCCAGGCTATGGCTTTGATATCAAGGTTGACCGAGGAGAAGGATTCTGCTTTGCAACAGAACAGTAAGCTTCGCCAGGAAGTGGTAAGAATCTTGTTGTGACTTATGTCGTTATTTGGACTACTTCAACTGGATTCTGCTTTCCCACCTTGGATATATTGCATCCCAACATTAGGAATGGACCAGTGGATTTATCTTGTTCTCGTCATAGTGTTGTACATTGGCCTTTCTTGATTTCCATTGAAGCTAATGTTCAACTACATGTTGAAAACTTTTGTAGCTTTGGTTTAATCCTTTGTTGAACGCTATTGTAGCTCCTCTATTTCCCACCTTGGATTCTGCTGTCATAGTCTTTTCATTGTTTTCTTGCTTTGGGTTCAATTTCATTTTGGCACATAAGCCACTCGGAGTGCTTCGCTGAATATGCCTAACATTTGTTGTGCCACTAACTTTCTAGATGCAATATTCATATTTAGTCTTTGACCTTGTATTGTAACACTTGTTATAGCAGTATAAATTTGTTGACATTTGTTTTATTTCGATAGATATCTGGTGGCATATTTCTTGTTTAACAATGTGTAAACAATTGGGTATCAGTCTGAGCTACTACACGGCATGCAACTTGATGTCTTCTTTTTCTTCCCCCGAAGTATCTAATGGTTTCATATTCATATCGCAGGAGCTTATGAGGCGAGAAATTGGCAAACGGCGAGGAGGATTCTCCTTCATGTCTCTGGTGCTAATTGCTCTTCTGGCTGCCCTCGTGGGCTATCTCGTGAAGAAATAATTTTTTCTTGGGGTCGTTGCTTTGAGCCAACTCGTAGAAGAGAGAGAGAGAGAGAGGGGGGGGTGGAAGCGGCAACGAAGGGATGTGGAATCGTTTTCGAGTCGACTATTTTACCTCTTTGTAGATTTTGTAACACACTCATTAAAGGTTGATATGTTCTCTGGTTATTTTCGTGTACTCGAGTGATTTTATAGTCTCCGAGTCCCGTGTTGTATTGCCGAGTGTTTATTTGAAGCCTTTGTTTCTATATGTACTCGAGTCTGTCTATCGTCGAGTGTTTTAAGCTGAAAGCTGTGTCATTGCCACTGTGAAGAATCAAAGACAATAATCCAAACAAAATCTAATACCACTAAAGATCATAGAAAGTGGAAACATTATCGTCACATACTTGTCTTCTGTGATGCATACCTCGAAACAGACGTGCAAAGATCAATGTAAACCCAGTGAAGTAACTCGGCGGCAGCGTGACCGGAACGCAGATCAGAGGTCAAGCTTTTGTTGCAGGTCCCAGAGAGCCTCGGCGGATCGCTGAAGGCGGCCTGCCTCCTCGTCGGTTAGTTGGATGTTGGCTACGCTGAGAATGCCGCTGCGGCCGAGCTGCGCCGGAAGGCTAAGGAACACCTCGCGGTCGTCGGGAATGCCGTAGAATCCCTTGGCGAGCAGAGAAACCGGGTGGATTCGGTGTTGGTCGCGGAGAAGGGATCGGGCGAGGCTCGCCACCGAGTAGCCGATGGCCCAGGACGTGTAGCCTTTGAGGCGGATGACCTCGTACGCGCTGTCCACCACCGCCTTCCTGATCCGCTCCAGCACTCCTTGCTCGATTGCCGCCACATCCTTCGTGAATTGGCTCAGTATCGGCACTCCCCCCACGCTTATGCTCGACCACAGCGCCACAGAGCTGTCTCCGTGCTCCCCCACCATGTATGCCTGCCAAAACGTAGCAGAGATCGAGGTACGAGCATAAGAGATCTAAGCCTTATCGGTAGATTCGGCAGCTGTTTCTTGGTTCACCGGAACAGTAGAGATGGATCCTAATCACGAACCTGGACATCTTGAGCGTTGACCTCGAGGTGGTCGGCGAGCAGGAACCTGAAGCGCGAGGAGTCGAGATTGGTGCCGGATCCGATCACCCGATTGGGAGGGAAGCCGGACAGCTTCCACGCGATGTACGTCAACACGTCCACCGGATTCGACACCACCAGCAGCAGCGCCCCCGGGGAGTACCGGGCGAGCGGCGGCACGATATCCTTGAACAGGGACAGGTTGCGCTGGAGGAGGTTGAGGCGCGTCTCCCCGGGGATCTGCCGGGCGCCCGCCGTGATGATGCAGATGTCGGAGTCGACCGTCACCGCGTAGTCCGGCGACGCCAGGATCCGGGTGCGGGGGAGGAAGGCGGCGCCGTGCTGCAGGTCCAGCATCTCCCCCCGGAGCTTGTCGGGCTTGGCGTCCACCAGCGCCAGCTCGTCCGTCAGGTCCTGCGTCAGGATCGTCTGCGCGATGGCCATGCCGACGTTCCCGGCGCCGATCACGGAGATCTTCGTGTGGCGCTTCGTCGGGGAGGGCGGTGCCGCCTGTTGGATCGGGCGGAACAGAGCCCGGTGGACGTCATCAGCGAAGCCGAGCTCGGCCAGAGACGACACCTTCTTCATCTTCTCAGACTGTGAACGGATAGATACAAGAGATCGGTGATCTGCCTTGGCTCCTGCGAAGCCCCCTTTATAGGCAGAAAGGGAAAGGAAGTGATTTTGGGGACGAAGCAGCCATGAGATCGCAACCGTGCCTTTCGAATAAGGCACATATCCATGAAAGTTCCCAAAAGTTTCGTGCCATTGGACTCCAACAGAGAGACCTGCCAAAGCTGAAAATAAACCAATGAGCTACTGGCAAGTCAGAGAAAAGCTGTGGAAAGGGCCAGACAACATATCTGAGCTCTCCACGAGGTCTCGTGCCATTGGTTCTGTTTCGTGCTTCTGTGGATGCCGACGACACCCAAACTAAGCTGAGACGAAGTGAGTCGGTTGAGGCAGCCAGCAGGAAGGTCAGATGCAATGGTTGACCGTCCAAGTTGGGACTTCGGGACAAGGTCCGAAATCTATTGGCGTTGCGGTCTCTGGTTTTCCCGTCGTCTTCTTCGTTTGGCAGCCAATACACTCGTTTCTTGCGACACAAGCAGACACAGTTCCCCTCTCTCTCTCTCTCTAGGCCAATCGACGGCAAGTGCTAAATGGCACGTGAATCAATCCAATGGAGCATTGAGCATATTTAGGGGGAAAACACTGCTTAGATCCACTCAATCGATCACTTAATCTGCATAGTATCTTTTCCTTTGGAGGTAAAGAATAAACGATTAAGATGAGAATTGAACTCAGAATCTTATAATTAATGGTTAAAATTTATATCAATTAATCTAACCAATATTGCAATAGGGAATAATTAAGGCAGATGAAGCGTGCAGTGGACGGATTAAACAGACGCGTCGAGGAACCAAAACCCCTGCCAGCCAGCTTCAGCTTAGTAGTTCATTCTTGAAAGCACAAAACTACAGCCAAAACAGTAACAGTGGATCGATGTCGGCAGGAGTTCACGGGTGAACTCCACACACGCTTTCCTTTCGTTCCCCATCACAGCGTGTATCCAATTGCAGTAAACGCTGGTCTTCAGCAGTAGCCACATTTATTTGCTGACAGTAATACAGCTATTCGGTCACCGAAGACTTATTTTGTTAGCTACTGAAGGGTCGATTTTAGCGCCTTCGAGATCAAACTCGAGGTCTAATTTCTCTAACTTTCTGTCATTAGACTTCTCATCATCTCATATAGAACTCGAGGAGCTTTTCTCTCCGCTCTGTTTATCTCTGACGTCATTTCTGATGACGGAAATAATGGCGACAAGACTTGGGCTGACATCATCTACCCCTGGTGACGTCACGCTCCTCGGTAAGCTTGACAGAACTTGGTCAAACAGATCGGAACGACGATCGAGGCACATTAATGACCTGCTCAGGCCTGATCCTTCACGCTATGCCATCACCGCTGTCAGACGTTGTCGGGAGTACGATCCTGCTCCATGCAAAACAGGCATATCAGGAACAGTAAGCTGCTTTATAAAAACCCCCACGTCGAAGAAAAAAGGGAGAGCACCACTCCACTCCACTCATTGACTTGACCGTCGGAGGGATCGGGCCGAGCTTCCGACCCGACCTGTGTGCAGGTGCGAAGACGGAGCTGTTTCTCCCCAACGCCACGGAGTGGAGCCCTTCCCCGCAGGACGCTCCGACGAGCCCCTACGCGACTTGATCCTCGCGACCGGTCGCATCAACAACCCCCGAGAGACTCCGGACAGGATCCTCACCATTCGAACCCGAACCAAGCCGTGTCGACCCCAAGGTCACGGCATAAAGTTGTTCCGCCCAACAACTTCCTTTGATCTAAATATTGAGGTACATAATGTATTTATGGCAATATATTTTTGTATTTGAATCTTATTAGAACTGTTTCTAACACTTGCCATAGCCCATATTAAGAGCCATGCATGCATATGAAGGGCAGCAATAAAATATGGTTCGGATCACAGCCACTGATCTAATGGATACAAAATCCGCCAGCCTCATGCATGTGCCAGACGAGAACTGGGTCCCACCCCCATGCACATGAGAGCTGAAATGGTTCCCTTCCTCGTTCCTATAAAACCCTAAGCATCATTCTCCGATTCTACCTCCCATATCCACCAACCTCGCTTGGAGAGAATGGCTTCCGATGCTGTGTTATCCTCCTCCTCCGCAGCTCTCCTTCTCTCTCTCAATCTCCTCTTCTTCGCCATGGTCTCCGCAGGCGCCCCATGCCCACCTTCACCCTCCAAGAAGCCACCCACGCCTTCTCCTGCCTCCGGCGCTTGCCCCGTCGACGCTCTTAAGCTCGGCGGGTGCGCCAACGTCCTCGATGGCCTCATCCACGCCAAGGTGGGCAAGCCACCCAAGGAGCCCTGCTGCTCCCTCATCGACGGGCTCGTCGACCTCGAGGCCGCAGTGTGCCTCTGCACCGCCATCAAGGCTAATGTGCTGGGCATCCATCTCAACCTCCCGATCAACCTCAGCTTGCTCCTCAACTACTGCGGCAAGCAGAGCCCCACCGGTTTCAAGTGTGCTTGAGAGGAGTCCATCGTCGCTTCATTTTCCTCAAGTTATGGGTGTTGTTCTTCGCTCTATCTTCCGAAGCCGTACCACTTCCGAAGCAAATAAGGATCTGCACTTGTTGTTCATTAGTGTGTTGTAATGACATTTGGTTGTACTCTTCACAAAATAAAGAAAATGTAGCTTCTTTTTATATATTACATTATCAAGTGCAATTTTAAATGATCGAACATTTATATGATAAATGTATGAATCAATCCATGTAATAAAAATTTCTTTTAATTTTATTTAGAAAAATATAATCAACACTTAGAATTTGATAAGATGTCTAACCACACTTGAGCTCTTACTCACTTTTAAATCCTCCAAGCCGCCTTAATCATCATATTGCTTTTTATTGGATCTTAGAATATTTTACAGAAATTTTCAATAGATGCAACACCCCCAATTAAGAGTGAACAAAATTAAGATTAACTTATAAGAATCTAATAAATATATTATTATTAACTTCAGCTTAAGTAAATTAGTCCCGACCCAAGTCGTGACAATAGAACTCAACCAAATTTCAACATCGAAGCTTCAGATAAGTTTGGACGTCGGATTCAGCTTAGAATCTTCTCACCATGATAGATGATCGAAATCTGTCTTAATAGAATCATAGTTTTAGAAGGAAATAGAATGGGTGATCAACTCCATCTTTTGTGAGAATTTTGGATAGAACTTACTCAGCTACTTAGAATTGCAATCTTTAACTTGAGATCTTTGAAAATGACAAAGCACATGCAAGGAATATGGGCATGGACATGTTACAGCAACATTGTATATGGTTTAGTATTACTACTTTCTTTGTACCTTCTTTATCCCCTGTAGAACAATATATACAAAGCATACGATGACAAACATGCACCATCTTTTCGAACTGTTGAGGCTCAAAGTTTACACCCTAAATATCGTCGAAGAAAGCTCCTAACTCACAATCATGATTTGAAGTTTCTTGTAATGGTCGTCTGGTCGTCTTATAAGTTTCTCCTGATTCTTCATTCGGCTTGGACACATGCGAAACTTGATCGCATGCTTTTGTCCAAGGAGACACATGCATGCAGGTTCACGTGTGCCCATCTTGCTAGCTATCGTACGTAACTCTCAATTCTTTATGATGCATGCGATGCAATAATTGAGTCTAATGTAAGTGGTGAATGAATTCAAAAGGTGTTAAATCCAAGGAGATGGCAGATGGTATGTATCACGGGAGTTAAGGAGAGATCAACCACTGCAGATCATTATAACTTTGCTGACGAATTATTACTGTATGCTTGACAGATAATTAACTTACGATTGGATCCAGAAGAGGCAGCCAAGCTAGGAAATGGATCGTAAAACATATGTGTGGAATTAGGATAACTCTGAAGCCAAATGCAGAACATGAGTATCAACATAGTAATTGAATTCACAGTTACTTTGCCCTCATCTAAGAGTCTCTGTCAAACTATATAACTACTATAACTCCTCGGTTTAATTCCACACTAGAACTAATTTATAAAGATTTAATGAGTATATTATCCTTAATTTAAGCCTAAGAATTACAGATCTGTTGAGTAAATATGTGTCATGCTAACTAATGTTCTTATGAATGGATGAGTCCGACAACACATGGTTCAACCCTGTGAAGGTATAGGGTTGATCCAGAGCCCTGTTTATTCTATATATTCACTTGTTTGTACATGAGTATTTAAGACTAATTTGTTGTTCTATGCACTTACTGATAAGGCATGTTTTGGACGTCTGTCATGACTCATGCCATGTCATGCCCCTGTCAAATCAGCACAAGGGGTACTTTCCCGTGCCAAGCCAAGGCCCGTAGGGGGGCACCTCCTCGGCAAGTCCTGTCCTGAAAAACTCGGGACGGCGCTATCTGGCGCTGTTCCGCGTGTCTCGGGTGGCGGCCGAACATTAGTACCCTCTCGTTACTCAGGGATCGACCGTAACACTAAATCCGCGTACGATCGATCCTCGGGCAAATGTATAAATGCCCTTGACCGGAATCCGGTGGGGGGCAGAAGAAAAGAGACAAAAAAAAAGATCACTGACTCCATCTACGAGGGGCCCAAGTTGGAAACCCCCCAACCAGGGTCTGTGTTCAGGAACACGACGACTTCCGAAGGTGCGGCCGTCCTGACCGAGAGACGTTTTCTTAGGAGGCAACGTTGACTCCCCGACCAAGAGGCGCGTTCCTGAAAGCAGCGTCAATGTCTCGACTCCCCGACCTCGTTGACTTGAGCACTTCCTTTGCACGATCGAGAGCTCCCGACTTTGACCCACGGACCAAGCCTGACTCATCGACCATGACACCAGATTAATCAACATTTTTTACGCTAGAAGGAGGGCCTGATGTCTGCACCTCGGCCAAGCAAACTCACTTCCGAGCCATGCACCTCGGCTATGAGCTCTTGGCTCCCATACGGGAGGGAGCACTGCTAAGGCCATTTAGTCCCACATTAGTTGAGGAGTCTAAGAACCAAGGGCTCATAAGTCCGCCAGGTCTCCCTTACCCTTAAATTTATCTTTTGGAGCTCACATGCTAGTATTTGTTTATATACAAAAGTTTAATTTCTTTTTATATCCCATCAGACATGGACAATGAGGAAGAAAAAAAATAATAAAAAAGATCAAAGCCCAAAACAAGAATAAGAATGAGGGGATACAAGAGGTTAAAGGTATAATCATTCCAAAGTTCAATGCTATTATTATAAAAATTATGATCATTATGCTTTTGATGTTATTATGATGAAAACAATCAAGTTAAAGAAAATATAAGTTATATTGAAAAGAAAAAACAGATTCTTCTTTGTTGCTAGTGTAACATACCCTATTTTTGTAAATTTAGTAAATGCTTGTTTGTAAATATGAGGATTATTTAATAATTTTTTTATATTAAATAATATTATATTAAAAATTTATGGCTAGGGACCTAAGAGTAAATATTAGAAAATCGATATGATTTATAAAAGATTCGGATTTAAGTTAAAGAAAAAAAAAATGGTGGACACGTGTCACTAGCTAACCTAAGGTTGGTGTCACCTATGTTTGCTCTAAGGATGACACATAGGTTTCTTTGATGTATGCTTGTTACCTTGCAAGTCTTGTATTAGCTAAACCTAATGCAATTAGAGAAGAAACTAAATGAAATCTTAACTAAAAGAGGAAAACTTAGCTACAGCCAGAAGAGAAGGGAAGAAGAAGAAGAACAAGAAGTGTTGCTTGAGGTTTTGCATCAATTTCCCCACATTTGAGGATCAAACTCTTTTAAGACAAGTATTCTAACCCCTTTCTACAGAAATTCTAATCTCTGTTTTTATTTTAATTCTTCATAATTCGAAAGATTTCAGCACAGAACCAAACCTTTCTTTCGTTTTGATACAAAGCCATGAATTTATAATTTTTTAGTAATCCGACCTCTATGCACTATTTTAGACCTAACTTTTAGCACTAAACTCTGATTTAGGCAAAACCTAATCCATTTAAAATTAGACTCAAAGATCTTTATTTTGATATTAAGATTGAATGATTTGGAGTTTAAATACCTACTAAAACTTATGTTTCAATTAACCCTACCAAATTCTGCAAAATAAGGACTATAATTTCTAACCTCTTGTTGCTTAACTACTTATAACTTTCTGTTGGGAACTCAGATTCATGCAAAGTATAATTTATTCGAAACTATACTCAAAATTATTTCTATGCTTATCTGATTTAAAATTTTTGGAGTACAATTACAAACTAAAATATCTATTTTCATCGACCTTGTGGACTAAGTAAAATAGAGCTTATGTTTTCAGACCTTTTACTACGAAATTACTTGTAACTCCCTGCAGCAAACTCCAATTCATGCAAACTTGATTTACCTAAAACTAGATTGAAATATATTTCGAATGACACCTATTTTGTATAAATTAGAGTTTAATTAGTTATCCAAACAATTCATGAAATGTGCCTATCAAATTCTGTCAGAATCGAACTTTGATCGATTTTGCGTATTCTTATTTCGTCTCTTTGGTAATTGATTCAGCTAAAATCCTTACTTCAGTTTAGTTTTATATTACTACTTCAAAATTTTTGTATACTCTTGTCCTACATGTATTTGAATACCTGAATCTGTTATATAAACTTCATGTTTGTATCGCAATGTTTCGTGTAAGCACATGCATTCCGTTGTTCCGCATATATTTCTGATATGTCTCAATTTATTGTTCACAATACTCTTTTATATTCTAGTGTTTGAGGGATTATTTGGACCTTTGCTAGAAATACTAAAAGGATTATTTGGACCTTTGCCAGAAATGGTAAAGGGTATGTGCTTAGAGCTCACGATGCTCTAGATTATGTTTGGTGGTCATTCAGAAATGGATGAACCATATTATGTTTGAGATCCCATATCACCTTCTATCTGCTTGATATGATATCTTGAGCTTTGGTTATGTGCTTCTATATGTGCTTTGGATAAGAATGAAATGTGTGGAATGTCAAATGCGACATTTGAGCTTCTGTTTCGTATTTGTTCTTTGATATACTCCGAAATGCTTCACATACCATTGATATGTTCCAAAGCATTTCATCCGCTATTGATATGTTCCGAAATATTTCATCCACCATTGATATGCTCCAAAATACTTCATATGCCATTGATATGTTTTGAAACATTTCATCCGCCATTAATATGTTCTGAAATGTTTCATTTGTTATTGATATGCTCTGAAATATTTTATACGTCCTTGATATGCTCTGAAATGCTTCATATGCCATTGATATGTTCCGAAACATTTCATCCGCTATTAATATATTTCGAAATATTTCATTTGTTATTGATATGCTCCGAAACATTTCATACGTCCTTGATATGCTCCAAAATATTTCATATCCCATTAATATGCTCCGAAATGCTTTATATGATGTTGATATGCTCTGAAATGCTTCATATGTCATTGATATGTTCTAAAGTATTTCATCCACTATTGATATATTTCGAAATATTTCATTATATCAATGATTTGCTCCAATTAGCCCTTATTCTATTATTATGAACAAAACATGTTCGAATAAAATGACATTATAACTAGGCATTTGTCGAGTGGCTATCTTTGAACTTTTGCATCTCTGCCACAGATATGTTAGTCACTTGCTGAGTCATATATGCTCACTTCATTGCTATATAATTTTTTTTCAAAATAGCTTGTTGCTCGCTAAAATGTTTAAATTGGGCTGAGGCAGTGGAAAGCTAGAAGATTTTGAGGTAAATCTTTCGTACTTGATAGGTTGATGTTGTATAAGTTCCTTTTGTGTGTAATGAAATATCAACGATAATTCTAGATTGATGTATCTTGTAAATATTTGAAAAGTGCCTCTCATATCAGGATTTTGGGAATGTTAAATTTAAATTGTGTAATGATATAAACATGTGGTATATGTTGGTTTTGTGATTGTATAAATTCTCATGCTTATGGATTTATGATGTAGTTATGGTTTAGTTGAGTTAGGCTTTGGATTTTGTAAATCATTAGGTGATATGATGGTATGATTATAAACTGTACAAGTTTTGTGAATTGTGGATTGTAAAAGTGAATGACTTGAATGTTTTCTTAGTATTCTCAAAATGTGTGATTGGATCCTGAAATATATTGTTGATTGATTAAAAATTCGAGGGGGCGTGACAGCTAGCACATAAAGAAGGAGATAGTGTCGTGCATGGTACTTGGATACTGAAGTTAGCAATCATATATATGATTATAAAAATTTATTCATAGAGTTGGATGAAAAAGACAAGTCTCCTTTAGAGACTCTTCAAAAGTACAAGTGAGGATAGGATAACATCTTAATCTATCTTGGAAGTCATTAATTTTTTTTAATATTTATTATATGTCAAATACAAAGAATAATATTTTGAAGAAATTTTTATTAGAAATAACACAAATCATTTAATTGCTCAAGTGGAGATGCCAAAGAATAAATTATTTATCTTAATCGTTAACCATGATATGACAAAATGTTTAAAGACTTATGTGAAGGGCCCTTCATGGTTGTGGCACTTGAAGACACTTAAACTTTAGAGATCTCAACATGCTATCAACAAAAAAGATAGTAAAGTCAAATATATGAAGGATGTGTTTTAGCCAAACAACCAAGACGAAATTTTCACATGAGATAAATTTTAAAGCAAAGAAGCTACTTCAACTTATTCACATTGATATTTATAGTCCTATTGTTCCAACATCTTTTGGTAAGTGCCATTATATTTTAACTTTTATTGATAATTATATTAAAAAACTTGAGTTTATTTCTTGAAAGAAAAAGGGAAAGTCTTTAGCATATTTAAGATATTTAAAACTTTTTTGGAGAATGAAAGCGACTTCTACATTAAAACCATCCATTTCGTTTGAGGTGGTGAATTCACTTCTAAAGTATTTAAAAAAATTTATGATAAACATGGCATTCTACATTAGCTTATAGCACTATATTCTCTATACTAAAATGGTATGATGAAAATAAAGAACTAGACGATTCTCAATAAAGTGAGAAGCATGATTAAGATCAAAAATATATCCAAAGAATATTGGGTCAAAGCAATGGCTTATGTCATCTACATCCTAAATTGGTACCTTATATTGAGCCTGAAGAACAAGACTCCATAAGAGTCATAGACCAGAAGAATATTATATGTCTCATATTTCATGGTATTTAAGTGCATTGGTTATGCACATGTATCTAAAGAAGAATCAATTTGGAGGACAAGAGCTCCAAACTCATCTTTATTGGGTATGATGCTAAATCCAATGCCTACAAATTATTTGATTCTAATAATTCAAATGTTATTATAAATAGGGATATGGAGTTCAATAAAGAAAGTGTATGAAATTGGGAGAAAAATATGGAGGAGTTGCATGAAGACAAATAAAAGCAAATAGAATTTGAAATTGCTTCACCATCTTTGTTACCATCATTGCCAACATCATCATTGCCAACATCTTCTTCTTCTATACAATCATTCCAAAAGATAGCCCAGTACTTTAAACTTTAAAGGATAAGATAAGATGTCTAAGAGATTTATATGAAGTAATAGGTAAATTACATCCAGTTTGTCTCTTTATAGGTGGAAGGATGCTATAGATGAAGAGATCAACTCCATCAGAAACAAAACTTGAGAGCTAACATTATTACCTTAATGACAAAATCTTGTTAGTGTAAAGTGAGTTTACAAAATTAAGAAAAATGCACAAAGCCAAGTTGAGAAGTACTAAGCTACATTGGTGGCAAAGGGTTACAAGCAAAAATCTAGCATAGATTATGATGAGATATTTACCCCTATTATCCGAATGAAAACTATTAGATTATTTATATCCATTATCGTACAAAATAATTGATCAATTTATCAAATAAATATTAAATCTATATTTTTTAATGATTTTCTTAAAAAAGAAGTGTACATAGAATGACCATTGGATTATATTAAAATGGGGCATGAAAAGAAAGTTCTTAAGTTAAAGAAAGCTTTATATTGGTTAAAGCAAGCACCTAGAGCTTGAAATACTAGAATTGATACCTACTTCAAGCAAAATGGTTAGGAACAATGTCATGACGAAAGTATACTTTATAAGAAGATGAACAAAAATGAAAATATCTTACTTGTTTGTTTGTATATTGATGATATCATCTTTAGAGAAAGCAGCGCACTTATGTTTGAAGAATTTAAGTAAATAATGTTGAATCTCGGATTTTGATGATGAAACTAATTGATTGTGTTTAGATGTTTAACTACATTTTGAGTGATGCGGTCTACTCGATCAGGATTAGATAGTTGACGCAGGAGGAATTAACGTTGTACCGTAGGAGATCACGTCAGGGTATTGGACGGCAGAAGGCTTCGGACGTCGGGCATCGGGCCAAGGAGAGCGGAATTGCGCCAAGTATATCGGGGTGATGCAGGTCTACTTGATCAGGATTAGACAATTGACGCAGGAGGAATTGACATTGTCGCCGGAGATCACGTTAGGATATTGGATGGCAGAAGGCTTCGGTCGTCGGGCATCGGGCCAAGGAGAGCGGAATTGTGCCAAGGATATCGGGGTTGCGGAGGTCAACCGCCGATTGGGCAACAAGCCGCAAGAGAGGACGATGCGCTGAAGAATCGGACGAAGCGCCAACCAATGATGTGCCGGGCAACAGAATGTCAATTCGTGTTGTAATAATTGTCTAGATCGGAGTAGAGTTTTGTCTTGTGTGTGCAGGATTAACTACGATAACGATGAAGACATAAAGCGAAACAAAGTGCTGGAGTCAAGCACGAAGGATTCGTTGGGAGTTCTAGAGTTCGACGGAAGTCCGAAGGTTCGTCGGGAATGCTGTCGGAACTAGCCGAGAATGAGTAGGGAGCTTGTCGAAGGGTTTTTCGGAAGCTCGCCAAAAGGTTCGTCAGAAGTTCGCGGAGCTCACCGAGAAAGATCGGAGCTTGCCGAAGAAGCTCGTCGGAACTCGCCAAGATCAAATCTTGAAGTCTACGAGCTTGCCGGGAGTCCGCAGAATGGTTTCCGAGAGTTTATCGGAAGACCGCCGGAAGTTCGCCGAAAGCTCGCCGGAAGAAGTCTTGCCTTATGGACTTTGTAATAGCTTAGAAAATGTCTTTAAAATTGTAGTTAGCATGTTAATTAGGGCTAGGATTAGGTGTTAATCCTATGACCCAAGTAGGGGCCAATTCGGCCCAAGTTCGGACTGGTTTGGGCCAATTTTGGAGCCCAACCAGTGAGCTGAATTAGGGTAGGCGGTGGCACCGCCTACACTAGGCGGTGGCACCGCCCAGTGGCCGAGAGCTGGGCGGTGGCACCTCCTGGCTGGGCGGTGGCACCTCCAGCATCGGGAACCTAAGAGAATTCAAATTTTTGGAGCCCAAATTTGAATCCTTTTGAGGCCTATAAAGACCCCTCAAATCTCAGCTGAGACTATAACCTTTTGAGAAGTTAGAGATTGAGATAAAGCCTTAGCAAAGTCCTTAGCAAGTCTTGTTTTCAATAGTTTAAGTGTTCACCTCCCTCATTCTCTTTGAAAATCTGTAAGAGTGTGAACCACTTGTAAAAGGTTGTAAGAGGGGTGTAAGAAGGAGGTTGATCTTCGCCTAGTAAAGGAAGATCATTAGTGGATGCCGGTGGCCTCGACGGAAGAGGAATCGGAGGAGTGGATGTAGGTCACGATTGACCGAACCACTATAAACTACCGTTTTCTCTGGTTTGCATCTATTTGTTGCTGCTTATTTTACTGCAAACTTTCATACTTACTTTATTACCTTTGCTGCACATCTTCATGAATACGCATTCAAGTTAAGCTTTCCGAGTTCGGTTTTTTATCGTGAGAAAGATTTATCCAAAACCGACGTTTTAATCCGCTGCACTAATTCACCCCCCCTCTTAGTGCCACTCCGGTCCTAACAAATAATTATCAAGAATTTGAAATGATCAACATTAGGCGCATGTCTTATTTCTTAGTCATCCAAGTAAAACAAAATAAAGAAGATACCTTCATTTCATAGGAGGGATATGCAAATGAGGTTTTCAAAAACTTCAAGATGAAAGATTGTAAATTGGTTGACACACCAGTTAAATATGACATCAAACTTTCAAAACAAAATAATAGTTGATAAGGATAATAATGGTGATAAGACTAAGGCTTACGTCAGCCACCTCAGATGACGTCTCGTGCCTCGTTGGACCTGACAGCACCTGGTCAAACAGTCCGGAACGCCAACCGAGGCACAATAACGCCCGGCTCATGCCCTACTCAAAAAAAATAATCCAGCCATGAGTCAGACGTTTCCAGGAATACGATCCTGCTCCCTACAAAACAGGCACATCAGGAACAGTAAGCTGCTCTATAAAAACCCCGCGCTAAGGGAAAGAAAGGGGGGGGACACACCCTTTAACTCCACTTACTAACTTGATTGTCGGAGGGGTCGGGCCGAGTTACCGACCCGACCTGTGTGCAGGTGGAAGGACGCAGCCACTTTTCTAGGAGGACGAGGAGAGGAACCCCTCCCCGCGAGGCGCGCCGACGCGATCCGACGCATTCGACCGGCCACACCAGCAACCCCCAAGGGACCCGGAACAAGACCCCCGACCATTCGGACCCAAACCAAGCCATGCCGACCCCAAGGCCACGGCATAAAGTTGTTTACACCAATATTTTGGCGCTAGAAGGAGGGCCCGAATGTCGAGGGATCAGCACTTCAACTCAAGTGAGCCCACAGCCGAGGGGACACACCCGATCGACACATCGGGAGAACATCCACCGCATGATGGACCCCGAGATGAACACCTCGCCAGGACATCGGGGCGTTACTGGCGATTGTTCAACGACCCGGGTTTCTCCCCGCCCGAAGGTGCCCCCGCCGGCCCGTCGCCTGTGTCGTCCGAGGCCTTTCAGGACCTCGCTCATTAAGTCCGAACTCTGATGGATGTGGTACGAACCATCCTCCCACTTGTTTCTCATCCGACGCATCCGCCAGTGACCCAACCGTTGCGGCAACGGGAGCCGTCCACCCGGGCTCACACGCCACTTCCCGAGCTCCCTACTTCGCCTCGGGATCGATCGGCCCCACTCGGGAACCAAGCAGCGACAAACCCGAGAGGGCGCCCCAAGCCCGAGGCGTTGTCCTCGGATTCGACGGACTCCCTGCGAGCCCAAGGTCAAGGGGAGAGCTCGAGGCGGACACACACCAAGGATCCTCGTTCGCGCCCGAAATACGAGATCAGACGATTCCTCCCAACTTCCGACTCCCCTCCCTGGACGCATATGATGGCACCACCGACCCTGCGGACCACGTAGCTGCTTTTCGCGCCCAAATGGCGCTATATGGAACCTTTGACGCCTTGATGTGCAGGACGTTTCCCACGGCTTTGCGAGGGTCAGCCCGTGCATGGTACAGCGGCCTGAAGACAGGCACAATCACCTCCTTTAATCAGCTTGCCAAGGACTTCGAGCTCAACTTCCTGACCTATGCCCGGCCCAAGCCATCCGCTGCTCTACTCCTCGGACTCAACCAAAAGGAGGACGAGCCCCTCTCCCATTTTGTGAATCGCTTTACTACACAGATTCGGGGGCTGTCCGACGCTCACCCCTCTCTATTAATGCAGGCATTTATGATAGGCCTGCGACCTTCAAGATTATTCTGGTCTCTCGTGGAGCGACCCCCCACTGCAGTACCCGAGATGCTCCAGCGGGCAAACCAGTTCGTCGCTACCGAGGCCTGGATGACTGGGAGGCATGAGGAACACAAGAGGGTCAGGCCGGACCCCCCCCGGCAGCAACCCTCTACCACGCCGAGGCGCAGGATTGACCGTCCTGACCCGACGGCATTAAGGCTCCTACTTCCCGCCGTGGGCGCGTCCCGAACGGAGATATTCCTCCAGATAAGGGAGAAGGGGCTACTCAAAGACCCCCATCCGATGCGGAGCCCACGGGAACTGGCGGACCGGTCAAAGTACTGCCACTTCCATCGGCAGAATGGTCATGACACCGAGCAATGTCGTGAGTTGAAGAGGCAGATCGAGGAGCTTATTCGCAGAGGGCACCTCGGCTAGTACCTTCGGTAGGATAAGGAGCTGTTGCCGCACCCGAAGGGACCCGTCGAGCGACACATCGATGTGATAACGGGTGGCCCTGCATCCGGAGGGAGCTCCATGTTCGGAAGGAAAGCATATGCCCGGGCCGCCCCTGCCGAGGCCACCGAGCGTGGGCCCGAGCCCGAAGTTACGTTCCCGACCGAATCCCCTGAGCGACCCGAGCATGACGACACGCTCGTTATATCGGCCAGAATAGCCAACGCTCAAGTAAGAAGGATCATGATCGATACTGGGAGCTCGGCCGACGTGCTCTACTTCGATGCTTTC
>LVTN01000476.1:77451-98933 GCA_001649415.1 Musa itinerans | reverse complement strand
TATATATATATATATATATGTGTGTGTGACATATTGATAAAATTTTATATGTGATAAATGAAAATCTAATTATTATTCTTGAATATTTGTTTTGTTATTCACATGCATTATTTGAAATTATAAAATAATATTTATTTTTTATAAAAATATATGATTTATGTTTCATCATGAATACAGTTATTATATAAGTTTTTTTATATTGATTAATATTTGATAATTACTATGATTATTATTTTATTATTACTAAATTATTTTATTATAACCTTGTAGTTATAATAACCTCCATCGGTGTACTGCAAGTCGACTGTGATGATGCAGTGGTTGAAGCCCTTCACACAAAGAGTCTTGCCAAATATGGAAGGTAATTCTCAAGCACAAAGCACCACTCTGGTTGTAACCTTGTAGCTTTGGGTTCTGTTCCTGGTGTTCCCTATGCTCGAGTGCAGGTCACCCTCTATTTCTCCTCAACCCAGGTTTGGTAGAGGAGCAAAACGCTTGCCTTTCTTCCACGTCCATGTGAGCCGCAGCCGGATGCGCTCTTGTTCATGGTACTTTGCTTCAGTTACTTTTGTTTCTTGTCATCTCAAGCTTAATGAACATAGAAACACGTGTGGATGGTGCCAATAATTGTCATGTACTACGCCACTCATTCCTCTCTTTTGTTTGGGACCGTTCATGTATCCTCACACTAGAGAAAAATCTTGTTCTACCTGCCTCTCGTGATGATAAAGGACACAAAAGAAAGGATAAAAGAGGCCTTTTTCTTACTCCCAGCATGTTGTTCATGGAGCAAACCACCTGTTTTTGAGAGAGAGAGAAGGGGAGGAAGGCCACTCCTGAACTGCAGTTCCATGCATAGGTTGAGTGTGTGAAAAGTAAAACCCAATAGCTTGATGATGATGTAGTAATTGCGTTGATGTGAAGCATGAAGTCTTTTCTATCAGCGGAGGGATCCAACTAGAGTAGTGCAGGAATAGCTTCTCCACAGCGGCACATCTGTTGGATGGCAGAGCATCGCCCATGCCGTCATCCCTAAGGAAACACATCTTGAAGAAGAGTGGACAGTTCCCTTCCCTCTCAACAAAGGCACTACTCCATTAATAGATCTGCACCTTTGGTCATTGATAGCTACTGTAGAGCTCAGCGTTGTAGCGTTGCTTCACATCCCATATGAACGGCGATGAAGGTAAAGAGCAGCAGATATCATTGGCCCAAGTGTCTCTCAACTTAGACTTCTTCTCTTTTGGTGGTCCTACACGACCAAATTGATCGTCCCAATTGACATGATCACCACAGTAAACTTCGACAGCTCACCCTGCATTGAGTGGCTTATGTAAGACAAATCTAGATATCAATTCATTGATGCATATACGCATATGTTTATATATAGTGTTAAACTTCTAAATTGTCAAGACATGGACGTGTATCAACCGAAATAAAAGACTGATATGGCGTACAAGTCATGACAGATGCATAGTTAATGCGTATCTGCATGACCAGGATGGATGTTTATTATATCACAAGGACAAGCATGTGGAGCCCACAGAAAAGTTGCATAGATTGACGCTTGTAGAGCTCGAGAAACTGAGTACTAGAAGTGTTCCTTTGCAACAAGGAAAAGAGAAGAGAGAGAGAGAGAGAGAGAGAAAGATTCTCCTATCTACAGTGGTAGGTCGATGACTGGCCTACGTCACTGTCTGATTAGATTCTCATACCCTGCTACCTGACTTATATATAATCCTCTTGCAGCAGCAATCATCTTCCTTCATATCGCACCGTGTTGGAGAGTTGCAACGTCTGATACCTGCACTACTGGTAGTGCTTGTGAAGGCAAACATGGTGGGATTGCCGGAAACCGATGGACCAGGAGAGATCCTGTCCGACGCCTGGGACTACAAGGGCCGCCCAGCCGTCCGTTCCCGGAGCGGCGGCTGGACCAGTGCTGCCATGATCCTAGGCATGTGTTCCATCTCTGAATCCATTGCGAGTCTGTTCGTCTCCTCGTGCATGTTCTTTGTGGATTGTGACTAACATTAATTCGTGATGTGGGGATAACTGCTTGTAGTGGTGGAGCTGAACGAGAGGTTGACGACTCTGGGCATCGCGGTGAACCTGGTGACGTACTTGAGGGGCACCATGCACCTGGGTACTGCCGTCTCCGCCAACACCGTCACCAACTTCATGGGCACCTCCTTCATGCTCTGCCTCCTCGGCGGCTTCATTGCGGACACCTTCCTCGGCCGCTACCTCACCATCGCCATCTTCGCCGCCGTCCAAGCTTCCGTAAGCACCACCACCGTCTCCTCTTCTCTACTCATTTAACCAGCTCATTGAAAGTGTTCGACGGGATTACGATTTAGGGAGTGACGATCCTGACCATCTCGACCGTTGTGCGGGGGCTGCGCCCGCCTGCATGCTCCGACCTGGCCGCCGGAGGCTGCGTCAAGGCCTCCGGGACGCAGCTGGGGGTGCTTTACCTGGCGCTTTACCTGACGGCGCTCGGCACCGGGGGGCTCAAATCGAGCGTGTCCGGGTTCGGGTCGGACCAGTTCGACGAGACCAACCGCAGGGAGAAGGTGCAGATGATGAAGTTCTTCAACTGGTTCTTCTTCTTCATCAGCCTCGGCTCGCTGCTGGCCGTGACGGTGCTGGTGTACATCCAGGACAACCTGGGCCGGCAGTGGGGGTACGGGCTGTGCGCCGCCGCCATCGGCCTGGGGCTTGTCCTCTTCCTCTCCGGGACCAGGAGGTACAGGTTCAAGAAGCTGGTGGGGAGCCCTCTGACGCAGATAGCGGCCGTGATGGTGGCGGCGTGGAGGAAGAGAGGCCTGGAGTTACCGTCCGATCCTTCGCTGCTGCATGACATCGACGAGAAGCAGACGGCACCGCCGGGAGCGGAGAATGGATCAAAGAAGAGCAGGGCAAAGCAGAGGTTGCCTCGCACCAAGCAGTTTCGGTACGCACTTCCTCCTCATCAAACTCGAAGATTGATGGGTTGGAGTAGGATGAGAATTAAATGAAATCACTACACATAATGAATCTTATATAGATGCATTCATTTCCCTGCTATCATCCTATATTGTAATGCTAGAAATGGGGTAGATGACCCTGCGGTCATGCATCAACCAGTCGCACCGATTCATGTCCTTGGGTTCTCCCCTTCCTCACTCGTCATCTGCTCGTTCTTGCATCCTTGCAGCTGCCTGGATAGGGCAGCGATCGACGTCAACCTTTCGACGGCGAAGCCCACCAAGTGGCAGCTCGCGACCCTGACGGATGTGGAGGAAGTGAAGATAGTGATCCGGATGCTCCCCATTTGGGCTACCACCATCATGTTCTGGACCGTGTACGCCCAGATGACCACCTTCTCCGTGTCACAAGCCACCACCATGGACCGCCGCATCGGCCGCTCATTCCGGATCCCGCCAGGCTCCCTCACTGTCTTCTTCGTCGGCTCCATCCTCCTCACCGTGCCCGTCTACGACCGCGTCGTCGTCCCCATCACTCGCCGCTTCACCAGAAACCCCCACGGTCTCACCTCACTGCAGCGCATGGGGGTCGGCCTCGTGATGTCCATCCTGGCCATGGTCGCCGCCGCCCTTATCGAGATCAAGCGACTCCGGGTGGCGCGAGCGAACCCGGCGTCGATGGAGAAGGGTGCCACCGTCCCCGTGAGCGTCTTCTGGCTCGTCCCGCAGTTCTTCCTCGTGGGGTCCGGCGAGGCCTTCACGTACATCGGCCAGCTCGACTTCTTCTTAAGGGAGTGCCCCAAGGGGATGAAGACCATGAGCACGGGGCTGTTCCTGAGCACACTGTCGCTGGGCTTCTTCGTCAGCTCCGTGCTGGTGTCGGTGGTGCACAAGGTGACGGGGGAGAGCGGCCACGGTGGCTGGCTCACCGACAACCTCAACCGCGGCAAGCTCTACAACTTCTACTGGCTGGTCGCGGTGCTGAGCTCCGTGAACCTGGTGCTCTATCTGTTAGCGGCCAAGTGGTACGTGTACAAGGAGCAGCGAGCGGTGGTGGACGACGACAGCATGGCCGGGGTGGAGCTGACAGAGGAAGCGTGTTGCCATGCATGAGATGTATTGCAGCATGAAACTTATGTAGCTGCTATTGCAAGTGATCCAACGCTACCTTTCTTATGCTCCGCCATCTAATTCCGCTAATCCACTTGCTTTGGATATCGATAGATCTAATTAACGCCAGTCTGCTAGAAATACTCTGACAACAGATCGATGACAAACTTTAAGAACAGAACCGGTTAATGTTCGGCGACCTTTTTGTGTTCTTCCTTCGCTATGCTTACAAGGCAGGAATCTATGAAAGAAGTCCAAGTTAAAAATTATGTATCTGAAGGTCCTTACCATTACCAATACAGATATTTCAATCTAAAACAAGATGCACAAAACAGCTCCCTTCATAACAAGTTAACAACAATGGGAGTATACTACAAAAGTCCATGATGGCTAGAGAAAGAACAAGAAGAGAAGAAAATTAACATTTTGGTTGGGTACCTTGCTCATGTGGTAGACTCGTCATTTTTGTCTTCTGTTCTATGACTTCTTGATGATATACCCAATAAGAGCACCTAGAAGACCCACCAAGACTATAAATGTGACACTGAAGCTGCCATGGTGCCCGTTGCGTTCTTTTCTCAGCTGATCCTGTAATTAAGATTAGGGTGAGGAATCAATGGTATAATGATAAAAACTGAGACCATAAACCACATTTATATAAGCCAATATGGTACTCCTAACAAAAAATCACACAACTGGCACAATACTGACCAATATGTATTACAATATGCGATACATTTGCAATTGATAGGATCTCCAAAATTGCTTGAATTGTTCTTTTCATTTTGACAATCAGTTCTCCCAGATGATTGATCTAGCTGATGAGATCTCCAAATCAATATTTTGGAAGCACTTAACCAGTCATTCACAAATTTGCATTTGCATGCAGGCAAAAGTTGACTGTTACCAGGGTTTTGTTTACCCCACAGCCACCAACAGATACAGATAGAAAAGATTACCAGGTTAATACATCCTTGTATTGTGAAAAATCATGAAACCACGATGGGCTTACAAAAGCTTATCCTGTGTATAAAACCTTATAATCCTTACCTTAAACAAAGTTGCCGAAAAGAACATGCATCATACACTGAATTTGCACAACAAATGAAACCACATGCAGCACTAAAACGTCTCCTCAAGACACACCAATGTCATATGAAACACTGGCTTATGACTCTGCTTGGATTTTAAAATATTATCAGGAATGTCAAGGCCTATAATGAAACATAAAATAAGAAAATAATCAAATTGAAATTTTGATCTAACTTATGGTTGGAATTGCCATCAGAACTGCTTAGGCAGCAAGAAAACTCAGATCCAAGAGGTGTTAGGTCAAACTGTTTTGATGGTGCTTGTGCCATTCTTAATTGCACCTTTCAGAACCAGAGATGAAGCATGACCACTAGATTAAGGAATATCTAAGTAAAAGAAAATTTATTTAAAATGTGATAACATAATTTAGTCAAGTTGCAGGCACCTGAATCAAACATGAAATTGCTCAGCCTCCTTGGTTTTGTAATTTCCTAAGTTGGAAAATGGTCTACACATACCATTCTATAGGTCTAGAGCCACAAGGTTCAGAATCATGGTCGTATTAGAGATCCATCAAGATGTAACCAGCAATAATATATTCACACATTTTAAACTAAAGCAGCCTAATCTTTCACATACAATTTAAATAAAGTATCATATTCTTCAAAAACTAATACATATGCGACTTCTTTAAATGAAAGAAATTGAATACATATATACTTTCCTTAATGGAAGTATTATCTCATATAAAAGAATTGTGTAAATAATGAATTCAGAAATAAGAAGGAATAAGTCGACAAAAGTAACAGAATAAAGTACCAAAGTTACATTTATCAGTATATCAAACTCAAATATCTCACAACTTATTTATCTGTTTATATGTGCTATGAATGGCAAAATACCATATATGTGCATGCAAGTATAATGCATACCAGTTCCTGTCGGAGCTTCTGATTTTGCTGAATGGCAGAATTTTTCTCTTCGGGCAACTTTGAAATCATAGCCAATGCCTGCATATCGTAAAAGATAATTGAACAACAAAAAGCTACTAGTCAATACAAGCAAATAAAAGCCTATTCTTGAGGCTCAGAATAAGAATAGCATGTCAGAAAAGAAAGCCAGCTATAGTACAACTGAAACTTATCATAAAGCAATTCTGATTACAAACCAATTCACAAATCATGGTGCTTACTATTAGTTGGACCTAGTTCATTTAGAGATACTGAAGCTCTATAATTCAGCCTGTTCCTCTAATACTCCACGTTATATAGAAAATCCAAGAAAAGACAACATGTAGAAAGCTAGGTTCAGAACATTTGCAATCTATAAATTTTCTTTAGTATTAATTCTTCATTCCTATACTACTCTAATGAAGCTATCAAAACATCTTATTCACATAAATTGCCCAAGAACCCATAACCTCTCGAACTTCAATAAAAGGAGAGTATACATCAGCAAGCAACTATATATAGCCATGACAACTCTTTCCTTTAGCCACAACAAGAACAAAATTAACCTAAGCCCACATGTTAGACTCCCAAAATCTCCCTGCTCTAACATTGATGAAAAAGTAACCTGGCACAGGTTTCAATGAGCATGAGTCAAATAAAGTATGTACAAGGAGCCACAATTTGAAGTTATTGGTGGGGTGGAAGAGTGCCATTTCAAGTTCTTGAATACCAAGTACCACACCCATGCCAAAATCTTATCAGACCGGTAGATCCTGATCACTATGGTGAAGCATGCTCCGGTAATAAAAAATATATATTTGATATGCTGATGACAACCCATATGGATGGTCCATAGGTAAAACAGTAGAGTATCAGCAGTACTGTCTCTGTACACGATGATTTTTGAGATGTGTTCATTTAGCTGGGATGGCAACCATCATCCTATAATCTTTCACTCCCTCATATCTTCATGCATTGGTGATTAAAATCCTTGTTGTGCCAACAACCCACCCACAGCCGATTATTTTTCTCATCTGAGAAGATTGCTCTTTAGTTCAAATTCAGAGTACAGTTTTGTTGATGAGAAATAATAATCAAAGAAGATATGAGCACTAAGTCGATTAAGTTGATGAGCTACTAGACTTTCTCAACTTCATGCCAACTTGGTGGAAATTCAATATGTTTGATATAGAAGCAAGATTAGTGCATTAAACAGTTTTGTTGATGAGAAATAATAATCAAAGAAGATATGAGCACTAAGTCGATTAAGTTGATGAGCTACTAGACTTTCTCAACTTCATGCCAACTTGGTGGAAATTCAATATGTTTGATATAGAAGCAAGATTAGTGCATTAACTCATGATTATAAAATTAGGCCACTAAGTTATAAAATTAGGCCACTAAGTTACGCATGCTGAGACGATGCAGGGCATATTTAAGAATATTTGTCATTGACTTCTCAGCATTGACCTAAGATATCTGTTTGCTATTTTTACTCTATGCTCTTAAAGCCATTTCAATGTATTTGAACTCTACAACTACCGAAATTTTGCCCTACTACCACCCATCAGACAATGTAGGCCCCGATATCACATCATGGAAGAGAATCAACTCAAAGGACTGCTAATGGCAATTGTTTTGAGTCTTTTGACCACCTCATTGCAACATTCGGCAACATGGAGATCCTCCTCTTGAACATATGATTCCACATCCCTTAAAGAATCATGGATTACATAAAATTGAAATGATCAACCTGACACTAACAAACTTTTCTGTCAGATTTTCCATCATTCAACTATCAAGATGCTGAATTTAACAATGATCAACTCCCATCCCTTCAGAAAAAAAATTGTCAACTCCATGTGCTCCGACACGAATAATGGAAATTTGCCTAGCTGTACAAACCCTTATATCTATCTTGTAGTGGCATTACTTTTCAGGAGTGTATTATTTTTTATGGTTAGGTAATAATTCTCATTAGTAATAACTGATCCTTTTCTACAATGCTAAACCCTGTCCAGGAACAACTCCTAAAGTTTGCACATAGTGAATAGAGGATGAGGTCTTTAGTCAATCAAGGAGCAATCTGAGGTAATTGGGTATTCATGAGTAGGTCAGATTGTTGATCCATGTGACAACAGTTGCCACTGGACTGAGACTATTAGCAGACCTGCTAGGACTCCTAGTTGGTGATAGGAGTAGAGGATGAAAGTACATTGAGAAGGCGAGTTCCAAGGCAAACAGATGATGCAAGGGTTAAGGAAGAGAAAATGGTACACATGCTATTTATCATGTTAATCAGCTCGGAGCCATATGTTAACTTTCTCCACCTACATTCAACTTTCACAATGCAGTATTTTCATACATAACAAATATTTACAAAATGCTGAGCAACATTTTCTTTCCGTACAACTATGTAAACGAGCAAATTTACAAAAATTAGAGATAGAATGGATTTAGCCATTAGATTCTTGGTACTGCAATCCGCCAAGCTAAAAGTATTCAGATATCTATTCACAAATTTCTTACTAATTGACTCCAATTGTAAGTTAAATAATAATAAAAAAGAAGAATACCAAAGAAACATAATTAGAACATCCTTTTATCAACAATGAACGTAAACTCTTAAATACAGCTACACTAACAAAATTGAACTCTTAAAAGTGGAACTGCATCAGATTCGTCAATACCCTATTAGTTTTAAATTCTAAGACTAAACTAAAAAACTAGTTCTCCAGGAGAGTAAAACAAAAACCGAGGATGATTCCATGACCAAAACAACTAATTGACATTCCTACTACAACTTTCAAACCGATCACATCATAATAAAGGATAACTTCAATTGAACAAACAAAAGTGAAACACAATATCCTGCAATCACAGAGAAATCTTTGCAAGAAGCTCAGCATACACAGAGGACCAACTTAAGAAGGGACCCAGGTTAATGATTATTGACAAGTCAATATTGGTTTATTAAATCTTATCCCTTCTGGATGGTTATATGCAGGTTCTATCTGGAGGACTTAGATGCATAAAAAAAATGACTCCAGAAGCTTTGCAAATTTCATGAAATTTTTAGGCAACAACAGATGGATAAAGGGAAAAAGTTACCTCCGAGGATTTCTCTCTTGGGGGTTCATTAGCTCTTGATACCTGTTGCAATTGATAGGATCTCCAAAATTGCTTGAATTGTTCTTTTCATTTTGACAATCAGTTCTCCCAGATGATTGATCTAGCTGATGAGATCTCCAAATCAATATTTTGGAAGCACTTAACCAGTCATTCACAAATTTGCATTTGCATGCAGGCAAAAGTTGACTGTTACCAGGGTTTTGTTTACCCCACAGCCACCAACAGATACAGATAGAAAAGATTACCAGGTTAATACATCCTTGTATTGTGAAAAATCATGAAACCACGATGGGCTTACAAAAGCTTATCCTGTGTATAAAACCTTATAATCCTTACCTTAAACAAAGTTGCCGAAAAGAACATGCATCATACACTGAATTTGCACAACAAATGAAACCACATGCAGCACTAAAACGTCTCCTCAAGACACACCAATGTCATATGAAACACTGGCTTATGACTCTGCTTGGATTTTAAAATATTATCAGGAATGTCAAGGCCTATAATGAAACATAAAATAAGAAAATAACCAAATTGAAATTTTGATCTAACTTATGGTTGGAATTGCCATCAGAACTGCTTAGGCAGCAAGAAAACTCAGATCCTAGAGGTGTTAGGTCAAACTGTTTTGATGGTGCTTGTGCCATTCTTAATTGCACCTTTCAGAACCAGAGATGAAGCATGACCACTAGATTAAGGAATATCTAAGTAAAAGAAAATTTATTTAAAATGTGATAACATAATTTAGTCAAGTTGCAGGCACCTGAATCAAACATGAAATTGCTCAGCCTCCTTGGTTTTGTAATTTCCTAAGTTGGAAAATGGTCTACACATACCATTCTATAGGTCTAGAGCCACAAGGTTCAGAATCATGGTCGTATTAGAGATCCATCAAGATGTAACCAGCAATAATATATTCACACATTTTAAACTAAAGCAGCCTAATCTTTCACATACAATTTAAATAAAGTATCATATTCTTCAAAAACTAATACATATGCGACTTCTTTAAATGAAAGAAATTGAATACATATATACTTTCCTTAATGGAAGTATTATCTCATATAAAAGAATTGTGTAAATAATGAATTCAGAAATAAGAAGGAATAAGTCGACAAAAGTAACAGAATAAAGTACCAAAGTTACATTTATCAGTATATCAAACTCAAATATCTCACAACTTATTTATCTGTTTATATGTGCTATGAATGGCAAAATACCATATATGTGCATGCAAGTATAATGCATACCAGTTCCTGTCGGAGCTTCTGATTTTGCTGAATGGCAGAATTTTTCTCTTCGGGCAACTTTGAAATCATAGCCAATGCCTGCATATCGTAAAAGATAATTGAACAACAAAAAGCTACTAGTCAATACAAGCAAATAAAAGCCTATTCTTGAGGCTCAGAATAAGAATAGCATGTCAGAAAAGAAAGCCAGCTATAGTACAACTGAAACTTATCATAAAGCAATTCTGATTACAAACCAATTCACAAATCATGGTGCTTACTATTAGTTGGACCTAGTTCATTTAGAGATACTGAAGCTCTATAATTCAGCCTGTTCCTCTAATACTCCACGTTATATAGAAAATCCAAGAAAAGACAACATGTAGAAAGCTAGGTTCAGAACATTTGCAATCTATAAATTTTCTTTAGTATTAATTCTTCATTCCTATACTACTCTAATGAAGCTATCAAAACATCTTATTCACATAAATTGCCCAAGAACCCATAACCTCTCGAACTTCAATAAAAGGAGAGTATACATCAGCAAGCAACTATATATAGCCATGACAACTCTTTCCTTTAGCCACAACAAGAACAAAATTAACCTAAGCCCACATGTTAGACTCCCAAAATCTCCCTGCTCTAACATTGATGAAAAAGTAACCTGGCACAGGTTTCAATGAGCATGAGTCAAATAAAGTATGTACAAGGAGCCACAATTTGAAGTTATTGGTGGGTGGAAGAGTGCCATTTCAAGTTCTTGAATACCAAGTACCACACCCATGCCAAAATCTTATCAGACCGGTAGATCCTGATCACTATGGTGAAGCATGCTCCGGTAATAAAAAATATATATTTGATATGCTGATGACAACCCATATGGATGGTCCATAGGTAAAACAGTAGAGTATCAGCAGTACTGTCTCTGTACACCATGATTTTTGAGATGTGTTCATTTAGCTGGGATGGCAACCATCATCCTATAATCTTTCACTCCCTCATATCTTCATGCATTGGTGATTAAAATCCTTGTTGTGCCAAGAACCCACCCACAGCCGATTATTTTTCTCATCTGAGAAGATTGCTCTTTAGTTCAAATTCAGAGTACAGTTTTGTTGATGAGAAATAATAATCAAAGAAGATATGAGCACTAAGTCGATTAAGTTGATGAGCTACTAGACTTTCTCAACTTCATGCCAACTTGGTGGAAATTCAATATGTTTGATATAGAAGCAAGATTAGTGCATTAACTCATGATTATAAAATTAGGCCACTAAGTTATAAAATTAGGCCACTAAGTTACGCATGCTGAGACGATGCAGGGCATATTTAAGAATATTTGTCATTGACTTCTCAGCATTGACCTAAGATATCTGTTTGCTATTTTTACTCTATGCTCTTAAAGCCATTTCAATGTATTTGAACTCTACAACTACCGAAATTTTGCCCTACTACCACCCATCAGACAATGTAGGCCCCGATATCACATCATGGAAGAGAATCAACTCAAAGGACTGCTAATGGCAATTGTTTTGAGTCTTTTGACCACCTCATTGCAACATTCGGCAACATGGAGATCCTCCTCTTGAACATATGATTCCACATCCCTTAAAGAATCATGGATTACATAAAATTGAAATGATCAACCTGACACTAACAAACTTTTCTGTCAGATTTTCCATCATTCAACTATCAAGATGCTGAATTTAACAATGATCAACTCCCATCCCTTCAGAAAAAAAATTGTCAACTCCATGTGCTCCGACACGAATAATGGAAATTTGCCTAGCTGTACAAACCCTTATATCTATCTTGTAGTGGCATTACTTTTCAGGAGTGTATTATTTTTTACGGTTAGGTAATAATTCTCATTAGTAATAACTGCTCCTTTTCTACAATGCTAAACCCTGTCCAGGAACAACTCCTAAAGTTTGCACATAGTGAATAGAGGATGAGGTCTTTAGTCAATCAAGGAGCAATCTGAGGTAATTGGGTATTCATGAGTAGGTCAGATTGTTGATCCATGTGACAACAGTTGCCACTGGACTGAGACTATTAGCAGACCTGCTAGGACTCCTAGTTGGTGATAGGAGTAGAGGATGAAAGTACATTGAGAAGGCGAGTTCCAAGGCAAACAGATGATGCAAGGGTTAAGGAAGAGAAAATGGTACACATGCTATTTATCATGTTAATCAGCTCGGAGCCATATGTTAACTTTCTCCACCTACATTCAACTTTCACAATGCAGTATTTTCATACATAACAAATATTTACAAAATGCTGAGCAACATTTTCTTTCCGTACAACTATGTAAACTTCAACTTTCACAATGCAGTATTTTCATACATCACAAAAATTTACAAAATGCTGAGCAACATTTTTTTTCCGTACAACTATGTAAACAAGAGCAAATTTACAAAAATTAGAGATAGAATGGATTTAGCCATTAGATTCTTGATACTGCAATCCGCCAAGCTAAAAGTATTCAGATATCTATTCACAAATTTCTTACTAATTGACTCCAATTGTAAGTTAAATAATAATAAAAAAGAAGAATACCAAAGAAACATAATTAGAACATCCTTTTATCAACAATGAACGTAAACTCTTAAATACAGCTACACTAACAAAATTGAACTCTTAAAAGTGGAACTGCATCAGATTCGTCAATACCCTATTAGTTTTAAATTCTAAGACTAAACTAAAAAACTAGTTCTCCAGGAGAGTAAAACAAAAACCGAGGATGATTCCATGACCAAAACAACTAATTGACATTCCTACTACAACTTTCAAACCGATCACATCATAATAAAGGATAACTTCAATTGAACAAACAAAAGTGAAACACAATATCCTGCAATCACAGAGAAATCTTTGCAAGAAGCTCAGCATACACAGAGGACCAACTTAAGAAGGGACCCAGGTTAATGATTATTGACAAGTCAATATTGGTTTATTAAATCTTATCCCTTCTGGATGGTTATATGCAGGTTCTATCTGGAGGACTTAGATGCATAAAAAAAATGACTCCAGAAGCTTTGCAAATTTCATGAAATTTTTAGGCAACAACAGATGGATAAAGGGAAAAAGTTACCTCCGAGGATTTCTCTCTTGGGGGTTCATTAGCTCTTGATACCTGAATTTTTTGTTAATTGAATGTCAAATGAAGTAAGAATAACATGTCATAAAAGAAAAGGAAAATAATTTGTCAATGTGATATATTAAGGACCTTAACTAAGACAATTACTTACAGAATCAAGTGTTTTTAAACTTTGGGTCCCATTTTCAAATGTTGACAACCTTGGTGAGGATCCTTCTTCTGATTCCTCAGGAACAGGTGAGGGAGGACTAGCAGGAACACATACTACCCGCAGTTTGAATTCATCAACAACCTTACCGGGTTCTTTATTGAACTGAAAATTTCGTATTACATTCAATACAAGTCAGAATCAAACATAGAAAATTTCACAGTAGAGATATCATGATACACTAATGAACTGCAAATAGGTAGCAACCATTTCGGATGTTATGTCCTTGGTTGTCACACCATTTTCTGCGATAACACTCTGAAGTAGGAACTTGTCTTTGCATTGCATGTCAGGTGGAGCCTCCTTTTGTGCTTGCATTGTGACTGAAGCATAAAAAAAATGGGGAAACACATTCAGTATGAGTACTTGCAATTGACCAGCTATCAGACGTCACAATGAGATCCAGATATTGCTTTTATTAATTCGGAAAAGGGTGTACCGGTGACATCACAGGTGGACCTGGGTAAGACGACCCCAGTATTAGGGCGGACACAATATTTCTTCGGGTTGGTTGTTTTAACCTAAAATGCCACGGAAATGTATTAGAGAGAAGAGCGATAACATGACAAAGATGATAAAAGAGATTACTTTGTAGGCAACATATTGATCTGTCTTGTTAATCAGCTGCATGGAACTTGAGCTCTGCTTCTTCAACTCGACTTCTCACCGCATAGCCAGTGGACAAGAAACAGGTACCGTTGACAAATATTAGCCTTTTGTAATCAAAGGGACGAACGCAGAACGGAACAAAATAACCAAATGGAAACTAGAATAACTGTGTAAATAAAGAAAAATCCAATGATACCATCTGTCGCAAAAATCGCGTCTTAGAGGAAGTTTGAAAGAACAATGTGGACGGATCACATGACAGACACTTGCCACACTGGATGCGACTTAAATCTAAGACAAATGTCACGCCAAGAATCTCGAAAAAAGGAAACGGGAAAAGAAAACGTTGATATCGATCAAAGGAGATTTAAGGAACGGGCGCGGCGCTTACAAGGGAATTTGAGCACCGTCGGCTGGATGTCGAGAAACCCTCCCTCGCTCATTTCTCCTTGCTCTTTCAGATCTACCGCTCCAAGAACAAATTACAAGAAAATTACGACGAGAAAACAACGGATCTAGGATTTCTTCCCCCCTTCGCCTTTTCTTCTCCTCCTCCTCCTCCTCCTCCCCCTCCGCTTGGGATTGGATCGGTGGATCAGTATTCCTCGTCTCGCCCGTCGGACTTGGATGCGGGATTCGGGAAACACCAAAAACTGATAGAGATCTCTCCTCTCGCGAAGGAGAACGGAGAAAGGGTGGGTTTGGGTGAGTCGAGATCTCACTCCACTCAGTCGCTTAGCGTGTGTGATAATTATGAGTGGATGTTCCTGTTGTCCTCGCACCGCCATGAAAGAAGCAGGCCCCGCTCTGGGGTCGCGATGCCTTTTAATCGATCGGATCCGAGCATCATCAAGATCCGGATCCGAAGTAGGTAGGGACCGTTCACCGTTGGCCCTGGATCAGATTGGGTTCATTTAAATTGGGTCAACTCCGATAAGAAATGATAGAAAAATGATAAATGGTATAATAGAATGATTTAAAAATCGAAAAATATATTAAAAAAAAGAGTCGACGATAATAGTAAAAATAAATAATAAAATTAAAATATTATCTTATTAATTTTTTAAAATATAATAATAATGAGAAGGAACTCTAAATAATAAACAATAAATAGTAAAATCCTAAACAGATAGCCGCCCAAACTAACTCCGACTGCCGAGTACTTAAAAAGGAGAAATGTCAGTCTCCATCTGTGATTGTTTATTTAGGCAGCTTACCAACATCAGAATTCTTACGAAAACTTCCTTGTGTGATTGGGCCATTTTTGAGACTCTCTTTAGGGCTTATATAGGCATAGATTCTCCTACTTCTCCTTTGGATGTTTCGTTTCATTCTTTTTCTCAAGGTAGCTTAAGGCTTAAGCATTGATACATTGAATCATTTCGGAATAATGCATACAAAACTTGGACTCGAGCTTTGTGGCCTGTGCAAAACACGTGACCTTTATAACAAGAACATGCGGCTTAAAGAATGAACCGTTCGTGTTGGTATACAAGGAGAGAATCCAATCCTCCTTGTATTGATTGTGATTGTGAAGTTGGTTTTTCTGTAACCATAAGCTGAGTTGAGGTTGGCACATTTTTTTCTAACTCTTAAGAGGTTGTGGATGTATTTTACTATTATTATTATTTATAGTAATGATGACTTCAATCGAGAGCAACGAGGTGATAGGGTTGGTTTTCTGAAAGTATTGTGGCCCTTTTAATAATTGGATAAGATAATTGATTGAATTCCGTTCAGATATTACGATAATCTCCTGAATCCTTATCGTAGACCCTCTCCGTTGAGTGATTCAGTTATTCTCCTCGACTCTCTCCCCAAAATCTCTCTTCGACTCTCTCCCCAAAATCTTCTCCCAAAAAATCCATCAATCTGTGAGGGTCCTGTGAAAGGATAGGAAGAGAGGAGAAATGGTCTACTCTCCTTGCACTCCTTCAGATTGCGCGACGGTCGGATTAAAGACGGTGCTTGCAGCTATCTTGGATTAAAGACGGTGCTTAGTAGATCAACGGGATCTCTGAACATATGGCATCAAAAGGTAACATCGTATAATTAGATCTATGCATTTGATTTCATCCTGGCATATATGTTATTTCCGCATTATTGACATAGCATAATTATAGATTTTATGCTTACAATTGGTATCAGAGCTCGGTTTTTGAAATCATGCATTAGATCTGTAAATTAATTTACGATGCATAATTACCTTTATCTTCCAATAACTACTAAGTAGTAATGGTCACTGTCGACATCGCTGCGAATCTGCAATTATGCCGAGTAGTGTGCGCATCACAGAACCCGTCCCATACGACGGCATCACAGAACCCGTCCTATACGACGGCATCACAGGCAACAGCCCGCAGTCGCATACAGGTGGCAACCGCGCACAGGCAGCCACGCCGCAGGCAGCTGCGCCGCTCGCGTTGGCGGCGATGGCAAAGGCAGATTAGGGTTTTTGGCACAATTACGGTTTTACCCTCGAGGCTAGGGTTTTGCAAAAATTACAGTTTTACCCTTTGTAAATTTCGTAATTTTTAAGACATTTTGGACTTTGTTGGTTTCGCATGGGTGTCATGCAATTGGCTTGAGAGAGAGGCGGTGGGTTGCATCAAATGTAAGTGAATGATATGCATTTGCTTAGGATTCTTGGTAATATTGATAATAAGAATAAGCTGGCTTTTCATACTTGTAACAAATAAAAAGGATTCAAGTTATTACTTGAGTTTGATGCCGATGTTCACTCAAGGTTAAGAGTCATGGAAATAGCCACGTTGCTCGCAGGGGTACGGTTGCGTGCATTTACCTTTTGAAACTCTGCACTGAAGGGAACCTTGTGCACCAGGCTTGCCCTTTTTTAATGTTGCTATCAGCCTGAAACAAATGTTAGTATATTGAGCAGCATCTGTCGTTTTATTTGTATCACAAATTTGATCTGTTTTTTTTTCTCTCGAAACAATTTGGATAAAAGAAATTTCTCATTCTCTTTTTTCTTCCATTTCAGTTAGAGAAGTTCTTTATCAAAGTTTTGCTCACTCTGTTTTATCAACAAAATCTTGGCCACCACCTAGTCTTTTCTACATTCATTCTGATATATTTATGCTCACTATTATCATTTTCTTAATGTCTAGTTTTCCTTAGTTTTAACTTTGTGACAGAGTATGATAAGATCTCTCTTGTTGCAGAGTGGCTTACCATTTTTTCCGTTTGATTTTCCTGATTGCAAAGCGTACACATCTTTCTTGGCTGATGAAGCTTCTGCGTTTGATACTGCCTCTGAGCTCCGTCCTCTTGCAGTGAGACCTTCAAGAGTTCCAATACCTTCCCCATGGAATAGCATAGTATCTACAGTTATTAAAGGACCAAACATCTTAAGAGGTTTTATGACGATGGATGCTCAGACTTCTTCTGGAATAATTCCTGGAAATTCCATTTTAAATGTGGATTCCAAAGATAAAGCTTCATCACCTGAGCGTCAAGCCGCTGTAGTATTTCCAGGTTTTATAGCAAGAACATCTAAAGTCTTGGACTGGTATTTGAAAAAGATTGGTTGCAGAAACTTGCTTTCATTACCTGACGAACAAATAGCGGAAAACAGTACACTTGATTGGGTCAAAATTAGTGCCAATGTGATGCATGCTGACAGCAAACTTTGCTTCATGCATATAAGAAGGGTGTTTTTGAAGATGGGGCAATCGTTTGTGCACCAAATTTGACAGACCTATCACGATGGACATCCAGGTTCATATATCCAAAAAGCTCCCTCTTTTCGTTCTAATGCTAATTACTTGGGAAATTCTTATTTTTGGTGCAAAATCACCAGTATCACTAGTGACAATTTCGGACTTGGAAATTCATGGTATTGTTCATGATTTAATGAATACTCCCATATTGTCTACCATAAAAGGTTCTCTATCCTGTAGAATTTTCTGTTATTTGTTGAATGTTACCATGCTGATCTTGGTGACACTTCCAGCCAATCTATATCTTCTTCTCTGGACCCAATGTAGAAATTGGAAATCAGATGCCCTGCATCCAAATATGTGAGCCTACACATTTGAAATGCATGTGATTATAAAAGTTCTGCAATTCTTATGCAAGAACTTAAACAGTCCTTTGCTTTCATTCTTCAGTTATCTTGTCCTATATGTTTACTTGTATGAAAATTTGATAATCACCAACATTTGTTGCAGCAAGTATTTCAGTTCTCATGCATCTTTTAGGAGACTGACTACTCTTTACTTTTTATTAATCTGTGGAGATCGTGTGTTGTTGATCTTTTTGCCAGTAAAGATGTAAAAATAATATGCAGCAAGTATTTCAGCTTATTGCCCCAGTCGCTCCCGACTTACGACTCGCCGGCACAAAAAGCCTAAGCCCAAGCTTAGTCACTCGGCTCACAGGCTCAGTTCCTACCCGGGTCTCTCCAGATCGGTTCCCGACTTGCGACTCGTCGGCCTAGCTTATTGCTCTAGTCGTTCCAGATTGCTCCCGACTTGCGACTCATTAGCACAAAAAGCCTAAGCCCGAGCTTAGTCACTCGGCCCACAGGCTTAGTTCCTGCCCGGGTCGCTCTAGATCGGTTCCCGACTTGCGACTTGTCGGCCCAACTTATTGCCCCAGTCGCTCTCGACTTACAACTCGCCGGCACAAAAAGCCTAAGCCCGAGCTTAGTCACTCGACCCACAGGTTTAGTTCATGCCCGGGTCGCTCCAGATCGGTTCTCGACTTGTGACTCGCCGGCACCAAAACTTGAGCCCGAGACGCATCTCAACCGGTCAAACGCTCGAGCCAGGCCTCGTAGCTGATTTTAATACCTGAGTCACATCTTGATCGATCCAACATCCGGACCATGTCTCATGGCCAATTGCCCCACGGCAAGTCCAACGTTCGAGCCGTGCCTCACTGGCCTAGTTCGTCGTCCGAGTTGCTTCAGCTCGATCTCCGACTTGCTACTTGCCAGCCACGGCACTCCGAGCCACGCTAAATCGATTATTTGACCTACGACACGACGGCCTCGCCTTCGTCGTCCGAGTTGCTTCAGCTCGATCTCCGACTTGCTACTTGCCAGCCACGGCACTCCGAGCCACGCTAAATCGATTATTTGACCTACGACACGACGGCCTCGCCTCGTTCGGCTCGGTCGCCTGATCAGCAGTCTCGACCCTTCCTGAGGCGCGGAGCACCGCTCCTCCAAACCGCCCCACGACAAGCTACCCAAACCCCACTCACAAGCCATCAACACAATCATAGCGTGCCAACCCAGCCACACCTCTCGGTCCTTTGAGGACCCGTGACGTGCCTTCACGGGGGGGGGGAGTGATAAGACATATTTTGCCCCCAAAACACGTCACGACATCCCATACGCCAAGTCAGAATCCGTACCCCAGGGTATCGGCCAACACGCCTCATCCCGGTAAACCCAGGACGGCACCATCCCCACACGCCAAGTCAGAGTCCGTACCGAGACACTGTCTGACACGTCCATCACGTCGATCCGGGGATCTCTGAACATATGGCATCAAAAGGTACACATCGTATAATTAGATCTATGCATTTGATTTCATCCTGGCATATAGGTTATTTTCGTATTATTGACATAGCATAATTATAGATTTTATGCTTACACAGAGATGCTTAAGAGGGGAAGCAAGGAGAGAGATAGAGAGAATAAGTTGAAAGAGAGAAAAATAAAATCTGTCTAAATGCCTTATAAATCTCATTCTAGCAAAAAATATCCAGTTTTGTTGTATACTAATTTCCCTTTCAACTTCTCAAAGTAAGAGTCATTATATTGTTGGGATAAAAGAGTAAGAAAATGATAAAAATTAGTTGAAAAAAAATATTTTTCAAATAAAAATTTAAAATAATATTAAACAAGAGAAAAAAATTAAAAATATATTGTTAAGTATACATTCTTTTCTTCATGAACTATGATCATATTTATATAACTTAATGATAACTATCTCATTAGCTCATGTCACTCGTGATTAAATTAGATCAATAAATTATTCTTATAATAATAACTTATGGATCAGTTAGATAAAACCATTTAGAACATGATCGAAACTACTTAAGATATAATAACTATCCGAGATAATTATTTATAAATTAATTTTCAATATATACATACACTATTATTTCTAAAGAACTCAAGTCTTTTCTACTATAGGAAGGGAGTTGTAATTATATATTAAAAAAAAAGGTATGGTACTCCAATTGTAGAGAGACCTAAGTAGCATAAAATTAAATACCCTTTAAAGTGGTCTGATAATAAAACATTACCGAATGAAATTGGATGGAAGCCCTCAATCATATCAGTGAACATATCAATATATCAGGACCCATATTATGGAACTTTCAGATAGCAAGATCCTGCTCTGAGCCATGCTCTTGGTAACTTGCTCAAGTTCTCTCATAAAAGCCTTGCTTAGGTTTATCCCTGCTTGCAAACACATATAGTTTTACCTTAATATATTCCAGTTTACTAAACTTTGTAACGGAGAATGTTAGCATAAAATATGAAATCATGCTATCTATAATGCGGAAAAACTTTTATACCAAGATTGAAATCAAATATATTAGATCTAACAATATTACGATGCGTACCTTTCTCGCTGTTCAGAAAAATAAACCTTAACTGATCTGTAAGCGCTCCATCTTCGGATCTGAAATATCAATCTGCGAGGATCTGCAAGGAGAACTAGATCCTTCTCCTCTCTTCCTATCTTTTCACAGGACCACGTAGATTGATGGATTAGGGGAGAAGAGGGAGATTGAGAGAAAAACTTAATCTCTCAATTGCTCAGATGCACTACTTAGATGCATTACTCAAATGCACTAATGTACTACACATAGCCCCTAGAGGTCCTGTCTATTTATAGGCGAGAGCAGAGGGTCTAGGATAAGTTATTAAGAGAGTTCCTCCCATCAAGGTTATCTCCTAAGGAATCCTACTTTAACATGGACTTCTTTTCTATTGGCCAATAACCATAATCAGAATCCAATAATATCTATAATATATCTTACTTAATTAAATAGGGCCACATAATCTTACATTCTCCCACTTGGCCCATTAATTAGTAAGATACAAAAGGATTTAAAATAAAAAATAAATAAACAAAATTTATTTAAAAATAATTTGAC
>LVTN01000476.1:59749-74694 GCA_001649415.1 Musa itinerans | reverse complement strand
TGCAAGCGCTCTATCTTCGGATCTGAAATATCAATCTGCGAGGATCTGTAAGGAGAACTAGATCCTTCTCCTCTCTTCCTATCTTTTCACAGGACCACGTAGATTGATGGATTAGAGGAGAAGAGGGAGATTGAGAGAAAAACTTAATCTCTCAATTGCTCAGATGCACTACTTAGATACATTACTCAAATGCACTAATGTACTACACATAGCCCCTAGAGGTCCTGTCTATTTATAGGCGAGAGCAGAGGGTCTAGGATAAGTTATTAGGAGAGTTCCTCCCATCAAGATTATCTCCTAAGGAATCCTACTTTAACATGGACTTCCTTTTTATTGGCCAATAACCATAATCAGAATCCAAGAAGACTTAAAGATTCTCTATTTATTTGTGGATTTCCCATTGAAAAATGTTTTACTTTCTCTTGTACTTAGCGAAGGTTAAAGAAAACATATAATTGCACTCACAACTTCGGTGCAGAATAAGCAGGCTATATTTAGCCTTCTCGGTTAGCTTTACGAGAATTTGTTGAAGAATTTAGCATTTAATGCCGGCTTTGTTTATGAACCGATTTTATAAGAAAAAGAGCATTTTCATGATTTTGCACCATATTTTCGTTACCATTACAACATCAGAATATTTTATGGTTTTCACACATCATTCTAGTCTCACACATCCCGCCTGTTCTCACCAGCCACGCGCATTTGGGAGACGACGCCGATGCAGTAGTGGTATGGATGGGCCCATGCACCCGTCCATCCTTCCTACATTCCCGCCACGAAGTGCGCCAAGCTTGAGCGCGTGAATATTCGAACACCGAGAAGGTGGGGACCACTCAAACTTTGACGTGACCGTGAATCAGTGACAAGGCAGCTTTGAGCTTCATGCACTGTGGGAAAGAAGACCAAAACGATAAGCTGAGTAGCTTACTGTCGATTGCTTTTACATCGTGGAAGGCCGAGATGCACTCTGCCTCCTCTTTCTCCCAGCAATATTACAAAAGAGTACACGATTAGGCACCGAAGTCCTCTTTCTCGGGTCGATTCAGCCGTCGCAACGGAGTTGTTCCACTCAGGTCCCGCGCTCTTCTCGTCTTTTGAATCCCAGCCACAAAGCAGGTGCGAAGCTCCTGTCACCAAACAGGGCGTCCACAACCGTCTCGGGTTCCAATTCTAACGTGGCATTTAACCCGTGTCTTGCCGTTCCAACTAACGCTCTTTTTCTCTCTCTCAAGTCAGAATGCCAGTGGTCTGTTCATGCTGTGGTTTCAGGACAACTAGCCAAATGCCATATCAGCGTGTCGGAAAGAACCACCGAATGCGAGAGAGAGAGAGAGAGGGAGAGAGAGAGATACTGGTGCTGTTTCTGATCCCTCTTGTCCGATCGCAAGCAGATTGGTCTGAAAAGGGCGGTGGACTGTTGAGGCGGTGTTGGTAATAGGAAGAGGAGTAAAGAAAATTAACTCAAAACAAGAGGAGAGGGAGAGAAGGGAATGGTGGGGCGGGGGCGGTCGAGCGCGGCGGCGGCGGCGGGGTGGGTGGTGGCGGTGGCGTTGGTGTGGGCCACGGCGCTGATGCTCCCGAGCTCCGCCGGCGATCCCTTCGCTTACTTCGATTGGGATGTCTCCTACGTCACCGCTTCCCCTCTCGGCGTCCCCCAGAAGGTGACTTCCCTCGTTTTCATCTACAAAGCTAGTCGATCCGAAGAAGGAAATGGGTGATGCTTGTTCATTTGTTTCTTTGGCATGTGGGATCGAATCGGCGTCCTTTTGTAGTTTTTTTGGTCAGTTCTAGGAGAAGATTCACAGGTGATTCGTAGGGCTTATAAGTTACCATCGATTTGATTTATGGTAGGTGATCGCGATCGCGAAGCAGTTTCCCGGCCCCATTATGAACATTACCACCAACTGGAATGTGGTCGTTAACGTACTCAACAGCTTGGATGAGCCTGTCCTCCTGACCTGGTATCTTTCCTGCTTCTCGTTCTTGAACTTCTTCCCCTGTTTCCTTTGATGGATTGAGGGTTTGTGTTCGAGGTTTCGGAGTTTGGCATTCTTTGGAAGGTATGGTGTTTGGTTTCTTGATGTTCATTCGGTGTTTCCAGGGACGGAATCCAGCACCGGAAGAACTGCTGGCAGGATGGGGTGATGGGCACCAACTGCCCTATCCCCCCGGGCTGGAACTGGACCTTCCAGTTCCAGGTGAAGGACCAGATCGGCAGCTTCTTCTATTTCCCCTCCCTCGGCCTCCAGCGAGCTGGTGGTGGCTATGGTGGGATTACCGTCAACAATCGTGAAGTCATCGCCGTGCCATTTGAGAAGCCAGATGGGGACCTCACCCTCTTTATCGGGGATTGGTACATCAAGAACCACACGGTTGGTGGATTTCTCAACTCTCTTCTGTCTGTTTGTGGGTAAGCATGCCATACGTATGACCTTGGTGGGATCCTGTTTGCAGGACCTGAGGAAGGCGCTCGATGATGGGAAGGACCTCGGAATGCCTGATGGAGTTCTGATGAATGGGAAGGGGCCGTATCGTTATAATACTACGCTTGTTCCTGATGGGATTGATTATGAAACCATCAACGTAGAACTGGGTAATTAGTTGTGCCATTATGCCCAATTCACAAGTTTTAAGCATTGGGTAAATAAATTCAAGTCAGGTCCTCCCTCACTTGTGATTTCCCTGAAGGATATTGTTCCACTCCTATGCTTTAGCTGCTCACAAGTTAGGTCTCTTGTAATAGGTGGCAAATTGGACATATTCAAAGCTAATCTAAAGAGAATAATATCATGTCGAGGTGTTGACTTTAATCTTTTAAGTGGTAAATTTGAACCAGATTAGCTTCCATGCTGACATTATGAGTAGATGCCCTGACCCCAGATCATGTTGGAGAATCCTTGTGGGCTAAAAGCTTCTATCTTCCAAGAAAAAAAAGTTCTTAGATCTTTTTTTAATTTATCAATGCACATTAAAAAGCTACATCTTTGTGATGGTGACTAAGTATTTTGTTTAAATTGTAGCAGAGAGAAATTAGATTGTTTGAAATCATACAATGTTTTATGTACACATTCCAACTGAATCCCGGTTACACAATATCCAGCTTGAGCTACCATAGACTGCTTATTATAGATGAAAAGTAATGCTGGTTATCTAAATGGAGAAAAGTTATCTAGGAGAAATATTTCTTTTTCATACAAGGCTAGATAGGGAGCTTCCATCCCAGAGCTACTGGTAGCATCATTTTCAATACAATGCTAGAAACTAGTTCTCTTGCTATCTGAAAGGTGAGCTCAATTTTCAAGTTTATTGGCCCATAATTGATTTTATTTTTTATCTTCTTATCAGTAGATTCTTATCTTTTCTGCATTAACTTGTTCTGACATCTGGAGAGTTGTTTCCTTGAAACAGGCAAAACATATCGCTTCCGTGTTCACAATGTTGGCATCTCAACTAGCTTGAACTTCAGAATTCAAAATCACAACCTTCTTCTTGTGGAGACAGAAGGATCATACACTGTGCAACAGAATTATACCAACCTTGATATCCATGTTGGTCAGTCATACTCCTTCTTGGTTATCATGGATCAGAATGCAAGCAGTGACTACTACATTGTAGCAAGTGCTAGGTTCGTAAATGAGTCACTATGGAGTAGAGTTACTGGTGTTGCCATTTTGCACTACTCAAATTCCAAAGGCATGGCATCTGGTCCTCTTCCTGATTCCCCTAATGATTTCTATGATAAGACCTTTTCGATGAACCAAGCCAGATCTATCAGGTCTGTATTTCATATCTATGAAACACCAGCTTTCAGTATTCTTGCCTTATGATTCTTTTCTTAATCTGCTTCTGTGAACTAATTTTGTTTCTGGATGTGCAATTAGAGCCCATATGTTCCTTATATGATATTTTCTTGGATTTTTTGATATTAGAATTTCTAAAGCATATCATTTATTCTCTTGACTCCTGAGAATTTCTTGCTAGTTGTTTGTTTGATGGGTCTCAAAAGGAATCTACAGATGCTTTATATATTCCTGAAGTTATAAAACTACTCTTTGGTTGTTGCTATCATCGACTTTCTTATTGTAGCTTGTTAACTTCAAAAATCCTTTCAGGATGAATGTAAGTGCTGGTGCTGCACGTCCTAATCCTCAAGGATCATTTAGATATGGTTTGATTGATGTGACCCAGGTGTATGTTTTGAGAAATATGCCTCCTGTGATCATCAATGGAAAACGCAGGGCTACACTAAATGGTATATCATATTCTCCTCCTGTGACTCCTCTAAGGCTTGCTGATGAATACAACAAGCAGGGAGTTTCTACACTTGATTTCCCCACTAGACCACTCAATAGACCACCTCGACTTGGAGCGTCTGTGATCAATGGCACGTACAAGGGTTTCATGGAAATTATATTCCAAAACAATGATACTATGGTTCAGACATACCACATGGATGGATATGCATTCTTTGTAGTGGGGTATGGACCACATTTTAGTGTTTCATAGTAGATGTAGGAAACTGTAGTAATTCTGTTTATCTTTTCTACATATAAAATTTGTTATATTGGTTAATCACAGGATGGATTATGGTGAGTGGACAGAGAACAGTAGGGGTACATACAACAAGTGGGATGGCGTTTCTCGCTGCACAACACAGGTATCTGCCATTCAACTTTCATATTCACCTATGCACTGATATGCCCATAGTTCATATTGATGACATTAAAGTTGGTCAGCGTTAAATGTCTGTCCTCGTAACTAATGAAGTGGTGCATGTATTCGATTCCTTCACTTGTGTTCGTAAGTTTTCTTGCATTGACATGGTAAGAGATACTTCATGTCTAATGTGATTGGTTTTTCCAAAGATGCTTGAGTTTTATGTTTTTGTTGTGCCTATCTCTGTGACATTAATGTTAATTCCTTATTATAGTATGATGATCTGTGTACAGAAGCCCAAGTTCAGGCCTAAACTTGAGTGCATAACATTCTGAATTATCTCTTCCATACAATTTTATAAATGTGATCAAATGATCTGAATTTTCCTTTTATTGTTCAAGCTTCTATTTATAGGGTGCCATCGACTTTATTGTAGAAAACTACTAATCTTTGGGCGTTGCTTCATCTTCTAATTACTTATTACTGCATGCTGATAGATAGTCTATTATGATTGATAAGTTCTCTTCCGGTTTTGATTATTTTTAATGTGCTGATGTGTCGTTTTGGCCAATGCTATAAAAGAATATACTTCAGTTCAGATCTCTGTGGCCAATAACTTGTGGTGACCCTTTGCCTTAGGATAGAGTTCAGATTTTGTGCACCAATGTTTTCCTTTTTATTGATGTCTTCCAACATAACATTTGAATAAGGAATATAACCATCTCAATGCCATTCAAAAAGAAATATTCTTCTTGAGTGTCCTCATCTGATCCTGTCACAATGCTTGTGGCATTCCTTTCAGCTGGATGAAAGTTCTCAAGTCATTTTATCCACAAAAATCTGTTCTTAGCAGTGGCTTGTGTATCTCAAAATTTGGAATCCTCTTCTCAATTACTAAGTCACGTCATACTAATTCACTGCTGATGATATTTTCCTTTGAGACATTAATGCACCCTTTTTCATTTTTAGGTTTTCCCAGGGGCATGGACTGCTGTCCTAGTCTCACTGGATAGTGTTGGTTTTTGGAATGTACGAGTGGAGGATCTTGATACATGGTACCTTGGCCAGGAGGTGTATGTAAGAGTCGTCAATCCTGAAGATAATTCAAACAGGACAGAGTTGCCAATGCCAGATAGTGTCCTCTATTGCGGTCTCCTCAAAGATAAGCAGAAGTATGGTTTGATTATTCATGACACCTTATTTTGTTCTAGACCTGAAATGATATTCTCAAAGTGCTGTATTCTTCATTTCTTGTCCTTCCTCAGAGTTTGATATCTGTGTTAATTTGCACATTTGCAGGCAGCAGATTCCTCATGGCTCTCAAATTTCATCTTCTTTCATCACATATGTAAGGGGCATGCTGCTTTCATCAATGATGATTTTGGCTTCAGTTGCCATTTTCCCATAATTAGTCCAGGTTAGACCGTAAGTGTGTTTGATAGGGGGCTTTTTTAACCCCTTTGAGCAACGTGACTTGTTTTAAGTAACTTAGGAGAGTCGAGGTTCTTAGGTCTGCAAATCATGTCACTTTGAAGTTAAATTATTGTGCTTCTTATGACCTCCATGCTTCTTTTGTGATCATTCATTTAGCCATGGAACATTACTGATCATTTGTCAATGCAACTTTCAGTTCTTGTTCAAGTTCTTGCCGGTGATGCATGGTTTATCCGCATGGCTGTTTAATGCTTGATCAAATTGTTTCAGTTATTGTAAAAACTTGCTCTTGAACAAGATAGCATACTTGGTCATATAGCAGGTTTTTTATTCACTATATGCATACATCAGCATCTCCAACAGCATACATCAGCTGTTGGAGAAATGATACTTGCTATATGCATACATCAGCATCTCCAACAGCATGACATTTAGCGCACTGCCTGCCCTTGTGATGCAAAAACTGATGGCTGATTCTGTTAGCAGAAATGATTTGCGCGAGTCCGTGACGGTGCATTGCTGCCATCGGGGCACCAATTCTTTTAGATTCAGCGGTTGTTTCATGTATCATTCATTTTGGATGTTGACACTGCCTTGCAGGCACAAGCAAAAAGCTTATTCTATATATTCGTTTTGAGTGCATGGACTCTCGTGGGTTCCAGTTGTCCTCAGGTTGACGAGTGTAAGTATTTGGAAGACTCCAAATCAATCTTTCGACGCCATTTTCCATAAAGTAGTGTGTGGCCTTTGATTGTTGCACGGATGCTCCAATCTGTTGAAACAAGTCTTGTGATCCTCAGGTTGTCTTGCTCAGTCATGCCACTTCTACGAGTTGCAGTAGTTTTTCGTGTGGCTTCAGCAAGCCTTGCACGTACTATTATGGAGATAATTTGGTCTCTGTTCATGCTTCCAGAATCCAAAGGTGATCGACTTCGGCGGAATTCTACCGCACTCAATGTTGGACCGCTGATGGGATGCTCCAGACGGACCGTCATTGAAGCGGCATCCGATGAGGGACGGGAAACCGTAGTTTTCGTCAGACGCACTCGGTGGATGCCGACTTTAGGCGTGGTAACCCTTTGGCCTTGGCAGCTTTAGCATCGGACGGCGGAGATGTAGCTATGGGAGGATCCGATTCCGAGTAACCGCTGGAGTGGAATTAGTGAAAGGTCAGGGTGGACGAAAACGCATCCAAAGCCAACCTTCCACCCGATATTTATTTATTTACTGCTTTTTCTTTCGTCAGCTTCTGTTTATGACTTGCATTACAAGGCAATCATTCCTGTTTATCAGCACGATCGAACCGCTCCTGTAGCTTACTCGTGGGGCCCGATCGAGTAGACGGCTGTGATGTATGGAACTAAAAACCCAGTAGGAGCCGACCCGCTCGTGGAGAAATTATAACGCCCAGCTCATATGTCTTGTCTTTTTAGGCTCCCCTCATGGGTCGGATACACCTGTGTTGGCCGAGCCAGCAAAGAGGAAAGGAAACGCCTTCTTCGCCAGTTATCGCGGCCCTCACCGCTGCGTGGGATGTGGCGTCTTCCTTGTCTTTACTGTTTGGTACATTGGGAGATACAGTGTTCCACATGACATTGCCACCTACCCTCGATCTCACACCAAGTTTTGTTTCTTTATTGTACCGGAAACCCCACCGCTGCTTTCCTCCTACCTCCATCGTTCGGTCTCCTCCGACTGCGACGAGTAGCTAGGGCTCGCCGATTCGATTCCTACTCAGTGTCGAAAGGTAAAACCCTCTTGCAAACTCCTTTTCGATCGCCGAGTTGATTTCGTACCCAGCGACTTATCTCGCTGTCTTCCCGTTGGTCTGATCCGCCCTTTTGGGTTGTCGGAGATTTTGCCTTTCCTTGATTCGGTTTCACGGTTCTTGGGATCGTTGCGTCGGTTTGTTCCCCTTCTTGTTTTGGGAGATTCGGCTTTTTTTTTTGGTCGGTTTTCTTTGATCGATCTTTCTTGCTTTTGGTACTTCGGTTTGACCCGGCCTCTTTGGATGTCGGAGATCTTGCGCGCCTTGTTCGGTTTTCTTTGATCGATCTTCCTTTTCTTTTCTGCCGTCGATTGGACCGTCCTTTTGGGTTCTCGGAGATTTTGCTTTTTCTTGGTTCGGTTTTATTTGATCGATTATTTTCGCGATCGTTTTGCGAGTCTGTTAGGAGTTTTTCTCTTCTCGGTTCTCTCTTGTTTGACGATCAGTGAGTCAAAGCGAATTCTCAGCGGTGAGGAGATCTAGTGAAGACGGTAACTGTTGTCTAGACTAAAAGAATAGTCCCACATTGCTAAATCCTAAATGTTGAAAAAATCAGGTGCCACATATTGAGTCTGATCCAAAACTTGTCGAGCTTAAGTTATTGGATCGAAGTGGTGCATAGTCTCATGTAAAGTAGAGAGATATTCGGGATCTATTCTATTTAGTTGGGCACTAAGAAGTAGTTCATCACACTTGCCGACAAATGTTGTTCTGTTGTCCTAAGGCTGGCTTGAATTAACTAGTGATGTCTCCCTGATAGAATTCAATGGAAATTTGTTGCTTGAGCTTTAGTCCATAGCCTTGAAAGAAATAACACTGCAGATTTGTAAGAATACTTTAGATTCTCTGTGCATTTATTTCTTGTTTCCTTCTGTTGCATCTCTTTTTCTTGCATGATTATTGGGCATGGTAGATAAGTTATTTTCCCATAAGCTTGCATTTACTCATTTCAGCATTCACCTTAACATAGAGCATTAGAGCTTCTTTTTTTCCCTTTGGAAAGAATTAGTAATGTTTTGTGTTTGATATAAGTATTCACCTTAACATAGAGTTTTTTCCTTTGTACAGAGTTAGTACTGTTTTGTGTTTAGTATAACTTAAAATAGTTTCCATGTAAGGTTGTATTGTATAAGTTCTTCAACCTTGCTTTATAATATTCAATTCAACTGCATACAAGTCTTATTCCTCATCCAAGATCATGAGGCCATGTATTGTTTCCTATTTTATTGCTGCATTTGAAAAGGTTCTCAATGGTTCCGCCATTTAACGTAATCATTTGATCAGGTAGCTCAATCTAGTTATCAATAATAATAAGGTTGTGGCTCAAACAATTTCTCACAGGTTTAATCTAAACAATGGCTGACACTGACGACATTCAGCCTCTTGTGTGTGATAATGGAACAGGAATGGTGAAGGTCAGTATTTATCTTTAAATGTGATACTATCATTTGTATCAAAAATCATTTGTAATGCATAAATATAAAACCTTCTCTCATCTTTTTGTGATAGGCTGGCTTTGCTGGAGATGATGCTCCTAGGGCTGTTTTCCCAAGTATTGTTGGTCGACCTCGACATACTGGTGTGATGGTCGGAATGGGTCAAAAAGATGCATATGTAGGTGATGAGGCCCAATCCAAGAGGGGTATATTGACTCTAAAATATCCTATTGAACATGGAATTGTTAGTAACTGGGATGACATGGAGAAGATATGGCATCATACCTTCTTCAATGAGCTTCGCGTAGCACCAGAAGAACATCCAATTCTTCTCACAGAGGCCCCTCTTAATCCCAAAGCGAACAGGGAGAAGATGACACAAATTATGTTCGAGAGTTTTGATGTCCCTGCCATGTACGTTGCTATCCAGGCTGTCCTCTCCCTTTATGCTAGCGGACGTACCACAGGTAATTTTACACTAGAGTTCTTTACGATATCCATGTAATCATTTCTTTATATAATTTTGTTGCTTTTTATTCAAGATACAGATTTGTGGGACTTAATTATTTTTTTATGTTTGTGCATTTCTTCTGTCATGTAGGTAAGTACAAGTAACCACCAGCATGGAAAGAATTTACAGACTTGCAACAATAAGAAGCCCTAGAAAGGATATAGGAATATCATTTGTTAAGATATGGATAAAGATGTGTACAGTTTTTCATTTTTCTATTTTTTATGTTGGTATCCCTCTATTTGATATTGGAACATCATACTTGATAATCTTTCTAGCATTTAGAGGTTCTCATTTAGGTAAGCTAGCTGTCTAGCTTGTTCTTCCGTTTACTTCTAGTACAGGATCCCGTGATTCTTCTTCTTTAGTATGAATACTTGGCTCCATAGTGGATTCCTTTTTAACTTTCTTAAAATTTGTTTTAACTATTATGCCTTCAAAAAGGGACAAATGTCAGTGATAATTAGAATAATAGTTCGATCATTGAAAGTTCATATCAAGCACGTAAAATATATATTTTGAAATTGTATCACTGTTTTGGAATGTGATAATGCAAGAAGATACACATGAGGTCTAACAAACATGATGTTTTCCGACTATAGGTATCGTGTTGGATTCTGGAGATGGGGTCAGCCATACAGTGCCAATCTACGAGGGATATGCACTTCCACATGCTATCCTACGTCTTGACCTTGCTGGAAGAGACCTGACAGATTCCCTCATGAAGATTCTAACAGAGAGAGGATACTCCTTCACAACCAGTGCTGAGCGGGAAATTGTTCGTGACATCAAGGAGAAGCTTGCTTACGTGGCACTTGACTATGAGCAAGAGCTTGAGGCTGCTAGGACTAGCTCAACAGTCGAGAAGAGCTATGAGCTACCTGATGGGCAGGTCATCACAATTGGGGCAGAGCGCTTCAGATGCCCAGAGGTTCTCTTCCAGCCATCACTCATTGGTATGGAGTCAGCAGGTATCCATGAGACTACATACAACTCCATCATGAAGTGTGATGTCGATATCAGGAGGGATTTGTATGGAAACATTGTGCTCAGTGGTGGGTCGACTATGTTTCCTGGCATTGCTGATCGCATGAGCAAGGAAATCACTGCATTAGCCCCTAGCAGCATGAAGATAAAGGTTGTGGCTCCACCTGAGAGAAAATACAGTGTCTGGATTGGTGGATCCATCTTGGCCTCACTGAGCACATTTCAGCAGGTAAGGGTTAAATTTAGTCAGTAGTTCCTTTTTCAATGACTAGTAAAAGTCTTATAAGATGCTTTGTCTTCATTACAGATGTGGATTTCGAAAGCAGAGTATGAGGAGTCCGGCCCTGCCATTGTGCACAGGAAGTGTTTTTAGGTGCTCCGTTGATTTTATGCTATGGTTCAGTGTGGGACTTAACTCAGTCGATGGTTTTGTTATGTTTAAGTCCTTTAATATTTCGATGGTAATTTCTGTTTTATGGTTGCATTTGGACTCGTTTTAGTATAATATATCAGATACGCGTCCTTGTAATGTCAGTTGGGATGATTTGAAGACTTGGATTGTTGTTTCAATTGGCATCTTGAATGGGTTGGTCTATGTGGAGATAACTTTATATTCAATTTTGTTGTCGATGAATTTCTTATGATGCTTTATATTTGCTAAATTGACGATTAGAGGTTCCATGAAATCTGATAAAAATATTCAATATTCATCATTACATACATTCATAAATATATATTTTTTAAATCCAAATCTATAGTCAACCTGATCCGCCCACAGGATGTGATTTCTCCATTCAACCTTTGGAGGCTAGTCCTGTTTTATGTTTTGATATACTGGATAGTTTAGGAAATGATTTGTATAAAACATTAACGCAACTGAGATTTTTTTTTTAAACGTCGATGTGAATGTATGAAGTTATTAAGAAAAAAATTGGGGTACTCTTGACGTTGTTAAACATATTAGGTGTTGAATGAGACAAGAATGTTCATATAGTTGACTTTGAATGGTTGGGGTATTCTTAATTGAAACGCTACCATTGTTGTTATATGGCGGTCATCGGTTACGTCTAACATCATCTTTGGTCATAGGTGTTGGATTGTTGGTTCAAGGGTTTGATGTATTGCTCTTTGGAGAATGCAAACATGAAGTACTCCTCTCCGGGCGTGGGTGATCCAGGATCATCGAGTAATTTTTACCATACATCATCTTTAAGGGAAAACAACTACTAATTTTTAGAGAGAGTGATTTTTTTATGTCACACGCATTAAATATTTTGAAGCTTTTTAGCATAATCTATTTTCCATAATTATTCGATTTGCATTTGTGATAAGGTGCGAAGGATCAGGTCACGAGTTTAGGGGAAGGCGACTTGCCCTCAAAACAAGCACATGAAAGAAGTTGATGACCAGATTCAACAATACATTACAATAATTATTTTTATTTATTTTTCTATACCTAAGAAATGAAATATGAGATAATGAATTTATTATGGAAAGATATCATTGACGTCGTGATCAACTGACGTGATTCTGACATATGTGCACAAGAATGTCCGAAATGTGGCTAAGGTGCCTCCAAGATGAAAATGTCGAACTCTCGATGTGTCACTTGTAAGAAGACTGGGTCAGGAGAGGTTTTCGATTAAATTCCTCCGACGTCCTAGTTAGTAACCTGAGGTAAGTGAGTGTGGTAACTTGTGATAAAAAAAATGATCATCTCATAACTATGTTAAAACTAAACTTTTATACCTAATAGTTAATGGACAAAATATTTTATATAATATTCTTCGAGTGTATAATGGTGGAGAGATTATAATCGTCTGTTTTGGACCCATGTCCATGTGAGCAAACCAATGAGAGGCAGCTTTAATCTTATCCTAGATTGGATGCCATATGGAGGACACATGTCGGATGATTATTGATCAATAATATTTTCACTATCATTTGTCCCCCACTCGAAGGCATGCTTCGGGAGCTCTATGACGAAAAACAAGAGTCTTGAACCACGACGTCTAGCCCATATGACACATTAGCCTTACATACCTTTTATCGTTTCTCTGAGGGGGAGCAAGGGTTCCTGACCAACGTAATCTGGGAACTCCCAAAAAGGGGGCTGGGGAGCTCATCCTCCTCGCCCCAAGCAATGTGGGGATTGGGGCACTCAATGTACCCACCTTGGGCAAAAAGGGGTTGGGCAAAGGGTGAGGTCGGTGTCCAACCTATCCACGTCGGGCATAAAGAGAGTTAGCACCTGACCTCTCCATCACGGGCAAAGGGTAAGGTCAATAGCCGACCTACCCACCTCGGGTGGAGAAGGGGTCAGTGCCTAACCCTCCACCTCGAGCAAAGAGGGAGGATAACGATTAACCTACCCACCTCGAGCAAAGAGGGAGGATAACGATTAACCTACCCACCTCGAGCAAAGAGGGAGGATAACGATTAACCTACCCACCTCAGGCAAAGAGGGGGTTAGTGCTCGACACCTCCACCTCAAGCAAAGGGGGAGGTTGGTGCCCGACCTACCTATCTCGGGCAAAGAGGGGGTCAACACTCGACCTCTCCACCTTGGGCAAAGGGGGAGGTCAACACCTAACCTACCTACCTCAGGTAGAGAGAAGGTCGGTGACTAACCTATCCACCTCGGGCAAAGAGGGGGTCGACACTCGACCTCTCCACCCCGAGCAAAGGGAGAGGTCGGTGCCCAACCTACCCACCTCCGATGGAGAGGTGGTCGATGCCCGACCTCTCCACCTTAGGTTAGCCTCGAGAGGGTTGGGTTTTTCTGACCCTTGTGTCTTAAACAAGCCTCGCATTAGTTGGGTTAGGCTTTTCTGACTTGACTTGACTTGTGCTTTTGAATGATCTCTTCAGGTGGGTCGGGATTTTCCGACCAGCATACCTCGGGCACCTCTTCCTTTGTGTCTCCTGCGATGGCGAGCTTTTTCTCACTTGAGTCGGGTTTTCTTGGCTCACATATCTCAGGCTTCTTCTCACAAAAGTCGAGTTTTCCTAATTCATATGCCCTAGACACATTTTGCTTTGTGCCTCTCGTCATGATGAGTTTCTTTTCATGTGAGTTGGGTTTTCTCAGCTCACATATCTCAGGCATATTATGCCTTATACCTCCCATCATGGTTAGTTTTTTCTTATGTATGTCAGGTTTTCCCGACTAACATACCTCGAGCGCCTCTTTCTTTATGCCTCTCGCTATTTCTTATCATGAGAATCGAGTTTTTTTTACTCACACACCTCGAGCTTCTCCTCGTGAGAGTCAAGTTTTCTTGACTTATGTGTCTAAGACACATTTTGCCTTATGCCTCATGCCATAGTGAGTTTCTTTTCACGTGAGTTGGGTTTTTGCAACTCACGTACCTCGGGCACATTTTGCCTTATGCCTCCGCCATAGGGAGTTTCTTCTCATGTTGATCGGGTTTTTCTGACTCACATCTCAAGCATATTTTACCTTATGCCTCCCGTGATGATGGGTTTCTTCTCATGTGGGCCTAGGTTTTTTGACTCATGCACCTTACGCATGTTTTTCCTTGTGCCTCCCATCATGATAGATTTTTTTTATGCTTTTTGAGGTAGTCTTTGCACATCGAGCGTCCTTATACCTTCCAAGGTGTCCCTTTATTAATTAATGTCTCTTTGGATTTGACCCGAAAGGATATTTATCTTCAATATGGGAGGTGAGAGGTTGACCCTCTCCCTATAAATCCTCCTTAGCCATGGAGGTGAGGCTCATTCTTTCATTTGAACATTCATGATCTATTTTAGGATCTTCCTTTTCTTAGCTTTGGTCCTCCTCTCTAAGGCAAGTTAGTCATTGGTTCTCTTCTTAAAGGCGGGTTGGTTCCTAGGAGTCTCGACCTTCAAGCATGTTAGCTCTTTAGCACCTTGACTTTCCAACAACTCGATCCCAAAGAATTTCTTCTGCCTCTATACGTCAGGATGTCATTCTTTTTTTGCACAAGCCCCTCTCGATCCCACAACCACTGAATAACCAAGGAGGTTGGCGCTCCATTCTCGGACAACCCAAGTGTCATGGCCTTAGCTGGAATTGCCTAAGGCGTGAGGCACCCTTGCGGCCAAAACACGAACTTAGCTTGCGTTGCCTAAGTCGCGGAGCACCCTTGCGGCAAAGACGCGAACT
>LVTN01000476.1:23909-46108 GCA_001649415.1 Musa itinerans | reverse complement strand
GCAGCTGTCGCTGCTCGCAAATGCTGCCGCTGTCGCCGCTCGCGCCTCCCACTGCTCGCTGTCGCTTCTCCTTCTGTATACTGTTAAGTTAACAGTATACTATTAATAGTATACTAATAATAGTATTTGTATTTATTAGATTAATAATATATTATTTTGATTTTAATACTATTAATTTTCTTAATTTAATAATATTTTTTTATTTAAAATTTTAAATAATTATATTTATTAATTATATTATATATTTTTATATTTTAGCGCCTCGCTTCGCTCGGGCGAGCGCCTAGTGCCTCGGGTGTTTTTGGACCTTAGCGCCTTTTGGCGCCTAGCGCTTTTTAAATCACCGTTTCTGACTATGAGTTATACTGAAATAGCATTATTGCCTTGCAATACTATACTCGAAATAGAGTGATAAACCCATTGCAGGATCAGCACTAGCAACTATGGAAGTCTGAAAACCAGGGTCTATCATTTTGGGTGAACTTTGGTCATCCTCTAATGGGGTTCTAATGATTGTGATGAAATCCATAGATGATCTTGCTCGTAACTTTTCTAACTACGAGTTATATTGAAGTGGCATTATTTTTATCTTCTTTATCCTTTATCTATGCATATTGGATACATAGCTTCAAGTTTTATACTTGTATCTCTCTTGGAGCTGGCAATTAACTTGTTATTTCATATACAAAATTTCATGCTGCAGTCTATGTTGTAAATATGATAGTGTATCCATCATTTTGCATATCGAGTGTAGCTTAGTGATGATATATGCAAAAAAAATAGATAGCTTCTTTCATATACTCCTTTTTTCACATTGTGTTATCAGGCAATGATACGCAAGCAGTCTTCAACAGTGGAACTTGGGTAGAGCCTTTGGGAGTTCTTGTCATAATCGATGACATGAGTACACTCTATTTCATCAGAGCAAATGGGATGGAAATAACAAGGAGAACGAGGGTTCAGCTGAAGTTATCTTCTCCTATCATTGACCTTTTTGTACAGGAAGACCTAAACTCAAAGAACACTTCCTTGTAAGTTGTATATTTGAGTACTTAGTCTCGTACCTGACTATGTCTATTGTAGAGTGAATGTCAAATATCTTACATTCATAGGGTTAAATGAAGTGAGGTTTCTGGCAGGTGTGGCATCTCCATTATTACAGCAGATGGTTTGATGCATTACATTCAGATAGCGGAAGAGCCCAATATATGTGTACATCAGTTACCTACTTTGAGGGGTCGCTTACATTGTGGACAGTTGCCACATATTACATGCTTGGATTTTCATCTTGATCTTTCTTTGGCAGCTGTAGTCTGTGACTCCTGTGTCTCAGTGGACTCTAAGGACCGTTCTGGTATGGTTGCACATATTAATCTCAATATGAACTCCATTTAATAGTTCTTTAAAATGTAGCACTTTTTACAAAACCATCAGTTACGATGGAGCAGAACACTAGTGTGATTTGTGCTGCTGTATTTACTCGTTTGTCTAAATGTATGGATGAGGACAGCTAATCTCTTATTTAATGAATTCAATTTGTTTTAGGAGAATATTCCCTGTTTGTGTCTCGAGTTAAAGCAAATTCAGAAATAGAGCTACTTGTTTCTGGTGATAAACTGGAGGGATCATTTGCTTCTCCCAAAGGATGTTTAAATCACTGCAGTCATCCAAAAGTGGCAATATCACCCCACGGAAAATATGTGGCTACTCTGGATTTTATGGGTTGTGTAGATGTTTTCAAACTTGATCTTGAATTACATTCTCTTTCTCTTCTTTCTTTTCCTGCAAAGCAAAAATCAGAGAAAGCAGATAGTTTAGCATTTGAAAAGAAGAAATGCTTCTTTGATGTTGTTGATGTCAGTTGGTGGGCTGATAATATTCTCATTCTTTCCAATATGAATGCCTCTATCACCATGTATGATACCCTTAATTGTGTAAAAGTTTCAGAAAATGATCCCATATTTTGCATGCCACTCATTGAAAGAGTCAAGCATCATCAAGGATTTGTTTTCATCTTGGAGAATGCATCATCTGGTAGTATGTCAGTAAATTCCCAGCAGATTGAGGATGTCACTAGTGGAAATTACATTGAACGAGATGCTGCCAGATCAAGCTGGACTCTGATGTCATTTTCTGAGAGATCTGTTTCAGAAATGTATACTATTTTGTTAAAAAGTCAAAAATACCAGGATGCATTGGAGTTTGCTTCTCATCACAGATTGGATACTGATGAAGTTTTCAAAGCACAGTGGTTGGATTCTTTCCAAGGCATCCCTGAAATTAATCTATACCTGTCAAAAATTAAGGATATGGTGTTTGTATTGTCAGAATGTGTAAATAGAGTTGGAACGACTGAGGATGTTGTGCAGGCTTTACTTTCTCATGGGCTTCGTATCAGTGACCGGTATGAATTTTCAGATTCTGATGTCAGCGACTGCAGCTCATTCTGGAACATCCGGATGTTTAGACTTCAACTGTTGCAGTTCAGGGACAGATTAGAGACATTTATGGGGATAAATATGGGAAGGTAATTGACTTCTTTGATTTCTGATGGCAAGCATATTCGTTTTCTGGATTTGTTGCAATATAAATTTTATTTGTATATTTTACCGATCTCAATCTCTATCTGTGATGCAACCAGATTTAGTTGCAGTTAAGAATTTTTTTAATAATTCTAGGTTCTGTCGAGGGAGTCAGGTAGGAATCTTTTGGAAGCACTGTTGGTTGGTGATTTAAAAAGCTTGGATCCACAACATAGAAGTCCTAGGAAAGAACAGTTGATTGGCAGTTTAGTTAGTCAAGTTCAGATCCTTAGTGGCTAAATGTATCGTGTTGTCATCAGTAGCTCTTATTAGTGAGGAGACCTACAAGGGCTCAAAGGGTCCAGAATTAGGAGAACATCACTGAGAACGATAGTAATGATTTTTCCTCATTATAATCTGGAAAGAAAAGCAATTTTCATGCAGTGCCATAATTGGTATATACAGTTTATCATGCTAAGCTACAGTTATCGGAATGTGCAGGTTCCATAATGCATGCAACATATATGTGAGCCCTGTTACCTCCATGATAAGTGTCTTTTTCACTGAGTAGCAAAATGATATTAGCTAATGCAAACATATCAAATACGTTTGCTAGTCCAAATTTTACTCTGGTAAATGTCCCTATATCTTAAATTTAGAAATTCTGCATGTCTTTTCATTAGCATTAGGCTCTCTCACAAATCTGTTCTGTGCCGTCACTGTTTATGTCCCAATAGCAAGAAGGTTGAGAAAAAAACTGCCCCACTAGCATGAATCAGAATTTTGTTTATGTTTCTGTTTATGGTACCTTAAGATTGAGTTTACGTTCATTAGAAAAAGACAGTTGCAGTTCAAAGAAAATGCTCAGATCCATTTGATTTTGCTATTCATCTACTTGGATTTTCTTTAATCATACTGGTTTTAATTTTTTTGTGCATTTACCTATTGATTTCATTTTCTTTAGGTTTTTGGCACAGGAATATTGCAAGTTTCGATCTATGCCTCTCACTGAAGCTGCTGTAGCTCTTGCTGAAAGAAGCAAAATTGGGGCCCTTAATTTGCTCTTTAAGCGCCATCCATATTCAGTTTCTCCAAGGATTTTGGACATCTTGTCTTCTATTCCTGAAACAGTTCCTGTTGAGTCATATTGTCAGCTCCTACCAGGGATGTCTCCTCCTAGAACAATTGCTTTAAGAGATGCAGACTGGGTAGAGTGTGAAAAGATGCTGTCCTTTTTGGACACATTGCCAAGTAAATCAGAAAAGAGCAACAAAATTTTTACAGAAAATTTACTGAAAATTTGTACAGGCTATGTTTGGCCATCAGCTTCTGAACTTTCTTCTTGGTACAAGAACAGAGCTAAAGATATTGATAATTTGAGTGGACAGTTGGATAATTGCTTTTCTTTGGTTGAAATTGGATGTCGCAATGGTATTTTGGAGTTGCAACAATTTCTGGAAGATATCTCATACTTACGTCAAATAATTTATTCTGACGGTTTTGATGAAGTATTTACTATGAGTCTTGTCACTTGGGAGCAACTATCAGACTACGATAAGTTTAAAATGATGCTCAAGGGAGTCAAAGAAGACATAATAGTTAAAAAGCTGCAGGAAAAAGCCATTCCCTTTATGCGGAACCGATGTAAGTTGGAGGCTTTCGATTTTGCTGATGAGACAAAGGCTGGTGACAAAGAGTCATTTCTAATTAGATGGTTGAAGGAGATTGCTGCAGAGAACCGTTTAGACGTATGTTTGGCAGTCATTGACAAGGGTTGTGGGGACTCACCGATTGATGGACTATTTAAGGATGAAGTAGAAATAATAGAAACAGCACTGCATTGCATTTATTCATGCACCCTTACAGATCAGTGGAATGTGATGGCATCCATTTTGTCAAAGCTTCCACGAAATATTTTAAGAGATAATTTGTTTGCCACCGACGAAGATTTTAGTCCAAGGCATGCTAATCAGTATTTTGAAACTTCAAAAGTTTCTTATGTGAAGTATGGCCTGGGAGGTTCCACTTCAGATGATTCTAGAGGATCTGATGGCAAGTTGGACATTGATGAAACTGCTGCTAAGGTGGAGAAGAGGATAAAAATTGCAGAGGGCCATGTAGAAGTTGGAAGATTGATGGCATATTATCAGGTTGGATCTTTTTAGTTGGATATCGTCAAGTTAGTAGATCGAAGCTGTTAGTGGTACACTAGGAAGATCTGAAATTTATCTAATAAGGAATCATAACAGCATATTCTTTGATGCCGTTTGCTTGATGAATTATATCTTTCTTTATTTTTTTTAGGCCTACTAATAATAAATGTTTATACGAGCTTCTGCCTTATCATCGAAGCTTATAAGTGTGATTCAAATATTATTAATTATATCTACTTGACTAATGAATAATTAATATTCATGCTTGCTTGCCTCTTGCTTTTGCAGGTTCCAAAGCCAATATCTTTCTTTCTAAGTGCTCAATCTGATGAGAAGAATGTGAAACAACTTCTTCGTCTGATTCTGTCGAAGTTCAGCCGTCGACAGCCTACCAGATCAGATAATGATTGGGCAAGCATGTGGCGTGACTTGCTATCCTTCCAGGAAAAAGCATTTCCTTTTCTCGATTTAGAGTATATTCTAATAGAATTTATTAGAGGGCTCCTAAAAGCTGGAAAATTCTCCCTTGCAAGAAACTACCTTAAAGGGACAGCCTCAGTTTCTTTGGCTCCTGGAAAGGCTGAAAATCTAGTCATTCAAGCAGCAAGAGAATATTTCTTTTCAGCTTCTAGCCTGTCTTGCAGTGAAGTGAGTATCATGCACCAAAATTCTATGTTGTGCATATGCTATTATTTACTTAGTAACATGGATTTTTTACTTTATGGGGTGCTGATTTTAGATGTATACTTCTATTATTATGGTAAGCATCTGGTAGTATCATATGATACTTATGTGCCATGGTTACCTAAAGCTTGTTCTAGCCGATCTTGCTTCTGTTATATATAAAAATGTAGAGTGAATGTTCAATTGAAAAAAAGGTTAAGGTGTTTAGATTACAGAGAAACATTGTTTGGTAATACTGATAAGGGTCAATGTTTCAAAATTTGGATCAGCATAAGCAGCTTGGAGTACACACTTTACTGTGCCATGCAAGAACTTATGGTCACAGTGTACCCTAAATAAGTTTTTTTTTTATGTTGTGGATAGTATTTTATTCTTGCTTCATTGATGCAAATACATCTGCATCTGGTTGATCTGAAAAAAATTTCTAATTGGCAGGTCCAAAAGTTGATATCTGTTTGCTTGTGCACAACTGTAGACACCCATGTAGCCAACCATTTTTGTATGAAAAGACCTCTATCTTTCTGCTTAGACTTTAGACCTATTCGATGAAGATGATAACTAAGGTTTTCTTAATGTAAAAAATGGTGCATATGCTTGCATGGTTTATTTATTTATGATAAATTGTTCTTATGTTAGTTGCAAACCATGTCGTGGATTACTAAGCTGAAATTATACTACATATCTGTAACTTGTTCAAGGTTGAACATCGGTTATGTTGCTTTATATAAATATCCTATCTTTTTTTAATCCATATTAGGACACTTTTTACCCTCTTGCAGATCTGGAAGGCTAAAGAATGTTTAAGCCTCTTGCCAAGTAGCGAAGCCGTTAAAGCAGAAGCTGATATGATTGACGCTCTCACTATTAGACTTCCAACCCTAGGGGTGACTCTTCTACCCATGCAGTTTAGACAGATAAGAAACCCAATGGAAATCATAAATATGGTGATCACATGCCAAACTGGTGCTTATCTAAATGTAGAAGAGCTCATTGAGATAGCCAAACTTCTTGGTTTGAGCTCCCCAGATGATATAGCAACTGTAGAAGAAGCTGTGGCCAGAGAAGCTGCAGTTGCTGGTGATCTGCAATTGGCTTTTGATCTTTGTCTAGTTCTCGCAAAAAAAGGCCATGGATCCATTTGGGACTTGTGTGCTGCAATTGCACGGGGTCCCCATCTTGATAATATGGACTTGAGTTCTAGGAAACAGCTGTTGGGTTTTGCTTTAAGCCACTGTGATGATGAATCCATTGGGGAACTACTGAATGCATGGAAGGAGGTAGATACACATGTTCAATCTGAGAATTTAATAACTTTGACAGGCACTAATCCACCAAGGTTCTTTAGCAAAGGATCTTCAGTGTCACCACTTTCTGTATATTGCACTCCTGACATATTTGACCAACCAGATGGCTCTAAGCCTATGCAACATGTCTTGTATCCAGATGGTGGAAATGATGATGATCAAATTCAGTATAATCAAATCAAAGATGTACTTTCGAGAGTTGGCATTGATCTATTGACCGATGATGGCATTTGTTGGGACACTATTTTAAGAGAAAATAAGAGAGTCCTCTCATTTGCTGCTTCAGAACTTCCTTGGCTTCTTGATTTGTCAGAAAGAGAAGAATATGGTAAACTATCTACTCTTGGGGCAAGACATCAAGTTTCTACAAGAATGCGAGCATTGCTAAGTATTCTCTGCTGGATGGGTGGGAATAATATTGCTCCAGCTGATGATATGATCAAGTCTCTTGCCAATTATATTATGGAACCTCCTATCACCGAAGAGGATGATGTCCTTGGATGCTCATTTTTGCTGAATCTTGTGGATGCTTTTCATGGAGTAGAAATTATCGAGGAGCAGCTAAAAAGAAGAGACAAATATCAAGAAATATACAGCATCATGAACATTGGAATGGCATATTGTTCACTGTACAATGCTCAGGAAAAATGCTCAAGTGCTGAACAAAGAAGGGAGCTGTTGCTGCAAATGTTTCATGATAAGCAGGCATCCTTCTGCTCAGGTATATTCCTATAATTAGCTCATAATCATTATATGTATGCCTATTCTAGTATTACAACATGCATTTAGTTCGAAGGATATGTCTCGTGACTTGCATGATGATTCTAATTTGAGGTCATTAGAATTCCATTTAGGTTGGGAGATTTTGGCAGTAAAAATGACAAAATACTAGTTTGTTATGCATAAAATTCGTATGACGTGGACTTTTGAGTCTTAAGTTGCAAAATCATGTTTTGATTTTCATATACGTTTGAATTAGTTAAAGAAGATCTAAAGGATGAGATCAACACAGTAAGCAATGACATTTCTTCTTGTTGGTGATGCTCACTTCTTTTCACGTCTTTTTCAGATGCAATGGTACAGATAGACAAGGTGACATCAACATTTTGGAGAGAGTGGAAGATAAAACTGGAAGAGCAGAAAAGACTTGCAGATCATGCAAGAGATTTAGAGCGAATAATGCCCAGAATAGAAGCTGCTCGCTTTTTATCTAGGGATATGGAGTACATAAAAGGTGTTATTTTCTCCTTCATTGATTCCGTAAAGCTGGAGAAGAAACACATTCTTAAGGAAGCAGTGAAGTTGGCAGACACTTATGGTTTGGACCGCATTGAGGTATTTCGCTTCCTCCTCCCCTGCATTTTTTCTTATTACATGTGCTAAGCAGTAGCAACTTTTTCTTTTTCTTTTTCCAGGTAATATTGCGTTTCTTTGGTTGTGCCCTTATTTCTGAACATTGGGGAAACAACGATATTCTGGCAGAGATTTCAGAATTTAGGAATGACATTGTCAAATGTGCCAATGGAGTTATTGATATGATTCGCTCAGTCGTCTACCCAGAGATTGATGGGCGCAACAAGGAAAGACTTTCCTACATGTATAGCATACTCTCAGCTTGCTACTTACGCCTAAAAAAGGTTGAAGACCCAATGCTAATGACATACCAAGAACAAGGACATATGCATATACTCGAGCCGTTCCAATTTTACAAAGTTCTTGAACAGGAATGCCAAAGGGTCTCCTTCATTGAGAATTTGAACTTCAAAAATATTGCTGGTTTGGATGATTTGAACTTTGAGCATTTTAATGAAGAAATCTGTAATAACATCCATGAACCTACCGTGGAAGCTCTAGCAGAATTGGTGCAGGCTCTTGTTGGTATTTATGATAATTCACAAGCCAAGGGTCTCATATCAATGGAAGGTGTCTACAAGCACCATGTCCTAGGTATTTTGGCATCTTTAGAAGGTCGGAATGAAGCTAGGTCAGATAGTATAAAAGCTCATGAGTTGCAAGCTCTTTTAATGGGAATTGAGCTGAATTATGATAAATGCAAGAAGTATGTTGGAGCTCTTTCAGAAGCAGATATATCATATATTGTTGGGAGATTCTGCACTCTCTGTTTTCCTAGTAATTTTTCACGGAGCCTACCAGAGGAACTTGCATGGAAGGATTGTCTTATTGTTCTTTTGACACTTTGGATCAAGCTGGTTGCTGATATTCCAGAGAAGTTAACCAGTAAATTCTCTGAAGAAAAGCCAGTCTGCACTGGTACCAATAATCTTTTAAGATGTCTGGAAGTGTTTAAAAGGATTTTAATTGATGATGAGATTTCAGCAAATCAAGGTTGGAATGCCATTTCCAACTATGTTGTACATGGTCTTATGGATGGTTCAATATCACACGGGTCATCCTTTTTAATAGCTATGATATTTTCAGGGTGTGCATTTAAATCAATTGGCGAAGCAAGTTATGAAGAACTGCTTTCAGAATTCTCCAGTCAGAATACTACATATAAATATCTTATAGAACTTTATACGAATCTGATGGATAGGGCCCTAGCAGACTTGAGCATGGAATTTGACAGACACCAGAATTTGCATTACTTGTTGTCATCTTTGAGCAGATTGGCAGGTAATTATGTGGAAGAACTTAAAATGATCAGATCAGAAGTCTGGGTAAAGCTGAGGGCATTTTCAGATAATATGCAGTTACCAAGTCAAACTAGGTTATATGCGTTGCAGCTAATGCAGTGTATCACAGGAATAAATCTCAAAAGCCTTCCAGATGAAATTGTCTTCGAGGTGGAACCTTGGGAAGGTTGGGATGAGTCTATCTGCACAAAGATCACTGGAACTTCTGAAGGAGCTGAAATCTCTAGTAGTATTACAAGTACTTTGGTCGCATTTAAATCGACTCAGCTGATTGCAAAAATTTTACCAAATATTGAGATCACTCCAGAAAACCTGATGACCCTTGACTCAGCTGTCTCTTGCTTCTTACATTTATCTGAAAGTGTTACAACTGTTGAAGATCTCAATGTTCTACAGGGTGTTTTGGAAGAATGGGATGAGTTCTTCTCTACAAAGATGGATAAGGAAGAGCAAAATGAATCCCCAAAAGAATCAAACAACTGGAGCAGTGATGAGTGGAATGATGGATGGGAAGAGCTAGTTACTCCAGAAGTAAAGCAACAGGGATCTGTATCTGTTAAGCGCCTTCATGCTTGTTGGATGGAAATCATCAAAAGGCTCATTGGACTTTCTGAACTTCATCGTATCATGGAGTTGCTTGATAAATCATCACTAAAATCTGATAATGTGCTGCTGAATGAAGAAGAAGCTCATTGCTTGTTTCAGCTGGTGGTTGGGATGGATTGCTTTATGGCCCTTAAATTGCTCTTGCTGCTCCCATATGAAGCTCCCCGCTCTCAGTGCTTACGTGTGCTCGAGAATAAGCTAAAAACTGGAAGTATTTCAGATGCATCTAGTGCAGCTGATTATGAGCTTCTTGCTATACTATTATCGGCTGGGGTTGTACATGATATTGCCAATGATCCATCTTTCTGCAAAGTATTCTCATACGTCTGTTATTTAGTTGGTCTTCTTGCTCGGCTGCTACAGGAAGATCTGCTTAATTCTTGGGAGGGTAATGGAAGTAGACCTAAACAAAATCAGTTATTAATATTTAGCAGAATTTTGTTGCCATTTTTCATATCTGAGACTGTATGTGGAGGTCAGCCTTTGATAGCTGGGTTTATTGTATCAAGGTGGATGCACACACACATATCCCTTGGTGTGATTGATGTTGTGGAGGCTAGTCTTAGAAGGTATTTGGAACAGCAAATCCTCCAAGTACAGACTTTAGTTGGTCATGAGTTTGGTTTTGCAGAGGATTCCTCTGGATTCTTAGTGTTTACTTATTCTTGTTTAAGACATAAGTTGGGTAACCAGCTGCAATCTGCATTATTGGCCCTTCCTAAGATTGATACTAGATAAGCATTGTGATAGAATGGTAGAGTCCATTACTGCTATTGTTCATGTACTGGGAGGTCTCCCAAACTGGTCACTGTAGTTAACAACTTTGTTTACAAGAATGCTAGAATCTATAGATGAGAAATATTTTTAAGGCTAATTGTTGATGCGAGCCAATGTGGCATTGATATTAAGTTCTGTCTAAAATTCATCTCGTGGATTTAATGTTTAAACTCTAATGTTTTACATATTTAAATTTTTTAATTTGTATGAGTAAGTTGATATTAGACATCACAGTGCATCGTGTGCTTTGCATTTTAGTTAGGGATACCTTTCCTTCTTCGTTTGTTTCTTTGCTATTGTTGAGCTTAAAACCCTGCAAAATTCAAGTTGTTTCTCTGTGTCTGTTTTATGGCATTAACTTAATGATAACTCACATTATAGAAGTTTTCCCATCAAGATATCCAACCTCTTACTTCCAAGATTGAAGGATATTGAAATCTTGAATCCAAAAGGTTTATGTTTCATCTCTTTACTGTTTATTTCATTTGGTCATGTTTTATCATCTATATTTAGTGTTTCATTTTTCGGATTTTTTAATGATTTGTTGTCAGCAAAAGGCTTCTTTAGTTGCTCTTTGAAAACTCCTATCATGTTCTTTTTATAATTTTGAAAAAACAATAATACTTTAATAGATCAAATTTATTACGTTTTTTCAAATGAGTGTCAATGTTTTTCTTGTTTTTGGACAGGATTGTATTGTTTGTTTTAGTTCATGGCAGAAGATGCTAGCTGGCATGTTCTTATTGATCATCAAACAATAAGCAGGGTTGGTTTTTTTATTCTGTAGGTCATATTTATGAACATCTCTTTCCAATGCTTTAGTTGGAAGTTCTGTTTTTCTGTCATTCTATTTTTTGAAAGATTAGGTAGGGAATATTCTATCATAGTTTCCATCTATTTCTCATACTTCTCTGTCATTTCCATTCATCTACATGGAAAATTGTTCTTACATCGGTGGACATTATGGTTTATTAAATCCAACGTGTCCATATTCCTTTTTTGGGCTTCGAAATGAAACATGTCCATAATCTGTGGATAACTCCTTTTTTGGGCTTTGAAAAGAAACATGTCCATAATCTGTGGATAACTACTTTCTAGAGTTAAGATCTACTATGGACCTGTAATCTATATCTAAAACTTACTTCGAAAGTGCTTATGCGGTGATTTCTTTTTTGGGTCAACTTCGAAGGTTATTTGTTTCAAGATAAATTTAGTCATTGAACAGCTATTGATTGATATTGGAATTGTTATTTTTTAGTATGATTAATTGAATATCAAAGAATATTCTTTCCTTTTCTTATCCCAATGTTTGAAGGTCATGCTAAATTTAAGTATAATTTCCCCCCATGAAGGATGCCATGTTAACTATCTATTTGAGTAGCTTATGCATATGTTTAGAGTGCAGGAACAGCAGCCAGATGTGCATGATGCTAAGCGATGTGACTGCTTATGTAATCACCCAAGCGATGTGCAGATGCCCAACAATTTGTTTATGGCAGGAGCTGTTAGTCTAATAAATGATCCAACGAACCTGTCATATTGAAGCTGATTGATATAGGGGTATGTAAGAGATGACCTGTAGGTTCTTTTACGGCATACATGATACTTTCCATTTCTATTATGAATTTGCAGGATCAGATTTCTATTTCTTGGATCTGTAAATGATCCAAGAAAAATGATAAAGATTCTTTTTAGTTGACTACTGTTTCTTTGTATTTGTATGTGCGGTAGTATCATTGATGTAGTCTATGTTAGACAACCATCGAGTCTTATTGATGCTCTGCACCACTGTCACGTTTCTCTGCTGCTGTGCATGGCATTTTTTTGGCATCTCAGCATGTTTTGCAAATTACTATTATCTTTTTTGTGAAAAGAAATTATGACTAGACATTAATATCTGCTTTTTTGTTATGAGTCGTTAGTAATACATATTATCTTAGTTAAGTCCTGTCTATCGTTCATGGTGGTACTAATGTTAGCTCATTCCGGTTTAAGCTATGCAGAAATTTCTTGGTTTTATCATATGCAATATATATTTCTTATCATATTCACACTTTTGGTTCAGTTGCAAAACTTTTTTCCTGAACCAAAACTTAATTATGGTTCTCAAGGTTGATTGAAGTTCTCAAGGCTTGTGTCTCTGAAAAGGTTTCCATGCTCATGGTTCTCCTACTTCCCATTGTCATGATTAATATGCATGAGTAGGCTTCATACAGATGCTTCCAGGAATTGAAAGTGAAAGAAATTAATTCTGACTATCTTACTTGTTTTTGAAGGGCCACATTAGGTGCAGTTTTGGGCTGCTGCTGCTTTGACACTAATGCTCTATTAGCTGTTTCTAGTTTAACTAATTTTGCAGCATACGGCGGATATGGTTTGAGATTAAAATGTTAGTTTTCTATTGTGCACAATGAATCGTTGACATCCATCGATCAAGTATTTGTTGTGTTGCAGTCCCTGTTGACTCTTCTACTGCAACAAGCGGAGGATTCATTGTAAGTTTTCATCAGTATTTCCCCATCATCTGTTCGATTCTAATTTGATTTGCCTTTACCTTTCTCTCCCTTGCTACAGAGAAGGAAGATATAAGCTGCTGTGGTGCCTGTCTGATGGAGAATGCAATCGATATATCCAAGACACAACAGATGGATACAGACGCCACACAATCGATATAAAGCTTAAGCTTCTCTTAACGAATGTCTTGAAGCCTACATCTGCAACATGTTTAGATCTGACCATTACTCCAAAAAAAAAATTTTGTTTATTTGCTTGTTTGATCCCGAGCATGTTTCATGAATTCATCTTCCTCTATGTTGTTGCATTCCTGCATGATGTGGTATCCTCGGCAGATGAGTTCTATTTCAGTATGGATTTACGAGTATTATTTTAAATTTCATAAATGTTAAAATTCCTCGACAATTGATGATCAGAATAAGTTTCCGAAAAAGCTATGATAATTGAAACTCAACAGTAACCAAAAGAAAAATTTGCGACGTTTTTGACACATAAAGCAGCGATCTTATGATTACAGAAGACATTGGACGCTGCTGCTGCTAGTTTGATTCCAGCTGCTAAACCCCCTCCGCGGCAACCTCCTGAGCCCGAGCCTGAGCCCGCTCTTCTGGGTTCGCGTCCGCGCGGCAAGTCGGGCAGGAGCTCCTCGCCGCCAGCCACCGGTCGATGCACCGGACGTGGAAGCCGTGGTTGCACGCCGGCAGCACCCGGACGGGGTCGCCCTCGCAGAACTCCGCCAGGCAGATGGCGCACTCCGCCCCCATTCCGGCCAGCATCGTCCCCGCCGCCGAGAATAGCATCGTCGGCGTCACTGCCGCCGCAGGCTTCTCCTCGGGCTCCTCCGAAGGTCCGCGGCGGTGGCGGCGACAGAAGAGTAGGCGGATGGCGGCGCCGAGCGAGAGGGCGAGGAGGATGGTGCAGAAGAGCGCGGCGAGGACGAGGGCCATGCTGGCGCCGAAGTCGCTGGCCCCGGAGTAGGGTCCCCACTTGTCGCTGGTGGCGTTGCTGGCGCTGGCCCTTGTGGGCGGCGGAGGGTGTAGGATCGCGTCGTCTGCGTGCGGGACCGGCATGGTTGTGTGTTCCTTGGAGCTGCGGGAGGCGGCGACGGGGAGAAGAGAGTTCGGCGCTGCTTATCTCTAGTGTGTTTGATTTTGGCTGCAGGTGGTTGCACGGTGGACATGGTTTAGCTGGCAAAATAATTATACGACCAGGTGAGATTACTTTTTGGTTTGTGCTTTCTGTTTCCAAAAGCAAAAACACCAAGGAACGGTGGAAATGGAGTGTTCTAAACGTACGTCTTTCGTTTCTGATCATATTCTGACTCTAATTGTATTTGGTTTCTGGGACCTTCTAGGAGCAAGGAACACAATCTCGAGATGCCTCCATGGGGATCTGTAGCAAAACGTTCACCGAGTTATTCTCGGAAGCAAAGCAAGCTCTTGGGAGGTGAAGAAGGGTAAACTCGGTATCTCTAATTTCCATTAATTTTCATTAGCAGAAGTAACCCCCTCTACTCGAAGCCAAAGCACATCTAATCTATGAGCAAAAAATTCCAATCTTTCATAGCAACCTTGGAGATGACAGATACTGTTACTGGTTGGTGTAGGTGAACCAACCGCTTGCCATAATTAATTAGCATGCACCTTGCACCTCATGATAGGCTCGTTTAATACCCCCCCTTTTCTGAAGTAAAATATTTGTTCACTTTTCACAGCATAAAACTATAGTGTTGTTTTTATTTGCTTGATCAAATTATTAGTGAGAGTCCACACGATGTATGTACCAGGTGGGTCACACTAATTAATGAGACCCAATCAATAAAAAAAAATGGAAGAATTGCCGTGTCAAGTCGAGGACAAAACGTATCACTCATCATAAATGGATGAATTATTTAGTATGTCGTGGAGAGGATATCCTCCTAACGTCACTACTTGCAAGTGCTTATCAGATATTAAAAAATATATATATATATGGGGTGGATCACTATTTTATCTATAGAGTACTTTTTTTTATCTAAGATATGGGCTATGTATGAGTGGGAGAGACCTTTTGAAGCTCAGTTTCTTAATGGGCCGTACTTGGACCAAGTGTTACGCAGATGGCACTCCGATCTGCGTGCATCGGCCGTGAGAATTTGTTGGAGGCCGATCAAAGAAAGGATCGACTTCAGAATTACTCTATTATCAGAGCTTCCTGAACAGTAGGAATCTGCCACACCAAAAGAATTTGATGACACAACTTCCACATCACGTAGGACGGAGGAATATCATAAAGCTCAAATTTCACGATGACAATACCACTTCACGATGACAAATACGAATGATACGACAAACAGTTAGGGATTGCTGAATGACGACGCGTGCGTGCGTGCGTGAGTGCTGAATGAACAGATTGCCTCCTGTAAGTGGGGTGGGTCCGGTCCGGTCCGTCGTCAATATGATGCCCACGCCCGTCCTCCTGAAGAGTTTATTACATCTTGATACAAAAGGCCGGGAGGCGACGGGGGACTCATGCCACCATCAAACAAACCGAACTTCTCAAGGAGCTTATTGGCCATCACCCCAGCCAGGTAGGAGACACCTGATGCTGACACACCAAGGAAAAGGTAGTGGAAAAGAGTTTTAATGTAGGAGGACCTTTGTGGGCCAACGTGGGCCTTCCCTATAGCCAGCAGCGCAATGCATAGAAGGGATGCTGCGGCCACAGCTATGATCTTGTGTTCCTTGTTGTCGCTCCCCCTGAATGAGAAGCCGTAAACGACGGGAGGCACCGAACCAACTAAGAGGTATGATATTATGACAACAACAAAATGCCGGCGGAAGTTTGCTTTCCACCCCAGCAATTCCCAGTATCGACCAGCTCCTTCATCCTCCTCGTGGTCAGTTGCCACATCTCGAGCAGTTCCCACCCCAGCAATTCCCAGTATCGACCAGCTCCTTCATCCTCCTTTTTCAACTCGAAAAGCTGTAACAGAGTGCCTAATGTAAGTACTTGGATGCTTTGCTTCGATTATGAACTAAACGAAGAGGGGAAAAAAAAAAAAATGTGCCACCAAAAAAATATCAACTTACTTTATGAATAATCAAAAGAAATCCACCAAACAGATTTGCCAGCCCTAAAGCAACGATGCTAACTGCAAAAGTCAGTAAAGTTAGAAAAATAAATATCAGTGTTTATTTCCAATTTTGGACTCAAAAATTTCAACAACCATTTTACCTAAGGATGCCACAATTTCTTGCTGGAGATTGGAAAAATAAATGGCAGGTTAATAATAAAAAAATATATTACTTAATGAAGCTAAATAAAATCGTCTGTAACTATTCGACTTGTTAGACGAGACTTAAAAAGCAAGAGGACCAATAAGTCTTAGCTAGCTCACTGATCCAGGTCAAGCATATATTTCTTTGATTCTGTGATCACTAGTTCCACCCAACTGGCTAAACATGGTCAGTTCTGATAAATCTTCATTCATTCATGCTGCAACAAAAACTTGACCTGATTTACTTTTGGAATTGAGATGAGGATTTAGTTTTGAAACTCACATGTTGAAGCATCAGCTGCAGCTGCTGATGACACGACACCCAGGCTGGCAATTGATTCAGCTAGACCTCCATACACAATACTTTTCAGAACATCCCAGTCATTGCATCTTTCTAAACATCTGGGACTGTGCTCTGCTACATCCAAGTCGAACATGTTTTTACCATTTTGTACAACAAGGTTGCATCATACACAAAAATAAAAATGAATGCTGTCAGATAATAAGTAAATCAAAGTACACAAAGAAAGTTAAGATAGATGATGAAATTAACATTATTACACAAGTTCCAACAATGTTTCTCCATATGCTGAAAGGCAAGCAAAGATGAAAGTCATAATATGATCTTTTTTTTAATTTTCATATAAATGTCTTTATATTATGCTGCTGCGACTTCATCCCAGGCCAGCACAACTGAGGATTTAGGACTGAGCCCTAAAATCCTCTATGTAAGAATATATCAGCATGACAACAGTATGAAACAGGAAAGGTAAATTTGGTTGCCACGGAGCAGAATAGCCGATACAGGCGTTCCATTCTAGAAACAACTGTCTTTATACCATATCAAACACATACATAAGCAGAATTAGCAAGTGCAAACCTATTCGGATTATGATGTCGCAGCAGCATAATGAACATCTGAATACAACTGGCTCCGGTGCAACTGGTGCTTCTGGCTCCGGTGCATCTGGCTCCGGTGCATCTGGCTCCGTCCTTTCTCTTTTACGTAAAATCACCCTTCTTGTTATACGCGACTTACAATTAGGACAGTACAAATCATGAGTATCTTGTTCCTCAAGTATCCTCTCAAGATCAAATTCTATCGCAATCTGGTCATCCTTTTGGGCCATCAAGCCACCAGTCTCTACTGCAACTGCAGTGTGTGCTGTCACATAGCATGTTCGAAAATTTGTTAATCCTAATGTTTCAAGTAACAGGAACTATAAAAACACATCAAATAACAACAAAAAGATGCAATATGAAGACCATGGAAATCTGGATCCAGTAAATATGCAGTAAAAATCATCAATCAAAGACTGAGTTGGACTAGATGCAGTACCGACACTTTCATACTCCTTCAGCCAAACATAAAAGAAAATTGATTGTATGTTTCCAACCACCAAAAGTGGACTATAATAGATCGAAAACTTAAAAAGAGCTTGCTGGATATATATATATCTTGTTGGAAACCGCGGCAATGGACATCAATGCTGGATATCATGAACTCACCACCGAGCTTGCTGGTGGAGCTAATAAATGATCCGTGAGAATAGCGTGAAACTATTTATGATGTTTATACGGAGGTCGGTGTGGAGATGAATATCTTGTTGGAAACGGCTGTAATGGACATCAATGCTGGATATCATGAACTCACCACCAAGCTTGCCGGTGGAGCTAATAAATGATCCGTGAGAATAGCGTGAAACTATTTATGATGTTTATACGGAGGTTGGTGTTCGATGCAAACATATATCTGAGACTAAAAGAAGGAGATGACCTCGACCGAAGACTTCCATCTGATAGCTTCGGTGGATGCGCTGTCAGCACATAAGTTTCAAGGTTGGAAATATGAGCCATCATTGGAATTATCATATTATGCATTCTAGTATATGGATAAGGCTGGAATCAAATAGTCTACGTTGGAATTACGATCATGTACTCCACAAAATGAGGAGTGCTATGGCTTTGGCCGCTGGTTTCCAACACAAAGGAATATGCCTCGGAATAATAATTATTAGTCAGTGACAAAGAAATAAAGGCTTCCACAAATACTGAAATGAAGAAAGACAGGCATCATGCTTTTCAAACCTGAATCTGACCATTTTAATTGGCCATGATGTTTTTGAATATTTATTTCATTATTTTGTTGTATTTCTTTTACTTGTTTCACAAATATAATTAGTTATATCGAGTTACAGATGAAAAAAATCGTGCAATCAAAGGAGTTGGGAGTAGGCTGCAGAGTATTTATTAGATGTGCCGACCCAACTCAGCCATATCCATATCGCATTGTGTAAGTGTAATATCTTATTCCTAATTTTACCTATATTTCAAGAATGCAACGTAAAGTAAGAAATCTTAAAACTAAAATATGCTAACTCACTAAATAAAATGATAGGATTTTTCTTATTCATAATGTTTTTGACACCTGTATATAATTATAATATTAAATCGAAAAAATATATATACATAACTGGTCCAAAATTTATACGTACACTCACATAACATGTCCAGAAGTTATATATATATATATATATATATATATATATATATATATATATATATATATATATATATATATATATATATATATATATATATATATATATATATATATATATATATATATATATATATATATATATATATATATATATATATATATATATATATATATATATATATATATATATATATATATATATATATATATATATATATATATATATATATATATATATATATATATATATATATATATATATATATATATATATATATATATAATGCTTATATGTCATCTTCCATATCTACGTTGACATGGGTTTGCATGTGCTCGCTTCCTACTCGATCACTTAGGTGAAATACTGGTATTCTTACATATAAAATAGGATCTATAATGAGCAATCATTAAATAAGTATAAGCCTTTATAGCTTTATTTAGGTGAGCATGTATCATATTTCAAAATCATAAGCATAAAATATTTAATGATAAACATTTCATCATATGACTTCAATAGCACGGATAACTCTACAACATAGTATATGTATAATAAGAATATAAATTTTATGTTGAAATAAATAAAGCTTATATGCACACATAGGAAATATAACAAATTGATAAATTTTTATATCACATATCATAACATATATGTGCACTTCCACATCGCACATCATCGTAATATATACGTGCACTTTTACATTGCATATCATAATATATACATGCACTTCCACGATACAAATCATAATACATATGTGCATTCTCATACCGCACATCATAATACATACAAGCACTCATACACCGCATGTCATAATACATATATGCACTCTCATACCGTAAGTAATAATATATATACGTGCCCTTTCACACTACATGTCATAATATATATATGCATTGCACATTGGAGTATATATGTGTACTCACACACTGCACATCATACAAAACACATGCACTCCCACACTACACGTGATCGTATATACATGCATTTAAGATATTTTTATTACAATTCATACATTTTTATGCATACAAAATACATATATTCACATGTAGCTCATGATAAGCTCATGACAATTATATCATTCAAAACATACTTTCCTAAATATATTATATATATGATTACTATTTTATAGTAAATTAAACTTATACTTATTTGATTGAACTCAAAAATAAAGTTGTCAAGAAAAGATCATGTTCCTAAAAAATAAATATACTTATCAAATTAGAAGCATAGGATCATGAGATGCTTTAATTAAGAACACTACCTCTCGAATTATTGATTTATGATAATTCATAATAATAATTCATAAAAAAAAAGTAATAAAATCTCTTATAAAACATACTATACTTAACCTGAAAATTCATCTAAATTCTACTATTATTTTTTTAATAATTTAATTTAAAATAAATGAGTTTATTAGTATCAATTAAACCATCATATAATTCTGTGAAGAAGTTTTACTTCACTATTCTAGCAAACCAAATGATATTAAATTATCATAAAATTTTGTAGAAGACTATGAGATATATAAATCTAGGTATACACCAAATTTTATGTTAAAATAGAATTATTTGGAGGCTAAACTATCTTCCTGATTCAACTACTAATATCTATTATGTTATGACAAAACTGGGTTAGGATTATCTCGACTTATAAACATTATATCTTAGTGTGCACTTTAATCTTAAAAGTTAAAAATATAAGTATATCATTTATCATATTTATGAAGCATAGAGATCACAAATGAGGAATATATATATATATATATATATATATATTATATTCAATATGTACAAGACTTAGCATTATATTCAGTTATATCAAACTCTTGAATTTGACTAACTTCTTCAAGTATAATAAATTAAATCAATTATCAAGATGAAAAAGGTATTTATCTTCTGAAAAGTACCATTAATGAAAATTTGTTGAGGATTTGTTGGTTGAGAACGAAATATGACAATAGGTTGTGTACTTGTGTATTTCAGTTTGGACTCCAACTCAGACTCCAATTTGAATTCGATTAGACTCTAATCGGGTTCGAGCCCTAATCTAATTTTAATTTTTTATTATCATAAAACTAATTAAATTGATACCTAATCAAGTTTAACATGATTAGTAGGCTCAAAATTACTTTAGTAGTTTTTGTACTATATTTTTATTATATAATCTTTTATCGGGATTCCATGACAATCGATGTTCACTTTCAAGTTTGTCTGGTGCACCCGATAAAACTCATGCAATCAAAGAAGTTGGGAGTAGGTGTCTTTTGAGTGCTGCAGAGTATTAGATGTGCCGACCCAAATCGACCATATTTGGAAGTAGTGTAAGTGTAATATTCTATTCCTAATTTTATCTTATATTATATATATATGTGTGACTAAAGTAGATTATCATATTTTTATCCTCGTTACTATTATGTTCAAGAATGCAACGTACAGTAAGAAATTTTAAATTTTAAATATACTAACTCACTAAATAAAATGATAGGGTTTTCTTGTTCATAATATTTTTAACACCTATATATAATCATAATATCTAATCAAAGAAAAATGCATACATAATAAGTCTAAAATTTATATGTATACTCACATAATATGTTCAAAAGTTATATACATAAAATACCTATAGGTTATCGTCGATATCTACGCTGACATGGGTTTCCATGTGCTCGCTTCCCTACTCAATCACTAGGGTGGGATGCTAGTATCCTTACCTGTAAAATAAAATCTATAATGAGTAATTATTCAATAAGTATAAGCCTTTATAGCTTTATTTAGGTGATTATTTAGGCGAGCATGTATCATATTTCAAAATCATAAGCATAAAATATTTAATGATAAACATTTCATCATATGACTTTATTAGCACGGATAACTCTACAACATAGTATATGTATAATAAGAATATAAATTTTATGTTGAAATAAATAAAGCTTATATGCACACATAGGAAATATAACAAATTGATAGACTTCTATATCACATATCATAACATATATGTGCACTCTCATATCACATGTCGTCAAAATATATACGTGCACTCACACATCGCATATCATAATATATACGTATACTTATATACTACATGTAATAATACAAATGTGCAATCCCACACCGCACGTCATAATATATATATGTATTCCTACACTGCACGTCATAATACATACATGCACTCTCATACCACATGTCGTAATATATATATATATATACATATATATATATATATATA
>LVTN01000476.1:0-20992 GCA_001649415.1 Musa itinerans | reverse complement strand
ATATATGTATTCACATTTAACTCATGACGAGCTCATAACGATCATATCATTCGAAATATACTTTCTAAAATATATTATATATCTGATCATTATTTTATAGTAAAGTAAACTTAATTTGATTGAGCTAAAAAATAAAGCTATCGAGGAAAGATCATGTTCATAAAAAATGAAGATGTTAATGAAAGATCACGTTCGTCAAAAATAAAGATACTTATCAAATTAGGAGTATAGGGTCATGAGATGCTTTAATTAAGAACACTTCCTCTCGAATGGTTGATTTATGATAATTCATAGCAATAATTCATAGAAAAATTTTAATAAAATATATTATAAAATAAACTTATACTCAACTAAAAATTTATATATATTCTATCATTAATTTTTTAATAATTCACTTTATAAGAAAATGAGCCTATTAGTTTCAATCAATCAAACTATCATATAATTCTACAAAAAAGTTTTACTTTAATATTATAGCAAACCAAATGATCTTTAATTATCATGAAATTTTATAGAAGACTATGAGACATATAAATCTAGGTACACACCACCCAATTTTAACTTAAAACAGAATCATTTAGAGGCTAAATTATCTTCCTAATTCAATTACTAATATATATTATGTTCTGATGAAACTAGATTGGGACTGTCTGGACTTATAAACATCATATCTTGATGTATACTTTAATCTTAAAAGTCAAAAATATAAACATGTCATTTATCATATTTATGAAGCATAGAGATTACAAATGAGGATAATATATATATATATATATATATATATTATTTATACTTTTATTGACATACAAAGTATAATTCAATGTGTGTGATACTCGATTACTCTAGTTATATCAAACCCTTTAATTCGACTAACTTTTTTCAAGTATAATAAAAGTACCATTAATGAAAATTGGTTGAGGATTTGTTGGTTGAGAACGAAATATGGCAATAGGTTGTGTACTTGTGTATTTTTGTTTGGCCTCCAACTCAGACTCCAATTCGAATTCGATTAGACTCTAATCGGGATTCGAGCCCTAATCTAATTTTAATTTGTTATTATCATAAACTAATGAAATTGATACCTAATCAAGTTTAATATGATTAGTAGGCTCAAAATTACTTTAGTAGTTGTTGTGCTAGATTTTTATTATCTAATCTTTTATCGGGATTCCATGACAGTCCATGTTCACTTTCAAGTTTGTTTGGTGTACCCGATAAAACTCATTTGATATTTAAGTCAATGTAATTAGTGTGATATTTGAGAATGCACGAACAATCTTTTTTATATCATGCTCGATGACAATTAAGTTATGCTTAACGGTATCGTATAACTTAAGTGAAATCAGTTAAATCAGACTGTTAGATTAAGGTTTCGGTAAATGTGGAGAATGATTACATAATTCAATCAGCCGTTAATGGATTGTGATGTGTGTGCCGACCAGTCGACAGTTATAGAGTTCGGTTTCGATCGAGTCGGTTTGTTATATTACGTGTCCAATTCTATTAACTGTTGACTATGAACTCTATGTCTTCACCATCGCAATATCTCTTTATCGCAGGAGGCCAAATTGTCGGAGAATGTTTTAGGCCCACCAGCCACTTGAGAGAATGCCACATAGAACTGAAGCCCTGCAGCAAGAGCTCTACGAATCGAATCTCTTGCAGAAGTACTCACCGATTCAACCTATCTCATATTCTTCGCTGTGGGAACTCCTATATCATCTGAAGCAGTCAAAAGGACGTAGCACAATAGACTATGAAACGTAGATACAACCAGACGACGCTCCTAAGTCTTCCTCCTCGGAATGATACGAGCTCTCAGTGGATTCTTCATGACGACAGCAAACTCGACCTTCTCGCTCAGGTCGACCTCCTCGCCCTCCACGGCTTTCCACTCGAACCTCCTCACCAGGTTGGCTACAAAGTACTGCAAGTGGAGCCTGGCCAGTCCCAGCCCCGGGCATATCCGCCTCCCCGCCCCGAACGGCATCATCTTGATCTCCCTGCTCCCCGTGATGTCCACCGCCCCTCCTTCGATGCCCAGGAATCTCTCCGGCTTGAACTCCATCGGCTCCTCCCACGCCTTCTCGTCCCAGTTCATCTCCGCCACGAAGAAGTTGACCGTCGCCTCCCTTGGAATCAGATACCCGCACAGGCTCACGTCCTCCGTCACCACGTGCGGCGGCAGGAAGTGGGCGGGCGGGTGCCGCCGCAGACCCTCCATGATCACCGCCTTCAGGTACGGCATCTTCTGCAGGTCCTCCGCTTTGATATCCTCCTCCTCGCCGCTCCCCGCTGCGGCCCGCTCGATCTCTTCCCGCAGCTTTGCTTGTACTCCTTGGTGCTTCACCAGGTTCGCCATGATCCACTGCAGCGCGGTCGACGTCGTGTCCGTGCCCCCGATCAGGAACTCCGAGCACAGGGACACCACCTCGTTGTCAGAGAGCTTCCTTCCACCTTCCTCCGGGAGCTCGATGTCGAGCAGGGAATCCACGTAAGAAACCACGAATCTTTCTTTTTCTTTGCTCGACGTCATCTTTTGCAGGTGTTGCTGCTTGTACCGCTTTCGGGCTTCGATCAGGGGAAGGTAAAGTTCCCTCCGTCTCTCCCCCATCTCCATGGCCGTCTTCAACCGATTGCGAAACAGGTGCCTTGAGATACATGGTGCGAAGTTTAGCACGCGGAGCTTGCTGGCGTATAGGAGGCGGCTCCGCTGCGCGTCCTCGATGTCCCTGACGGCCTTCTCGTCTAGCTTCTCGCCAAAGCACATGAGGGACAGCAAACAGAACATGGCGAACTGGAAATCCTCTATGGGAACGACCACGCCGTCGTGGGAGTCGGCCTGGAACCGGAGGTGCTGGGTGAGGACCCCGAGGACCCAGGCTCGGCCGCCGGCGTACAGCTTGACGCGGGCGGGGTGGAGGATCTCCGAGGTGAGGTTGCGGCGGAGGAGGCGCCAGATCGGACCGTAGGCACTGGAAGAGATGATGTGCCGAGTTCCGTTGAATAATCGGAAGGCCGGCGTGGGAGCGGGACGGTCGGAGAAGAAGGCCCCGCGCTCGACGAGCGCCTTGTGCGCGATGGTGCGGTCGGCGATGATGATGGTGGGTTGCAAGCCAAGGCGGAGCGTTATGATGGGGCCGTACCGCGCGTGGAGCTCTCGCAGGACGTCCTCCGGCTTTAGGAGGAACCAGCGGTGGTACAGGAAGTTGCCGAGGATCGCCAAAATCGGTGGGCCGGGCGGTAGCCTTCGATTCCTGGCTCCATGTTCGAGGAGGAGGGCGACGACGACAGCAGATAAGACGAGGGAGAAGAAGATGAGTAGCCACATCTCCATGATCGGACTTGCTCTTGCTGCGACAGTCGGAAGCACAATAAAAATGGAAAGGAAACACCCCCGAGGCTATCCTTTGACGACGACGATGGGGATAGAGACGACGCGGTCGCTTACCAGTGGCGTGGGACGGACCAAGTCGATCAATTGCAAGGGACGCTTCAGCGAGTAAGGCTTGACCACTTGGCCAACAGGTGGCTATGGGGTTGACTTATGTGCCCCTGCCGCCGTCAGCACCCCACGGGCATGGCAGGATCGAAGCTGACCTGCTAAGCAACAGTCGACTGGATTCGGGGTGAAGAAACACAAGCGACAGTAGGTGAGGAGAAATAGTTGACGACAAATTTAATATCGTACATTTACATTAATATCATCAGATAAATCTTGACAATTCTGTGTAGTGCAGAAAAAGTCAACCACAGGGCTTCTGCAATCACAACAGTGAATGAACGAACACCCACCAAAAATTCGATCCCGTCTTCACTGACTCGTTGACAGACAGCATCTATCATCTATTCGCATTGCTTTCCGGATGGGACGGTCTTTCGTCAACCTTCATGCGTTCTGGGCTTTCTAAAGAAACGCTCGATTTGTAGCTGACTGGTTCGGTTAGCTTCGTACTTGGATTTCTTCGAGGACGGAGATTGTGGCTGCATAGACTGGTGTTTCTTAAGGTACTCAGCTTAAGGTTAGCAGTAACCAATAAAAATGGTGAAGGAGAAAGCAACTAATGTTCACTCACCAAGGAATGGCCACCACTTCTAAGTATCTTAATCGTCCCTCCTCTTCCATCCGCTCCAACAGCAATCAAGTCGCCGCTACTCTTTGAAGCTTCCATACCAAGACATGAGGATGGCTTTTTGAGAACCTGCTTGCACCATCTCCCCACATTCTTGTTGACAATGCTTGATCCAAGGACTCCCGGAAAACATCCGTCACCTGTGATTTTTATGGTGCATGAGAAGGATTAGAACTACTACAAAGTATAAACAATTTCAGTTCGATTGAATAGAATGCTCTTTTATGGTGCATGAGAAGGATTAGAACTACTACAAAGTATAAACAATTTCAGTTCGATTGAATAGAATGCTCTTTTATGGTGCATGAGAAGGATTAGAACTACTACAAAGTATAAACAATTTCAGTTCGATTGAATAGAATGCTCTTTTATGGTGCATGAGAAGGATTAGAACTACTACAAAGTATAAACAATTTCAGTCCGATTGAATAGAATGCTCGCAACCGCTAAACAAGTGTAGGTAAGATCAAATACACTTAAAGTTACTCCTACATTAAAGAGGCCCTTTCCTTGGTTCACAGTCACAACCAGATCTCAAACAAGTAACCCTATAATGGCATCAAGGCTCGAACAAGCAGAGGGGAAGTAACTTACCATGAATTGCAGCTGCATTGCACGCTTGAGTTTCGGTTATATTTTCCGCTGATGGTTTTTTCTTCGTGATGTTATCAATAGATAATACTTCTTTCACCCAAGTTGAGTCTATTTGACTTCTCCCTCCGTGTTCATCCGTGCTCTCTGTTCTGTGCTTAGAAATGTCTGGAATCCATGACTTGCCAGAAGCATCACTTGGTCTACAGATTGAATAAGCTTCTCTCTTGGGACAAGAGGAAGCATCTTGCTCACATGAAGATCTTTTCTGGATATCTGCACTTTTATACAATTCAGATTGATTTCCGGTATCAGATAGTCGATATAGATCCTCATGCAAGCTTGGACGGTGTTTAAGAGCATCTACATCAAAGAAGCTAGGATCATCGTTTAGATCCATTGCGAAATTTTTATCCTTGTCATCAGGTGAATTCAAATCATTATGGGCTTGTAAACCTCCAGAGCTGCTGTTTAAATAGTGTAGAGTAGTATTCTTAGAATGATCTTCTGTTGGGGGATCTGCAGTGTGTGGGAGTTTGAGGTTATCTGAAGTGCAATTTGAATCTAACCCTTCAGCTTTACGTTTCTTAGAAGCTTTCAGGTCCCTGAGAAAGCCATTTTCTTTATCTTCGAGCACCTTCTCCAGTTCTTGTATCCTCATCTGGGACAATGAACCAAAAAACAATTCCTGAAGTTAGCGACATGAGATGGCAAGTTTAAGGGAAACACAATATGAATACTTATAAAAGACTTACCTTCATTTTCCTTATTTTCTCAATGGCCTTGTCGAGATTCTGACGTGAGCGAGTCTCTGCTCTTCCTAAATTGTTGCACTGAGCCATCAGTTCCTTGTAGCTCCTATAAAGACCATTGAAAACATAAATTAGCAGTAAATTAGTGCTACACAAATCCAAGCATAATGGATAAAATAAGGTCAAAATGGATATGCTAGATGGACATGAAAACACCTCCGAGTGAAATAACACCTTGATAATGCAACAAAGATTAAAGGAATTACATGATCGAATCCTCAATCAACATTTGTCTAATAACTTAGTTCAAGTCAGACTTCAAGAGAACCACTGTCTCTGCTTACCAATGCAACCTCAAAGTACAAAATGCTCAAGACCCTAATTATGCAAATCCCTGAAGCAACAGAATCTTGTTTCTTGAAAGAGTTGTGGAATCAGATATAAAGTTCCGATATATATATTTCAATATATGGAAACACAAAGAGATGCATGAGGCATGTTTTACCCTGCATTCACCATTTCTCTTTCGTCACTGGGGACAGTTGCTGTATTCACACACATGTATACAATGTGGCAAAGAAATAGTTTCTTAATATGATTATAGTGGAAGGCATTTCATGCTGAACCTTTGCTCCCTTGACAAGCCACTTGTCTTATTACTGTTTCTGAGCTAGTCCCACTATGTAGGTGATTCAGTAAGTTTGAGCTATAATCTTAATTTATGAATTAAATTAAACCAAATTAAAACCAATTGCTAGAGGTAGGATGAGAACTATGGCAGTCAATTTATTACAACCTGTTCAAAATCAATTTAAAATGTCTCCAACACATGAACCATATTGATGAATGGACATGTTACAAAAAACTACTTAAGAAATGTGCTCCATGCGACAGGCTTGCTCCCTTCAATAGCCGGTTCCTAATTCAACTATTACTTTAAGCAAACAGTCATGACACAGATAGATGTTTGGTTGGTCTAAGATAGGTTCCCCAAATCAAGAACCACATTTCGTCGAATTACAGACTGATAGATGCAGGATGAGAGAATTAATTTCATTAATTTCTTACAACTTGTACCGCAATCCATTAAGATGGCCTTAGCACACCCACAGTTGTGCAACATGGTTAAAAAAGTGCATTTGTTACTTGAACGATCTATATCGACCAAGTTGAATTACTTCTTTTTGGTTGGCTCACCAGCCGATTGAGATAAAGCCAAGCGAATTAAGTAGCGGATGCAGTTCTGGGAGGGCATAAAACATCTTAACCAGGAAGAATATCACATTTATCTACTTAAAGGACACACATTAAGATCTTTATCTCGTTGCTATCAATCACGAAACAAGTACATGATTAGTAAGAAAGATAAACCGGATACAAACTCTCTACAACTTTTGATAGAAAACATGGAATATATTCTCATCACAAGCTTTACATATATCAAATGGAAACGGGCACCTATGTAACAATACCACTTAAGTTTGCGAAATTTATGTTAGGATTCCTCATCGCTTATTGCCTCTGCAATTTTCCGGTATAGACTGTGCAAGCAAAGGTTATAGCGTGGAAATCATGTTAGATTATTCATTTCACTTTTGGACAAATTGAGATAAAGTTAGTAAGTATACAGGTAAGTTGAATATGACAATAAGCTGGTGCATTGGCCGGTCTTGAGAGTGAAATAAATTTGGTCCTACAGCACACCAGGAGCCACCATTCTGTTTGGCAACGAAAAATAGAATATATGAACAATCTAAAATTTTAGTTAATTCACTTGTGATGGAGGCAAATGTGGAGTCTTGATATATCTGGTGAATGCAGTCAAGTAATGATTTGTGATGGAGGCAAATGTGGAGTCTTGATATGCAGTCAAGTAATGACCATTATATGGTGAGTAACATAAGAAATTAGATTCCACAAAATATGACAGAAAATTCTTATATCATGGTCTAGTGAAAAAGCATTTGGTCAGGTCGAAACACTGACCACAGTAGTCTACCGTGACAATTTGTGAGACCTACTTGTTGCGCAGGGCAAGCGACCTCTTCATAACGTCGATTGCATTATCATGGTTACACCCATGACCTAGTGATGCAAGCTTCACCATTTCTTCTTCCCCCAGATTGAGGTCTGTCGCACTGAAGTATCGATCGATGACATTAAGAAAAAGGGGAAGAATCATAAACTGAATTCAGGTGCCACAAAGGAAGCAGCTTCGCTTACAGCTTGAGCGCCGCTAGTTCTTTAGCCAATCCCAAGTTCCTCTCCTCTAGCCTTAGGCACTCCAACGATTTTCTATTCAGTTCCTAGCACAACTTTTAGCTTTGAACACACAGCATCTGAAAGGGTAACAAAGTGATTCAGGATGGGCAGACAAATGGGTTTTACCTCCGTTTTCGCATGAAGAAACTGCTCGATGCGCTCTTTCTCTTTCTTGATAGCTAGCCTTTTGGCCTCTTCACGTGTGGCTGATTCCTTCCAAGAAGACACCTTCGCCAATAAAGCCACAATCGTCACTCGATCGATCAAAATGGATCTCGCGGCAAGAGCAAAGCACGTTTCCAATAATACCCTACCTCGTCGTTCAATTCCTTGAGATGGGTCTGCTGGATCTCGAATTTGGCGGTGAGGGAGGCGAGCTTGAGCTCCAACCTCCCGACCTCCGCAGCCAAGGCCTCGGAGGAAGGCCGCTGGGAGACGAAGGAGGTGGTGGTCGTCTGGGTAGCGGCCGCGGAGTCGCCGGCTGACTGGAAGTAGAGGCGGGTGGGCCGGCGCAGGGGGCAGGACTGATTGCAGACGGGGCAGATCGGCTTTTTGCCGGCGGGGCAATACTCCAACCACTGCTGCAGGCTGTTCTGTCACATGAGATCCTGATCGAGAGCAGCAGCATCGTAGCCGAGATCAGAAGGTGAGACGAGTAATTACCAGAGCTCGTGGAAGACGTGGCCGCAGATGGGGGCGGCCTGGAGGTGTTCGACGAGGGGCTTGAGGTCTTCGTAGCAGATGGTGCAGATGGGCTTCGAGTCCGTCGTCCTTCCATCCTCCTCCTCCTCCTCCGCCATCGAGGTTTGCGGTGTCGAGATCCGGGCGGAGACGGAGTACCAAGCCGCGAAGACGAGCGGCGGCGGGAGGGTTTGGGTGCCGGCAAATGTTAGCGCGGGAACGTGTGGCTTTTGGGACCGGCAGCGATTCATGTGGACCGGGTTCGAGGCTGCCATAGAAAGCCGGCCCATTCACACTGAACCAATCCATTTTATCCTTCCTACATAAAGACGCTCTTTAAAGGAACGTGTGGCTTTTGGGACCGGCAGCGATTCGGTCCAGATGATTATGTGGACCGGGTTCGAAGCTGCCATAGAAGGCCGGCCCATTTACACTGAACCAGTCCATATTATCCTTCCTACATAAAGACGCTCTTTAAAATGTCCTAATAATATCATGTCCAATTCAATTCCATGAGATTAACGTACTGCAGGCATTAATGGTCACTCCAAAATTGCTCACTACATTTCGCTTCTGTCATCTTAATTTCTCGGATTGATCAGATCAGGTGGACGATCGAGATGCAATCAAGACGAGATAGATGCATGGTTGACCGGGCAAACCTTTAGTTGATGGGTGAGGAAAGAAGTACAAGAAAAATGAGAAGTAATCATTCATCACACTTAATGATATAAACCATGGAAAAATATATTCGAATTAACCTTTTTTTTTTTTGTTGAGTTTTTACGTCTAGAAGAGGTTGATTCGTGTCGAGGGAATGAATGCATACGATGACAATTAAATGAAACTATTTGCTTGTATTCTTTATTTTGTTTCTAATTTTCTAAAAAAAAAATACATCATGTCGCATTTGATAAGATCAATTCTGATGGTAAGTTAGTTGGTTTGTTAATTAGGAGCGTCGAAAGTTAAAATGTAGGTTAATAATAGTTATCTGAATTCTAATTAAATACGAATAACTTGTTTGATCATGTATGAGGAGATAGGGTGCTGAATTTTTTATTCATACTAATAATGACACTTATTTGATTGCAGGTGGAAAAAGTGGGAGTTATAATAAGATGATAGCAATTGGTAACCAAAAGAAAGAGTATCTAAATACATATTAGTTAGATTTATTTAGTATCTAAATCTTTTAAGTTTTAAAAATTTATATTAAATTATTTATAGTTATAAAAGTGAAATATTTAACTTTATTTATCTCAGTTTTATCGATGAAAGTATGAAAATAAAAATATAATTTCAATATTGAAGTTACTTTTTTTACGATACTACTAAAGGTTGCGAGTGACTATTGTGAATAATGAGACAACGCAAGATATAAGGTGATGATGCTGATGTAGATACTCTATATTTGTGTGAGTGTTGCTTGACAACTATGTTAAAATAGATGCAGAATAATATCACTTTATATCTATGTTGATATCTTTCTTCTCGTTAATCTTCTTTTTTATCTATAATAAACATCCGTGAGCCATCTACGGCTCTCTCTCTCTCTCTTCGACTTTGAGCAATGGATGGTCGGATAGCTCTCCATCTTTTAAATGTTTTACTTTCATAAAAATATATATCTCAATATAACTTTTGAAAATATAAAAATTAAAATAACAAAAATAATTAATTAGAGGAAAAAAATATAATTAAACCCAACAATAGAGTCATAAATGCATCCAACTTCAAAATACTTTTCCCAGCTAGTGGTCCTTTAACATTTGAAGTCCATATTTTTTTTTTACAAAGATAAATGATAAAGTAAAATTCGATACTATGATAAATTATCAGTAACCAATTGAGTTAGTTGACCCGTTTATTAGAAATCCACATTTATTGATTTCATGCATGAGTATGTATTTGTCAAGCATAGTATTAAATCCAATTTTATAGATCCACATTCCCCTATTTATTGGGAAGACATTAACTAATGCCGTTGGCTAATGTAAAAAGAATTACTCCAATTGAAATATAAATGCATCCAACTTCAAAATACTTTTCCCAGCTAGTGGTCCTTTAACATTTGAAGTCCATATTTTTTTTTTACAAAGATAAATGATAAAGTAAAATTCGATACTATGATAAATTATCAGTAACCAATTGAGTTAGTTGACCCGTTTATTAGAAATCCACATTTATTGATTTCATGCATGAGTATGTATTTGTCAAGCATAGTATTAAATCCAATTTTATAGATCCACATTCCCCTATTTATTGGGAAGACATTAACTAATGCCGTTGGCTAATGTAAAAAGAATTACTCCTATTGAAATATTACATAAAATATGTATTTAATTTTTCTATAGAACTCGAAGTAACTACAAAAGTGAGCTTTTTTCATAATTTAAAAATATATATTTAAATTGGGGGAAAAAGGCATTCGTCTACGTAACTAAATCACGAAATCTTTATGGTAACGCTTAGTGGGCCCAAATGTCGTGAGCCAATCAAAGTGGCGGACAAGATATTGCGAACCCGAAAAGACGAGCCGGACTCGGTTTGGGTCCCAATCTCAAATGGGCCCAAATTGGATCCACCATACGGTCACAAAGTTGATGCGCGGCCACTCGCGAATCGCGTGACGACTCACAACCCCGCCCGAACCGAACCCGATTAGCCCCACATCTCGAGATCGAACCGAACCGAGTGGTCCGATTGGGTCGGTGGCCTCCTCAACCAGCAAAGCCGACCCTCGTGCTACACGCTTCCCTCCACGAAGGTAGGAGACGAAAAAGAAGAAAGCGACGTCACTGTCACTGTACTTTTTATCTAAGATATGGGCTGTGAGTGGGCGAAACCTTTTGAAGCCCAGTTTATTAATGGGCCGTGCTTGGGCCAAGTGTTACGCAGATAGCACTCCGATCTGCGTACATCGGCCGTGAGAATTTGTTGGAGGCCGATCAAAGAAAGGATCGACTTCAGCATTACTCTATTATCAGAGCTTCCTGAACAGTAGGAATCTGCCACACCAAAAGAATTTGATGACACAACTTCCACATCACGTAGGACGGAGGAATATCATAAAGCTCAAATTTCACGATGACAATACCACTTCACGATGACAAATACGAATGATACGACAAACAGTTAGGGATTGCTAGAAGAGTGACGACGCGTGCGTGCGTGAGTGCTGAATGAACAGATTGCCTCCTGTAAGTGGGGTGGGTCCGGTCCGGTCCGTCGTCAATATGATGCCCACGCCCGTCCTCCTGAGTTTATTAGATCTTCATACAAAAGGCCGGGAGGCGACGGGGGACTCATGCCACCATCAAACAAACCGAACTTCTCGAGGAGCTTATTGGCCATCACCCCAGCCACATAGGAGACACCAGATGCTGACACACCAAGGCTTAGGTAGTGGAAAAGAGTTTTCGTGTAGGAGGACCTTTGTGGGCCAACGTGGGCCTTCCCTATAGCCAGCAGCGCAATGCATAGAAGGGATGCTGCGGCCACAGCTATGAGCTTGTGTTCCTTGTTGTCACTCCCCCTGAATGAGAAGCCGTAAACGACGGGAGGCACCGAACCAACTAAGAGGTATGATATTATGACAACAACAAAATGCAGGCGGAAGTTTGCTTTCCTCCCCAGCAATTCCCAGTATCGACCAGCTCTTTCATCCTCCTCGTGGTCAGTTGCCACATCTCGAGCAGTTCTCAACTCGAAAAGCTGTAACAGAGTGCCTAATGTAAGTACTTAGGATGCTTTGCTTCGATTATGAACTAAACGAAGAGGGGAAAAAAAAAAAATGTGCCACCAAAAAAATATCAACTTACTTTATGAATAATCAAAAGAAATCCACCAAACAGATTTGCCAGCCCTAAAGCAACGATGCTCACTGCAAAAGTCAGTAAAGTTAGAAAAATAATATCAGTGTTTATTTCCAATTTTGGACTCAAAAATTTCAACAACCATTTTACCTAAGGATGCCACAATTTCTTGCTGGAGATTGGAAAAATAAATGGCAGGTTAATAATAAAAAGTATTACTTAATGAAGCTAAATAAAATCGTCTGTAACTATTCGACTTGTTAGACGAGACTTAAAAGCAAGAGGACCAATAAGTCTAGCTCACTGATCCAGGTCAAGCATATATTTCTTTGATTCTATGGTCACTAGTTCCACCCAACTGAACGTCCCAGGCTGTTTTCTTAAAAGGAAAAACGAAAAAAAGAAAAAACTTCTCTTGACCGCCAACCTGACCTCACCCATTTCACTGGCTAAACATGTCAGTTCTGATAAATCTTCATTCATTCATGCTGCAACAAAAACTTGACCTGATTTACTTTTGGAATTGAGATGAGGATTTAGTTTTGAAACTCACATGTTGAAGCATCAGCTGCAGCTGCTGATGACACGACACCCAGGCTGGCAATTGATTCAGCTAGACCTCCATACACAATACTTTTCAGAACATCCCAGCCATTGCTTATTTCAGAACCTCTGGCACTTTGCTCAGCTACATCAAGTCGAACATCCAACACTTCAGTGGCAGTTGCTTCTGAACGTTGAATTATCTGGTCATTTTCACTAGTTTTTTGAATAGCATCATCTCCTGCATGAACATAAACATAAGCTTAAGCTTAATATCTAGCATCACACATGTTTTTACCATTTTGGACAACAAAGTTGCATCATACACAAAAATAAAAATGAATGCTGTCAGATAATAAGTAAAGAAAAGTACACAAAGAAAGTTAAGATAGATGATGAAATTAACATTATTACACAAGTTCCAACAATGTTTCTCCATATGTTGAAAAGGCAAGCAAAGATGAAAGTCTTAAAATGATCTTTTTTTAATTTTAATATAAATGCTAAGTAATTTCTGGTTTAGAGAAGATGAAACAAATTCACGTATAAGATAATATTAAGCTAAAATACACTACATAACTGTCTTTAGTTGGTGAGCAACTTACCAAATAATGATCATCTTTGACAACACTAGTTCATTTATTTAGCATGACTTGCACTGATTGCCAATCACATGTTTTTGACAAATGCAACAAGTAAATTGCTTAGAATGCCAAATCTAAGTATTCCAGGGAAATTTAAGCCAAATGTTCACTTCACTGGAACCAGAACAAATCGACACAAATTACAAGCATAATGAAGGTGCAGTAGAAACCAACCTGGTTGGCTTGGTTTCATTTGGCTTTTATCCGCTTGAAAAATCGATGAAATCCAATTTGTTTTTTGCTCGGGAACTTGCGGTGAACTTTGCGCATGAATCTTCTTTCCTTTCTCAAATATCCGGAATACGTTAAAACCACCCTCTGTTCAAAATCAGAAGAGAGCAATCATTATATGCACTTAAAAAAGACTGCTTTGGATTCCCCATCAATTCAAGGTCAAATATAATAAATAAAAAAACAGACATAGTACTCAAAACCATGATTCCCCTTGCTGCAGCATGCCCCAGGCCAGCACTACTGATTCAGCGTGAGGATTTAGGAATGAGCCCTAAAATCCTCTGTGTAAGAATATATCAGCATGACAACAGTATCAAACAGGAAAGGTAAATTTGGTTGCCACGGAGCAGAATAGCCGATACAGGCGTTCCATTCTAGAAACAACTGTCTTTATACCATATCAAACACATACATAAGCAGAATTAGCAAGTGCAAACCTGTTGGCATGAAGAAGCTGAAGCATGATAAACATCTGAAAACATCTGGCTCCGGTGCATCACTTGGATTTGTCATTCCACTTGAAACAGCTCCAGTATCCGACTTCCCAGCATCATATTTTTCTTCGTTCACTTTCTTAGAAGGCCCACCATGTTGAACCGTCCTTTTTCTTTTACGTAAAATCACCCTTTTTGTTATACACGAGTTACAATTAGGACAGTACAAATCATGAGTATCTTGTTCCTCAAGTATCCTCTCAAGATCAAATTCTACCGCTTTTAGTTTACTCTCTTTTGGTATCTTAATCTGTTGTTGTACTGCCATTTCATCTTCACTTTCTGATGTTTCAGAAGAACATTGTGAACCTGATACATTTTCCATCTTCATATTATTTAAGGCATGATTTACTTCTTCAGTTGATATATCCTCTTGCTCATTAATTATTTCACATTTAAAATCTGATTTTTCATTTCCGAGTTCCTCCCAAGTAGCAATCTGGTCATCCTTTTGGGGCATCAAGCCACCAGTCTCTACTGCAACTGCAGTGTGTGCTGTCACATAGCATGTTCGAAAATTTGTTAATCCTAATGTTTCAAGTAACAGGAACTATAAAAGCACATCAAATAACAACAAAAAGATGCAATATGAAGACCATGGAAATCTGGATCCAGTAAATATGCAGTAAAAATCATCAATCAAAGACTGAGTTGGACTAGATGCAGTACCGACACTTTCATACTCCTTCAGCCAAAGATAAAAGAAAATTGATTGTATGTTTCCAACCACCAAAAGTGGACTATAATAGATCGAAAACTTAAAAAGAGTTCTTATCTCACAGCAGAACATGAAGCTTAGTAACAATTTGTGAAATCCAACACATTTTTTCCTTGCAGTTTTTCCAATCTCTAACCAAAACAAATTTGTAATTGAGATTCTCTGGCTCCCATTCTTCATGAATATTTCCATTCTCTACGAAAATACAATCTTTTCACCGGTAACATGAACAACAAGATCTAAGATTAGCTGATTTGGTTGGAGGATATCAAATCTCAATATCATCAATAGGTTAATTGAGCGTTTGATCAACACGGTTGACATGGTTAGTCTAAACAAAAAGGAAACACAGCGAAGAACCTAATGCCATAACAAGTAGTGGGTAATGTCTCTTATAAGAAATTGCATCCTGTTTTGTATGCATAATTTTCTGGACCCAAGATGCTTTCAGCAACCAGACACTAAAAAGTTTGTGATGCATCAGCAAAGAGAATTATTCACTAAAAAAGTCGTGATGCACCACTAAGAAAGCATTTATATAAGAATAATTCACACCATGGCAGTTAATGCTTAATTAGATAATAAATGTGATGGCAGCTACGAAGAATGCAAAAGTTTCATGAGAGATTATCCTACCATTGTCGATCCAAAGCATCCTCCTAACAGTCGTGTAAAAATGCACTAGAAAAAGAGTGAATAAAATCCAGCCGTGCTACTGCTAATCATCAAGAGCTGAGGAGGAAGCATCATACAATTAAGGCGAAGCCAAGAAAAGGAAAGTGATTATCAAAAATTAGCAATTCATATCCTCCTTTCAGTGCTACATCGCAAAAAGCAAACCTCACTGTGAGAAAACTGCACCAATCGACTTGTGTGCATCAAGGGATCTCGGACATGTCTTGCCGCTCGACGCAAGCGAACGCCAACGAGGAGGAGGCAGGAAGACGGGGCTCATTAGGGATCCAAGGGAAACCGACTCGCCCTTCCCTATGCATCGACAACAAAGCCATTCGGAAAGGAATGTCCGACGCAACAGATTTCTGATGTAACGACATGATTCCTAGCAAACAAGCGTTCGACAAGGAATGGGAGCGCACTTCTTGAAACAAAGGAGTTCAAGAAGAGAAGAGTTCGAAGGCGCATGGCTGACATGAGAGCAAACCTCATAACCGAGCCATCCTTTCATCGAGATCTAAAAGAACAAGAAACTAATTAAACCATGTGGCCAAGATCCGAGGTCTTTCCCATCACAACAAGAAACTCGGATCAAAGCAACATACCAAGCAAGCGACAACGAAAGGGTAACCACCGTCTGATGCCCTCAACCTTAATCCAACGCAGCCGGAAAAGAGGAAGGAAGCAAACCCAACACACCAACCAAGCTTCCATGGAGATGTCAAAGAACAAGAAACTAATCAAACCCCATCGCCAGGCTCCCATGCTCTCCCCATCACAACAAGAACCTCGATCACAAACGAAAGCTACGGTAACAGAGTAGGAATCCCACGATCGCTAGGCTCTCCACATAGCTAGCTATCGCCACTTCCCGAGGAAGAAAGAGGAGCGAAAGAGAGGAAACGAGATCATAATCTTGGGAGGAGACTAAGAACAACGCAACAAGGACAACGAGGTGGGCAAACAGAACGTAACAGAAAAGATACGCATCACGAATCACGACAACGACACGGGCAAACCATAACAGTAACAAAACGAACCACGAATCACGACAACGAGGTGGGTTGTCGCGAGGCACACTACACCCGACACGAATGACGCAAAAAAGAATCTTTCGGAATGTCAGATGCCACGAATTGCGTCGTACGAAGCAACAAAGTACATGGGCATTATGGTCATTTCATAATTCGCAAAAAATAGAGAAAAAGATCGATTAATTGAAGAACCGGAAGCAACCGAGCAGAAACCACAAACCTTCCACTACCTCCTCCGCTCCTTCTCTCGCGCTGTTCCTCCGCCGCTGCCTCGCTTCAAGACCACAGCTCTCCGCCTCCTCCCTCTCCATCTCCATCCCTCTCGTCTTCTTCTTCTTCTTCCTCCACCTCCAAGAAGGTGACTCTCTCGGCCATGGAACACTGCCTGCTCCCTTTTAATCTCCTGCTTTGTTTCCTAGTCAAACAAGCCAGAATAATAAATAAGGCACATGCAGCACGCGAGACCGACAGCTACAGAAGAATTTAATTCCAACCCGTAGTTGTCCTCAACCTCTAACGTGTTCACTCTTGCAAGAGCTCTCTCTCCCTGCTATGTATTCCACGGTGACTTTGCCATTGGATATATTATATCTTGTTGGAAACCTCCGTATCATGAACTCACCACCAAGCTTGCTGGTGGAGCTAATAAATGATCCATGAGAATAGCGTGAAACTATTTATGATGTTTATACGGAGGTTGGTGTTCGATGCAAACATATATCTGAGACTAAAAGAAGGAGATGACCTCAACCGAAGACTTCCATCTGATAGCTTCGGTGGATGCGCTGTCAGCACATAAGTTTCAAGGTTGGAAATATGAGCCATCATTGGAATTATCATATTATGCATTCTAGTATATGGATAAGGCTGGAATCAAATAGTCTACGTTGGAATTACGATCATGTACTCCACAAAATGAGGAGTGCTATGGCTTTGGCCGCTGGTTTCCAACACAAAGGAATATGCCTCGGAATAATAATTATTAGTCAGTGACAAAGAGATAAAGGCTTCCACAAATACTGAAATGAAGAGAGACAGGCATCATGGTTTTCGAACCTGAATCTGACCATTTTAATTGGCCATGAGGTTTTTGAATATTTATTTCATTATTTTGTTGTATTTCTTTTACTTGTTTCACAAATATAATTAGTTATATCGAGTTACAGATGAAAAAAATCGTGCAATCAAAGGAGTTGGGAGTAGGCTGCAGAGTATTTATTAGATGTGCCGACCCAACTCAGCCATATCCATATCGCATTGTGTAAGTGTAATATCTTATTCCTAATTTTACCTATATTTCAAGAATGCAACGTAAAGTAAGAAATCTTAAAACTAAAATATGCTAACTCACTAAATAAAATGATAGGATTTTTCTTATTCATAATATTTTTAACACCTGTATATAATTATAATATTAAATCGAAGAAAAATATATACATAATTGGTCCAAAATTTATACGTACACTCACATAATATGTCCAAAAGTTTTATATATATATATATATATATATATATATATAATGCTTATATGTCATCATCCATATCTACGTTGACATGGGTTTGCATGTGCTCGCTTCCTACTCGATCACTTATGTGAGATACTAGCATTCTTACCTATAAAATATGATCTATAATGAATAATCATTCAATAAAACTATAAAGACTTATACTTATATAAGTATTTATAGTTTTATTAGCATGTATCATGTCATATATATATATACTACATTTCATAATCATAGGTATAAAACATTTAATAGTAGGCATTTCATCCTGACTTCATTAGCACGCATAACTCTACAACATAGTATATGTACATAGAATATAAATTTTATATTGGAATAAATCAAAAAACTTATATGCATATATAGAAAATATAGCAAATTGATAGACTTCTATACCATATATCATAACATATATGTGCACTCCCACATCGCACATCATCGTAATATATATATGCACTTTTACGTTGCACATCATAATATATACATACACTTCCACAGTACAAATCATAATACATATGTGCATTCTCATACCGCACATTATAATATATACAAGCACTCTTACACCACATGTCATAATACATATATGCACTCTCATACTGTATGTAATAATATATATACGTGCCCTTTCACACTACATGTCATAATATATATATGCATTGCACATTGGAGTATATATGTGTACTCACACACTGCACATCATACAAAACACATGCACTCCCACACTACACGTGATCGTATATACATGCATTTAAGATATTTTTATTACAATTCATACATTTTTATGCATACAAAATACATATATTCACATGTAGCTCATGATAAGCTCACGACAATTATATCATTCAAAACATACTTTCCTAAATATATTATATATATGATTACTATTTTATAGTAAATTAAACTTATACTTATTTGATTAAACTCAAAAATAAAGATGTCAAGAAAAGATCACATTCCTAAAAAATAAATATACTTATCAAATTGGAAGCATATGATCATGAGATGCTTTAATTAAGAACACTACCTCTCGAATTATTGATTTATGATAATTCATAAAAATAATTCATAAAAAAATTTAATAAAATCTCTTATAAAATATACTATACTTAACTTGAAAATTCATCTAAATTCCACTATTATTTTTTTTAATAATTTAATTTAAAATAAATGAGTTTATTAGTATCAATTAAACCATCATATAATTCTGTGAAGAAGTTTTACTTCACTATTCTAGCAAACCAAATGATATTAAATTATCATAAAATTTTGTAGAAGACTATGAGATATATAAATCTAGGTATACACCAAATTTTATGTTAAAATAGAATTATTTGGAGGCTAAACTATCTTCCTGATTCAACTACTAATATCTATTATGTTATGACAAAACTGGGTTAGGATTATCTCGACTTATAAACATTATATCTTAGTGTGCACTTTAATCTTAAAAGTTAAAAATATAAGTATATCATTTATCATATTTATGAAGCATAGAGATCACAAATGAGGAATATATATATATATATATATATATATATTATATTCAATATGTACAAGACTTAGCATTATATTCAGTTATATCAAACTCTTGAATTTGACTAACTTCTTCAAGTATAATAAATTAAATCAATTATCAAGATGAAAAAGATATTTATCCTCTGAAAAGTACCATTAACGAAAATTTGTTGAGGATTTGTTGGTTGAGAACGAAATATGGCAACAGGTTGTGTACTTGTGTATTTCAGTTTGGACTCCAACTCAAACTCCAATTTGAATTCGATTAGACTCTAATCGGGATTCGAACCCTAATCTAATTTTAATTTTTTATGGTCATAAACTAATTAAATTGATACCTAATCAAGTTTAACATGATTAGTAGGCTCAAAATTACTTTAATAGTTCTTGTGCGAGTTTTTTATTATCTGATCTTTTATCGGGATTACATGACACTCCATGTTCACTTTCAATTTCAAGTTTGTCTGGTGCACCCGATAAAACTCATGCAATCAAAGAAGTTGGGAGTAGGTGTCTTTTGAGTGCTGCAGAGTATTAGACGTGTCGATCCAACTCGGCCATATTTGGAAGTATATTGCATTGTGTAAGTGTAATATCCTATTCCTAATTTTATCTTATATTTTATATATATGACTAAAGTATATTATCATATTTTTATCCTCATTACTACTATGTTCAAGAATGCAACGTAAAAGTAAGAAATTTTAAATTTTAAATATACTAACTCACTAAATAAAATGATAGGGTTTTCTTGTTCATAATATTTTTAACACATATATATAATCATAATATCGAATGAAAGGAAAATATATACATAATAAGTCCAAAATTTATATGTATACTTACATAATATGTCCAAAAGTTATATACATAAAATACTCATAGGTTATCGTCGATATCTACACTAACATGAGTTTCCATGTGCTCGCTTCCCTACTCAATCAGGGTGAGATGCTAATATCCTTACCTATAAAATAAAATCTATAATGAGTAATCATTCAATAAGTATAAGCTTTTATAGTTTTATTTAGGTGAGCATGTATCATATTTCAAAATCATAAGCAAAAAATATTTAATGATAAATATTTCATCATATGACTTCATGAGCACGCATAACTCTACAACATAGTATATGTATAATAAGAATATAAATTTTATGTTGAAATAAATAAAGCTTATATGCACACATAGGAAATATAACAAATTGATAAACTTTTATACCACATATCATAACATATATGTGCACTCTATATCACACGTCGTCATAATATATACGTGCATTCCCACATCACATATCATAATATATACATACACTTATATACTACATATGTGCAATTCTACATCGCACGTCATAATATATATATATATATATGTATTCCTACACTGCACGTCA
>LVTN01000475.1:0-223810 GCA_001649415.1 Musa itinerans | reverse complement strand
TTACTTACTTCGCCAACCCACCAACTAACAGGGGCTATCCGACCCGATACACAGAATGAACCTCGGGAGTGCAAGAACCAAACCAACAACTGCAGGACTGAAACTAGGCATAGGCAGACCTCAACCACTGCATCAAAGACTACAACCACTGACAGAAAGACTCAAACTACTCCTACTCAGACTTAACCCGGGTGTTACTCAGCATTTAAGAAGTTGCCAGGTAGCTCTAGGGTCTCTAACCACTAAAAGCAAGCCTGATACGGTGTCTAGGCAGACTGATGCTACTATGGAGCTGGGCAGTTCAAGACTTAACCCGGTGTTAGTAGACTACAGATAAAGAATTGAACCACTGCATCTCAGCCTTCAACTCGTACTGCTCGGTCAAGACTTAAAGCAAGAGCAGTGAGAATGAAAACAGGGAGTTTAAGCCTGATACAAGCGAGTTACAGACTGAAAGCAGTACCAGCGAGAATCAACCCGGTAAGGCATAGGATGCAGCTAACTAATTGAAGAATCAAATGAAACTATTCGGAACCAAACACCTACTCGACAGCCTGAAAGAGTGCACTAACAGACTCGAACCAGCACCACCAAGCATTGACCTCAGGAGTGCAAGACTAAGACAACTACTATCAAGACTAAAACCCAGGAGTTACGGAATAGACCCTAGGGCGAGCAAGGATGGAACTGATAAGTCACGGAATGGAGCTAGAATGAAACCGGTACCACTCCGACTGCTGCTAGTGAGGCAAAGACTTCGACCTGAGCTTCCAAGCCTGATGCCAGTACTACTAAGAATTGAACTAACTCCCTAAAGAAAGTAATGAAATAAGTTCCACTCCTAACCAGCCTGAAAGTAGTGGATCCAAGGCTTAAAGTAGTGCCAGCGAGCCTGTTGCTAGGTATGCTCGGAATGTTGCTTGGTAGTTACAGAACGGAACTAGTAGGTGTCGGACTCCAACCGGTGCTGCTAGGAATGCAAGCAAGGGTAGTGGTTCTTTTACTGTTCTTGTTAGAGTTTCATACCGAGTTTCGTCTTCCAGTCTTGTTTCGCTAGTTTCGTCTTAAAGTCTGGTTGAGGGTGCTTGTTTAATCCCTATCCCTAGTTGAGTCTTATACCTTTAGTACTGCTCCTGTTCTTGTTCTTGTTTCAGATCTTTCAATCCTCTTGCAACAAACTAATCTGGTCCAGTTTCATAAGTAGCTTTGGCTGCCAATGCGGTAAGAAACCTAAGTAGTCAAATAAGGAATTGAACTCAGTGCGTAAGGGAGTGAGAATTCAACAAGTAACAACCAGAATCCACCTGGGTACTATCAACTTCAGATAGACCCCCTAGAGTCCAAGAATGGAACCCCTTCTAATAATTCGACTCGGAACTCACCTAAAACTAGGAATACGGGATGCAAGAATGCAACCCTAGTAGGTAAGTGGAAGGCTAGTACTATTGCTTGCCAGTGACGGGACTAAGACTTAACCCAGTGCTAACCAGAACTAGATACCTAACAGCAAGAACCAAAGCACTACAAACCAGAATTGACCTAGGAGAAGCATAAGAAACAAGTCCTGTGTTCGGGAGCCGAGCCATTAGTTTATGAATGGAATCCCCTTCAAGTAGTGGTCCAGTTGCATCTGTATTTGTTTACAGAGCTTATTTTCACGGGAGAGCTGACACGTGTTGTTAGCCTCGTTCCTTGTTTGGGTGTAATCCCCTTTCCTTTGGTCGGAGGTGAGCTAGTAGGCAAGTAAGAATAGAACTAGTCAGTATGATACTTCAACAAGTGGTACTAAGCCTTGATCCTGGGGAGTTACAGACCGATGCGTGCCCTGCTATGCTAGGTCCGATGCTAGTGCTGCGGATGCTAGGTACAAGACTTAACCCGGTGGTAGCTATTCCCCTGCCTGTTAGGGTACTACTCCAGACTTAATACAGTGACTCCAAGACTACTACTACTGCTAGTAAGAATGCAACTTATGAGCCCAAGACTGAAACAAAGGAGTCACAGAGCTACTAACACAGCTATGGGGCAGCTTGGCTGCTAAGTAAAAAGAGCTACTCCGGCCGGGAGTTAAGGTAGAAGAAGATAAGAATTCAGCAAGTTGGAATTGAACTAACACCGATAAGAATTGAACTAGTAAACATATGGTAGGAATGGAGCTAAGGAATAACAGAGCTACACTTAACCCAGTGCCAAGTAAGACTAAAATCAGTAACTACAAGAACCAGTGCACACTAAAAACAAGACTTATACCGCTGCTAACAAGGCTTAAACAGGCCTCACAGCTACGGCGATCAGACTTAAACTCATATTCCCAATCCTGACTCAGAATGGCACTCAGTAGTTCAAAAATGAAACTAGGCAGTAGACGCCTTAAAGCACCAAGGATGGGATAGAACGGAGCTAACTAAACTCAGACTGAAAGAGTGCCCTTCCAAGCCTTAATACAGTGCTAACCGGACTTAAACAAGTGGTACTAGGACTACAGCTAGTAACTACAAGGCTGAAACACCAACCTAGTAAACAAGAATCAAACAGTGCACAAAAAGCTTGTCTCTTGCCCTATTTATTAAGTCTTCCCTTCTTCTTATATAGCTACTTCAGGCTTCAACCGGTGCTAGCAAGCCTGATCCTGATGCTACTTATTCTTCAACCGATTTAATATAAGGGCAACCAGTCTTCACTCAGTTGTAAACCAGTCTTCACTCCCACCACTTCAGAATGCAACTACTAACTCCAAGCCTAAGACAACCGCTACTAAGCCTGAAACCAGGGCTTCTAGGTATTGGTATGTAACTAGTAAGACTCAACCACTAGGCTTCGGGGCAAGACTGAACCAAAGGAGTCCAAGGCTATAGCTACTAACTACCAAACACCAACAAGTGCTACACTGAGACTTAAACACCTAGCAACAAGAACTGGTACTACTGGGATAAGACTGAAACAAGTGCATCACAGCCTGAAGCTAATCAGTTCCATCCTTCTACTTCCCGGTTTCATTCTGTCATTGGGTAGTAAGCTTGCTACTGGTGCCACTCAGGCTGGTGCTTGGGTGTATGAGCAAGTATTTATAAGTTGCTAGTGGTATTGCTTCTCTGTATTGGTAGCGTCGGTCTTAAACCAGGCTTTAAACCAGTGTATCTAAGCTTGAAAGCACTGCTAATAAGACTTAAGCTAGGTATTACTTTGATTGGTTGGTTAGCTAGTAAGAGGTCAGCTAGTCGCGGAGCTAGCAAGGGAAAGAGCGGAACTAGTAGGTATAAGCCTTAAGCAGTGAACAGCAGAGCAAGAGTCAAACCAGTACTACTAACTATAGGACTAGGACTTAAACAAGGTAGTTACAGAGTTCAACTAGTCAGTATAAGCCTTAACCACAGCTACATTCCCACCTATTATCAGATGACCTAGTACTAAGATCGGAATTGACCTAAGTAGTGAAAGAATCAGATAGTCCCCAACCGAGTCAAAGAAAGAAACCGGGTAGTGAAGTAGAAGGCTAAGACACCAACGAGGGATTCCAGAATGAAACCCATAAGTCCAATAAATACTTGCTGAAGCAGTGCCTAACAAGAGTGGAAACTACAGCTACTAAGACTTAACCAAGTACCATAGCTACCGGGTAGGGGTTTACTCACTGGTAAGAATCAAACCAAGGAGTTACAGACTCAAATTAACACTGAGCAGGCTGAAACCCATGCCACTAAGCCTTCCACCCAGGAAAGCGAGTAAGTATATAAGGTGAGGAGAGGCCCTTCTTGTAAGTTGGTAAGCTATGAAAATGTAGTTGAGAGTATCTAGTTGCCCTTATATTAAGTCTTAGAGTATTTATAAGTAGTTTATGAGTGGAATCCCCTTGTTGAATATCCCAAGTGGAATCCCGGTAGTCCAGGTAGTCCAGTGAGAGTGAAGTTCTAGCCCTTAAGTCATTTCCCTAGTTTAGTCTTCTCTTCAGTACTCTGAACTAAGTAGTAAAAGAAGTAGAGTGGTCTTGTTTCATCTGTCTTTGTTGATAGGGTAGTGGTAGTGGACTTACTTGCTTTGAAGCTAGGGCTGATAAATCACCCTTCTAGTAAGTTCTTTGGAGTGCTAGCTTTTCTGCTAGGGTAGTTTCCCTCAGTGACTCGGGAGTCCAAGGCCAAGCATTGCGGGTAGGGTTACAGACTCCAATCAGTGCTAACCAGACTCAGACACCCACAGGGAGTTAAAGAATCAAACCCATGAGGCTAAGACTGAAACAAGTGTATCTAGACCACTAACAACAAGAATGGAGCTAGGTCAGTATAAGCCTGAAAGCAGCTACATTGCTACTAACACCGCACAGAATCAAACCTGTAAATCCAAGACTACTAGCATGACGAGAAGTCCGATACTAAGTATTCCCTCAGTAGTTTTGGCTGCTAAGTTCAAAGAGCTCTACCCCTTATTGTAAGTTCCGGGTCGGGAAGTCAACTAGCTACATACTGAAACAAGTACAATTCAGAAGAAAACTCAGTAGCTACATTACTTAACTCAGTAGCTGGGCCCTAGCTGCCCTGGTTAAGTCTAGTAGTGGCCTGGAAGTTAGAGTGTGAGTTGAATCCGTTCTCCTACTGGTGGTACTGCTCCTGTTCTTGGGGAATCCCTAGTTTATTCTTCAGTTTACAAGTAGTAGTCCTGTTTAGAGGTCGGGTAGGCAAGGCATAGGATGGAACTAGTGCTTGTAAGACTGATTCGGTGTCTACTGATGCTCTGTATTACTAGTATGGGATGGCACCAAGGTCGCTAAGGTCTCTAACCACTGCCAAACAGAATGAACCTCGGTTGACCTAGTACTCAGATAAGAATTGAACGTCGTTGGCAAGTAGGAGACAAACTCAGATATTAGAATTCCACAACTACTATAAATCGACTCGGAATGGAGCTATAGAATGAAACAGCTGCTACTAAGACTGCAGCTGGGGAGTTGGGGAATGGAGAGCCAAGTGCTAACAGGACTTCAACCAGTGCTAACAAGCCTGATGCGATGTCTGGGCAGACTTAAACCGGAGCTAGGTAGACTAAAACCACTGCAAACCAGGCTTCAACAGTCCATAGTAAGAGCGAAACCACTGCCACTGATTCCATGCCTATAGCTACTAAGATCAGAGCTAGCTACTACTAAGATCAGAATGAAACCCATAAGTAGAAGGCTTAAAGCCAGGGCTGCTAGTTCTTTTATTGAACTCCAAGACTTAAAGCAGGGAATCCAAGACTTCAACTCGGTAGTTACAGAATAAAGCTAGCCAGTTGACCAGAATCGAACTAGGGAGTTAAAGAATCAAATAAGTAACAACTAGGCTATAACATAACACCCAACTACCAGAACTAGACTAGGGCTAAACAAGACTACAACCAGCGCCAGGCAGACTGCTCCTTTAGCTAGGTAGAATGAGACTGGAGACCATCAGACTTAAACAAGTGCCGGGCAAGGCTAATACTGGTACCACTGAGACTCCAACAGTGCCCCTTCTGACTCAAACTAGGTCTACTAAGGCTGAAACCACTCCCAACCAGGCTTCACTCGCTACCGAGCAGAATCAAATCACTAGGGCAAAGACTGAAGCAAGGTATTTACAGAATAGAGCGACTCCTACTCAGACTGGAGCTGGTCAGTGTTAGGCAGACTTTAGTTAGGTAGTATTGGACTGATGCGGTGTCTGCTGATGCTAGGTATGTAGCGCTCTAGTACGCGAACTGATGCTAGGCCACTGGAATACATACTTAAGACTGAAAGCAGTACTACTAACTATAGGACTAGGACTTCACCTCGGGAGTCAAGGAATGGAGCTGGCAAGACATAGAATAGAGCTAACTAAACTCAGAATCCAACCAGTGAGTATAAGGCTTTGGGGGCGGACTAAGACTTCCACAAGTACTACTCAGAATTGCACTCATAAGTCGAAGAATAGATAGATAGCGGAGAAGATCAGTTCACACTTCTTAGAGGTCGGGTCGGGTATAGTAGAGAGTTGGAATTACTATAAGGTCCAGCGCGAGGTTAAGTTTCGAGTGTAGTTGAGAGTTGCTAGTGGAACTCTTTGTCGAGGTATCTTATAGCTAGAGTGGAGACTGCTAACTAAGAATCAAATCAGTGAGAAACAGTCGGTAGGTAGTTACAAACTGAACCAAGTGCTACTTAGGCTTCAACACTGCCTAACAAGACTACAATTGCTAACTACCATAACTACCAGAACTAGACTAGTGCCAGCAAGACTAAAACTATCGATACTCGGAATTCAACCCCCACGGCTCAGGCTGAACCCGGGTAGCTTGGTAGGCTTGGAATTGACCTCTATTGACTCAGGCTGAAACTACTACTATCAAGAATCAAACAAAGCAGTCAAGGAATGGAGCGAGTAGGTGTCGGACTCAAACCAGTAAATCAAAGACTTAAGCTAGGGAGCGAGAGACTGAACAAAGGCTAGCAAGACTGATACTGGATCCAATCAGAATGGAGCTAATGAGTTAGGGAATGGAGCTATAGTGCAGGCATCTAAGCCTGAAAGCAGTGCCGGTTATATTAAGTTCTGATACTAGTGCTAGCCGGACCAATTACTATCATTTCACCTAACTACCAGCAAGAATGGAGCTCACTTGGTATTGGTATTGGATTGGTAACTAAGGTATCCAACCAGGGAGTCACAGGATCAAACCAGTGGTAGCTAGTATTGGTATTACTACTATCAGAACAAGACACCTGCTAACCAGAACTGGTACTACTAGGGTAAGAACCAAACAACTACCAACAAGACTTCACTCACTACCAGCAAGAATGGAACAACTACTAAATCCAAGACTCAAACGGAGTTGCAAGCTAGAAACTGGAATTACAGAATGAAACCAATACCACTGATTACAAGAACTAGACTAGTGCTAACCAGGATGAAACGAGGGAGTAACAAAATAGAACTAAGGCGAGTAAGAATAAAACTAAGTAGTTAAAGGAACCCCTTATTAGAATTCGGTGAGCGAGTAAGAAGCTAAGACTACAACCACTGACATCAAGACTAAAACAAGTGAGTAACAGCGTAGACTCTCAGACTTCAACAAGTGAGTAGCAGCCCCAGCGCATCCAAGGCTTCAGCGAGAGAGTTACAGGCTCTATAGCTACTGACAATCAGAATGAACCAAAGCAGACTAAGACTGGAACCAATACATCCGAGGTTTAACCCCGGGAGTAACAGGCTATAGGCTATATAGCTACTAACAAACAGAATGATGTAGAGGAGTGCAAGCCTGATACCAACAACTACCAGACTGATACAGTGCCCAACCAGCCTGAAACAGTGGATGAGCATATGGGACTGCAGCTAGTGGGACTGGTGCTCTGTATTGGTACACTCAGACTGGAGCTGGAACTTACTAGAAGGGCAAAGGCTTCAACCAGTGCTAGTTAGAATGGACCTAAGTAGTCCAAGAATGGAACTGTTGGTGTACTCAGACTTAAACAAGTGGTAACAAGGATGCAACCACTACTAATAAGCATTCAAGCCTGAAACCGGTGAATCGAAGAATCCAACCCAGTAGCGACAGCCTGAAATCAGTGATACTTACTTTGCCAGGAGTGATAGTTCAAAGAGAGCTCTACTCCGGCCGGGCTAGCTCCTCATGTCAGTAGTTGATAGGAATTTACCCACCTAGTAGTCGTCCTGGTCGAGGGAGATAGATAACCTGCCCTGTGTCCGATAAACAAGTAGTCGAGTAGTCCAGCTTCATCTGTATTTGTTGTACCAGAGAAATCTGCCCTTATTTAAGTTGGTAGATGAGCCAGATAATCCAGATGTTTACCCTGAAACTAGTAGTAGTACAGTTGACAGGTAAGGGAGTTGAGTTTAGTCTATGAAAAGTAATGTTATTAAAGAAGTAAGTTAGTTAGTAGTTATGAGTAAGCCCGAAGCTAGTCACTAGTTATGAGTAAGCCCTAAGTAAACTAGCCCTTATTATAATCCGAAGCCTGAAAGCGAAGTCAACTCAGTTTCCCCGCATCTAGTACACAGATTCAGAATCGACCTCAGTAGCTCTTTAGAATTGAACTAGTATGTAGAAGAATGTAACTAGTACATCAGGCGCACCAATTTCTTACTTTCCTTCTATTAAGTCGAAGAGGATAGTTCTTTTGCCGAACACTAGCGGCAGTACTTATCAGTGTTGGTAGAGTGGAATTAGTTGAAGACCTGTAGTAGTAGTACTGGTAGTAGTAGTAGAATGAGAGTAGTCCTGTTTCAAAAGAGCATATAAGTGGAAGTCTTGCCCTTAAGTAAATTGCTGTAAGTCCAGAGTTTCTCCTAGTAGTGGATAGTTGGTTATTTGAACTGTAGTAGCTTGGCTGTTGCCGGAGGTAGAAGATAAGGTATCGGAGCCATAACTTTCTTAGTTGACAGAGTTGAAGCTAACTCTCTCTGCTCTAGCTGTTAGTAACGAGTCAAGTTTTCGTAACTGGTTTCATTCGAGGGTTGTGTTGGTGCTGTAGCTCTAAGTCATAGTGATAGGTCATAGGGGTAGGTTTGGTATACAAGTCCTGTGCCCTTAAGTAATTGGCATGGTTTTGAAAGACCTAAGTAGTCCAGTGGAATCTGTATTAGTAGACATAGTCCAGTGTTTGGGAGTTAGGTTATTTGAAAGAAGTATTTGTTTACAGAGCAGAGCCAGTAGTTGTAGAGTTTCATCCCAAACAAGTAGTAGTCCAGTTGCATCAGTTATCATTTAGAGATTGAACTCACCAATTAGAGACTATAGAGTACTATTTCTTAAGTCTTGCCAGCTTCTAGTAATGGAACTAGTACCAGCAAGAACCAAACAGTGCCCCATCCAGACTTCAAGCAAGGGTAGCTAGGGTATCTAACTACTAACAACCAGTCTTAACTCTACCTACTTCAGACTGAAACCAGGTAGTTAAAGGCTATAGCTCCATGTAGTTAAAGGTTATAGCTCCATTCCCACCGATTGACCGCATTAGAGTTAGGGTAGCAAGAGGGAGAGGTGAGCTAGTAATAAAGTGAGAATCAACCCAGGTAGTTTAAGAACGAAACAAAGGAGTCCAAGACTTCAACCACTGCTACTGAGGCTACAACCACTGCCGATCGGAATCCAACTTAAGTAGTATCGGAACCAAACCCGGGAGTGCAAGCTAGAAACTGGAATTCCAGAATGAGCCCGTGTATGCAGAAGTGAGAATGCCAGAGGTAGTTTCAGAATTCCACTAGAGCAACGCAGAGCCCAGCCCAGTAGTATACGCTTGAGGAGAGAAAGCTAGTGAAACTAAGAGTGCAACCGGGGAGTCAAAGACTGAAACTCCAGGCTAGGAATACGGAATGCAAGAATGAACCCTTAGCGAAGTAGTCCTAGAATACAACTGGGTAGTTCCAGAATTAAGCCCCTTCTCTTGATGGTAGTGCTCCTTTCTTGCTTTGATGCTAGACTAGTTTACTGACTTTGTGGGTAGTTAGGGAATGGAACTGGCCCTTATTAGAATTCGTGAGCCTGCTTCTATGGAGTATTGGACTGAACCCAGGGAGTTGGAGAGAGGTGAGCTAGCAAGGGAAAGAATTCCACTGGATCCGATCAGACTTCAAACCGGTGCATCACAGCCTGAAAGCAAAGGGAGTGAGACCGAAAGCAGTGAATTAAAGAATGAAACACAGGGTAGCGAGACTCAAACAGGTGAGTGGCAGGCTATAGCTATTAACTACCAGCCTTAAACGAATGAGGAACAGCCTGAAACAGGGACAGCCGAGGCTTAAAAGCAAGGGAAGTGAGAATGAGTTAAAGGATTGAACGGGGTAGTTAAAGAACCAAACACCTAGGGCAAAGACTGTGACCAGGTAGGCTCGGACTGAAAGTAGTCAGTATCGGAATGGAACCCAACTTAATATAAGGGCAACCAGGCTGAAACTACTGCTAACCAAGGCTATAACTAGTACCAGCAAGCCTGAAAGCAGGTAAGATCCGAATGAACAACCAAAAGGGAGTCAAAGCCTGAAACAACAAATACACCAGCAAGAACGAAACAAGTACCAATCAGACTACAACTAGTGCTTCCACGGCTTCGACTGGAGCTGGAACTTACTATCTGCCTCGAACTACTCCTACTTATTCTTCAACCACAGAGCCAGAACTTATAATAACCGGCAATTCCCCGCATCTGAAGTAGGTGTTAGTAAGACTTATCCCTATTTCTGAAGTCTTGCCCGATGCTAGTAACTAAGATAAGAATTCCACTCATGAAACTCAGACTGAAACCAGCAAGTAAGGGAATGGGGCTAAGTTGACTCGGAATGGAACTAGTCCAGTAAGAGACCAACTCAGAAGTAGGAGCTTTCTAGTAAGTTCTCCTTGTGTCGAATTAAAGAATTAGTTGACTTACTGGGCGGGTAGGCTCGGGTGCCAGAGGTAAGCTTCACTGAGAGGATAGGTCAGCTTCACTTAGAGCCCCTTATTCTAAGTTCCCTTATTGTCAGTTTGCTTGTCTTTTGTTAAGTAAAGAAGAAATAGAGAACCTTTCTAGGTAGTTACAGAATAAGAATTAGCTCCTGTAGTCCCAGACCTAAACCACTACCAGCAAGAGTCAAACTAACACCGAGCAGAATTGACCTCGGCCCACCTCAACCAGAATAAACCTAGCTACTCAATCCACTGACTGGCTCAGAATGCGCCTAAGCAGTAAAGGAATGAAACCAAGTGCTATAGCTCCTAAGATAAGGCTGAAACAAGTACTAATGAGAATTCAATCGGTAAGTAAAAGCTAGAAACCAGGGCTAGAAACCAGGTAGTATGGGTATGGGCTAGGAATGCGTAAAGGGAGTCAGAGAATGGAGCTAACCAACTGTATGGGTAGTGGCCCTCATAGTCAGTTTCCTGTTCTGGTACTTGTCTAGTAGTTAGTGGAATCCCTAGTTGAGTCTTCTGTTTACAAGTATTGGTCTGGTTTTGGTTCTTGTACCTGGTTTTGGTTCTTGTACTAGATCTGATCATCATAGAATTACCTTAAATCTAGATCTTAACATTATCCTGACTTTCCTCACTACAGGAACAGGTAATTGACTTCTTGACTCGCAGATATATGAGTGGCACTAGCAGCAGAGGATTTAGTAGGCAAGCCCTTATAGTCAGTTGTTGAGTTTAGCCCTTCTAGTAAGTTGTGAAATCTCAGATTGGAATTCTTTGTTTACTGAAGATCAAATCAATTGGTGCCTAGTATAGGTTCACACTCCATGTGTTAAGCAATGAGAAAAAGAGAGAATTGTTTGGATCCTGATCTATACTAATTAACTACTAAATATACTAATTAACTACTAAATTCTATCTCTTATTAGTTAAGGAGAAAGTTGAGAAAGAGACAAGCTAATAACTCAGGATGTAGTTACTATTAGATACCTTCACTCTGGTGCCTGTTATTATAACTCGAAACTCATAACTCCTTAGGAGACTACTATATACGGGTGCTAGTAAATGAGGTTTCTTTTCTTTGCCAAGTATCAATGAAAGGTGTTGTGTCAGCTGCAAGTGAAGAAGCTAGTTCTCAATAAAGAAACAAGATTGAAACCATACCGTCAGCAGAAGCAACAGGTGGATCAGCAACTCCGAGTCCTGTGCCCTGAGTAGGTAGGGCCGCTCTTCCCCCGTTCTATTTCTATTCTAAAAGGTGCTGAAAGCCTCCTTATTTGTTTCCTCAGCTGCAAGCGAGAAGTAATGGTGGGATAGGGGTAGTTGAATCCCCCAGGGAATCCGATATGGAAGCCGAAGCTGGATCAAGTTATTTATCAAAAGCGGGATGGATAATCTGTAGTTACAAGAGAAGAAGCGGTGAAGGCAGTAGAAAGTAGGGAAGCAGTAATTGAGAAGTAAACCCAGAATCCTTCTTTTCTTGCCCCAAAGAGGAGTGGTCCAGTTGAATAAGTAGTGAAGTTTCATCTGGAGTAGTTGACATAGGTAGATAAGCAATAGAAGTAAAAGTGGGGTCTAGGTAGGAAAGAAAGAGAAGTTAATTACTTAGGAGTGAAAGAGGAAAGAGAGAGTTTATTACTTATGAGAAGGAGTGAGTTGACTTAACCAATTACTTAAGTCCAGAATAACTGAATTCCATGAAAAAGAACTTCCCTTTTTCTAGACCTACTCAGTAGACAAACAGTAGGGAAAATCCAGTAGAATTGAATATAAGAAAACAACTGATTCAAATCCTTAGTCTGATCCTGCTCCTGTTGTTGTTAGAGTGGAATGAATTATAATAAGTGGGGGCTAGCGCTTCTAGGCCAACAACGAGAGACTTTCCTTCGACTGTTGATGATCTTGGATACAAGTCCCTTATTCTTAGTTTAGTATCTTTTGAGTCTATCTCTTATTCTTATTAGTAAGTAGGAAACTCAGAATGGAGCTAGCAAGGACAAGAATGCACCTCAGTAGTTCCAGTAATGAAGTTCTAGCCAACCAGTCAATCCAAGCCTGATAGCAATGCATCCGAGAATGAAACCAGTGCTAGTAAGAATGGAACTAAGTAGTCAAAGTCCAAGAATGCAAACCATATGCCTCAGACTGATACTATGTAGTTAGGGACTGATATCGGGTAGGCTTAGGCTGATGCTAAGTTAAGTAAAAAGAGCTACCCCTTATTTCAGTTCCTAGGAAGTGAGTAGGCTCGGTAAACAGTTAAGTAAGAAGGAGAGTGAAGTTCTGCTCTAGTTTCATACCGATAGTAAGTAGTATTCCAGTTCGTGTTCCAGTCTTGTTTAGAGTGTTGGTGCTTAAGCTCTTAGTCGTGTAGATAGGATTGGTGCTGGTGAGCTAGTAGTTTTGGTATTAATTGCCTTTAGGAGTTATAGAATGTAACTAGTAGGTACAAGCCTTTAAGCAAGGAGGACTAAGAGGTGAGCAGCTAGTATGAGAATGGACCTAGCAGGTAGAAGCCTTAAATCAAGGGAAGCGAGGTAGTATCGGAATAGAACTACTAAATCCAAGAATGAAACCACCACTAGGCTTGCTTGCTTGTCAGAGAGAGCTCCTGCCGCTCGAGATTAGGACTTGGGCCAAGCAACTACTAGGGAAGCAGTTAAGTCAGAAGGAGATGCCAGGCTAGGTGTTTAGAATGGAGCTGCTAAGTTGAAGAAGGGTATGGGTAGTTACGGTACTACTATGTGACTGATTAATTGGCCCTTAAGTAATTGGGCTAGTAAGGGAAAGAGCTAGTGCCAACCAGAATGCAACTGAGTAGACCGGATCTTTCCTCTGATCCTGAATGAGTTTATGCTGCTTCAAAGCCTCCAACTAAGTGCTGTGTTTGCCAGGTAGAAGTTGACTCGCTAACCTGTGTTTGCCAGTAAGTAGAAGTTGACTCGGGAAACTAAGAATCAAACTAAGCAGTATCAGAATGAAGGCAAGTATGGGCAGTTGGAAAGCAAGGGTAGTTCGGTGCTATAGTTTAATGAATTCTAATAAAGGGTTGAAGCCTAAGTTCAGTTAAGTGCTATCCTAGAATATTATAGGAATTCCAATTCTTCTCTTTAAGAAGTAAGTCCATAAGAAGGGAGCCTTATTAATAGCTCTAAGCAGTGAGAGTAGAAGATAGAAGACCGGATTGAGAGAGTAGTTGGCAAAGGTGAGGAAGCCGGGTGAGAGTCGAGTAAGAGTAGTTAAGTCTCCTGGTGAGAGTCGAGTAAGAGTAGTTAAGTCTCCTGTTCTTGTTTAATCCTGAGTTTCATTCCTCTGTTACTAGGCCCTTATTGGAAGAGCTGGCAGTTAGTTCATTTCTCCTTCTTGCTTAGCTAAGGATACTGGTTCATTTGTATTTGTTTCTTTCTCTCTTTGTCTTTTAGGAGAGGAAGGAGCCTTTTTTCAGGTATCACAGAAATTCGAAAAACAAGAAAAGAAATTCGAAAATGAGGCCAAGACACTCGAAAAGAAACTACTATTTCTCATGTACCTACTATTTCTCATGTACCTACTCACTACCATGTACCTACCCACTACAAAACTTGATTCTAATTTGCAAAAAGCATAGGTTCATTTCATACAAATAGGAGAAATATAGGAGAATTTGAACTATCCAAATCTCTCTTCTTATTAAGGATAGCGATATCTCTTCTACTGAATAAGGACCTCTTTTGTGAGCCTTAAGATAGAGGATCGGAGTGGGAATGGTTTATTCCACATAAGATGAGTTTACCCTGGCTTCCTTGCAAAAGTCATCAACAGCAAACAAAGGTTCTGGTGAAAGTTCCTGTCTTCTGCCGCTAGTGTCTATCATCTGCTCCTGTGAGAGTGAGAGTGGAAAGATCACCTGTTGACTAGTGGGATGGCCTTGCTGCCCTTAAGTTCATGGTTAGAGTAGAAAGGTCAGTTTACTAGGCAAGCAAAACAATGGAGCTAGATAAGTAGGAGCAAGACTAGATCCGAGGCAGCGGTTCAATAGTAAGCAGCAAGTGGTTCTTCACTGAAAGTATAGGTTAGGCCAGTACTTATAATTCCAGCAAGTCTTACAATTCTAGTTCCGTTCATATTGTTGGCTACGAGTCAGGTCAGAGGTCAGCTGTCAATTCCGTTGAGGTAACAGCGCTAAAGTCAGTGATAAGGCTAAGTGATTCAGTATCCAAGTCGTCAACTGCTTGTACCGGGTACAGTATCAGATCCTACATCTTTTATTGGATAATTCCATTCTAATGCATTCGAATCGACAACACCAAGATATCACACTTATTCTTCACCGGCGGGATTCTCTGTCTTCTGCTTCAGTACAACGTGCTTCAAACAGAAACCCAACATCCTGGTAAACTGATTGCATTGCCAACACCTCGATACTCTTACGCAACACTGCTACGTGGGCATTAGAAAAGGTACATTCTGTCTTCAGACTCAACGAGGAAGATATGGGTTCGGTACGACTTAATCATATTGAAAGCGCAAGTGGAGTTGATAGAGGTGGTGATTGGCTTGACCTTTAGGTGGTCGACCGGAAGTTGGTAACTACACACAAGTCTACGATATATCATCTGATGGATCTATTCTAGGAAAATACTCCCTTTAGCACTTGACGTTGTTTGTTGTTTCGGGGTAACTATAGATAGCTTACTTTGAGCCTAACCTTGTAGTGGCGATTCGAGATCTTCTTCTTAATATGATTCAACGAAGGCAAGAGAACGAGCTCCACTTAAAAGGGGATATAAAGCGGGAAAGAATCCAAGAGTGACTTAGGACTGTTACACTTAAGAGACCCCTTCCCTTGGAATAGATAGAGAAAGATCAAATGCTAATTCTAATGTTGGTGCAGGAGATGTAGCGTAAAGTACATGAGATTGAGATGTTGTAGCAGAGGATACATGAGATTAACAATAATTAAGTATAGTAGGGCTACGTTAGCGGGATGTGGTATAGAAACCCTGTAAATACACTTGAACTCTATCCTATATCTCTGGCTCATAACTAGAACAAGAACTGGACTACTAGGGGCAGGCAACTACTAGAGTGGAAAGGGAAGTAGGCTTGTTTACTAATTGAACTGGACTACAGGAATTACATATCGGCAGGCAACTACTAGATATAGACTTCAACAACTGATTTCGAGTCACCAACAAACAAAGATTCCGCTGGGGATGAAACTAGAACAGGAACAAGAGAAGAAGCCAGGTGCTAAATTGTTAGAATTCAACCACTAACTTGAAGAATGTAACTACTGGGGGGGCAATACTTCAACCAGGTAGCCAATGAGTGGAGCTCTCAAGGGATAGAGGTGAGCCAGGGCAGCTAGGTACTACGATCAGAATGAAACAGGTGAGTAATAGCCTTAACCACCTAGAAACAAGCCTGATACTACTATACTACTACTAAGAATGGAGCTGACCAATATTAGACTTAACCAAGTGAGTTACAGAATGCAGCTAAGTAGGCTCGGAGGAGACCTCTAGGTACTCAGAATGCTGCTAAGGAGTCAAAGCCTGATACGGTGTCTAGGCAGACTGAAAGCAGTGCATCTAGAGAAGGAGATAAGAATTCAACTCATTGGTGAGCTAGAGAGGTAAGCTAGTCGGAAAGGCCAAGCAACGGGATGAGCAACTACGCTCAAGAATGAACTTTATTAGAATTTCCCTTATTCTAATTCGGGAGACTGGAGCTCAGTAGTAACAGTATCGGCAGAAGGGGTAGAAAGTAGGAATGAAACAAGGAAGTAAGTAGTTATGAGTTAGCCCGAAGTCAAAGGAAGTAAGTAGTTATGAGTTAGTAAGTATTAGTTGACTGATTAATTGCCCTTCTAGTAAGTTGGGGTAGTTGTTTCAGTCTTTTAGTAGTTCTAGTACTAATACTAAGAAAGGAATACCACGAAAGGAATACCCTATTTATGAAGTCTTCCCAGCTTCTAGGGTAGTAGATAAGAATGAAACTCGCAAGGGATAGAATGCAACTACTAACCTAACTACTTAAACCAGCGGCTAGTGCTTCTGATATAGCTACTTAAGAATGAAAGCAGTAAGTCATAGAATTCTAGCTACTTAAGCCTGAAAGCAGTAAGTCATAGAATGCAACTGAGGAGTCCAATAAATACTTGGGTAGTTACTGAATGAACCCAGGCAGTTGAAGAGCCAAGCTTAGGGATGAGCAACGCCAGTAATTAAGTTCATTGACTGAAACCAGGTAGTCAAAGAGTAGAGCTCGACAGGGCCCCACAGGTCAAAGAATGGAAAGTAGTTCAACAGACTTACTATAAGGGCTGAGCCAAGTACCACTCGGAATGGAGCTGGTAGGAATCAACCCAGGGAGTCAGAGAATGGAACGAGTGAGTCACGGAATGAAACAACTAACAACACAGGAACCAGCGCTAGTACTACTAAGAATTGAACAAAGAATTGAACTACTAAGTCACAGCATGAAACCAGGCAGTGATAGAGCGAACCCAGGGAGTTAAAGACTGAAACCCCTAGGGCAGCTGATTAAGATCTTTTTGAATTCCTACTTTAGAGTTTAGGCCATTATAGTTAGTTTGCTCAAACAAAAGATGTAGGTTCGGGTCGGGGCAGAGTAAAGTACAGGTCTAACAGAGGATCTTTATCTGTCTACTTACAATGTGCTCGGGACGGGAGCAATAACTGTAGTAGTTGCCATAGGTATGCCAGCAGGGTTCAATGAATTGTAGCCAGTTGCCAGAGGGATACGGATACCTAGGAAGAATCAAGTATCGGCTTTTCAGCAAGGTTTAGTGGAGTGGTCCAGTTTCATCAGTAGTAGTGAGTTTAATCCCGAGTGAAATCTTCTCTTATTCTAAAGAAAGAATCTAATATCAGTGAAAAGCTTCTTCTGGAACTAAGATCATCAGCCGGGGGTGGGTGCTATAAAGTGGGAAAGTAAGAAATCCACTAGTACTACCGGGTAGTTAGTTACCTCAGTTTATCTTACAGTTAGTTACCTCAGTTTATCTTACCTAGCTTCCAAATTGGTTAACCTCCGCCTCCTCTCCCGCTCCTATTCTATTCCGCCTCTTCTCCTGCCCGTAGTCAACAAATTCCCTTCCATTCTGATTTCTTGCTCGAGTACAGCGGCAGTTCGGTTCTTAAAGTAACTCGTAGACATTCACTTTTCCTGGGAGTTGGAAAAGAAAGAGTTGGCGGGTCTAAGGCTCATAATATCTTAACGAGCAAGGTATACTGATTACTTATCTCCAAGAGTGCGAGTCAAATCTAGGTTCTTTGTGAGCGAGTAAGAATTCATCGAGTTTAGTTAGAAGTCAAGCAGTTAGGTTAGAGTTGGGTTACTGAAGCAATGCTGCTATGCTAGTAAATAAATGTTATATGGTATGTATAGGAGCGCGGAGTGATAGAAGCAAGTCTGAATGAAGGTATGAATGAGTGTTCCTGCCTTATCTGAATGAAGGTATGAATGAGTGTTCCTGCCTTAGTAGTCGCTTGGCTGTTGCCCATATATTAAGTCGGTAGAGGAGCATAAGAAAGTGTAGTTTGAAAGTAAGGATCAAAACCAGGTTCATAAGCAAGATCCGGCGAGGAAGCAGTTTCAACAGAATGCAGCAGTTTTCGTTTCATCCATTGTTTCATCCCGAACGACGAAGCCTGTTTTCCCTGCCAACTTACTATAAGGGTTGGAATGAAGAGCTGAGTTTCTAGTAGCTAGGTTGATTCTTTTTGTTAGTTGTTTCATCCCTCGTTTCATCCCTTGTTTCATCCCAAGCCCATTCTGGTTTCCTTACTAAAGAGAGATAGAATTTCTATGTCATTTCTTCTACTATACGTCTACTTAGTGGGTATAGGGTAATTGGCCTCTCGTTTTTCACTTATTATTGGATCATTTCTTGTTTTTAACTACTCGCTTCACCACCCGAGCTTTCTTGTTTTTAACTACTCGCTTCACCACCCGAGCCTAGTCACAGAGGAATGAAACTACCCGAGCCTAGTAATAGAATTCTACCGGCCCACCCCGTAACTACACACATGATAGGGAATAGGCACCCCGAGATAGGCAATGGGCACGCCTACCCGCCTCCTCCGGCGAGGCACCCCAATCAGGCTAGGCAAGTTCACCCTATTTCCTCTAGTGAGAAAGCACATTTTATGCCCCGAAGTGGAGATGAATCTAAAGCTACTGGCAACTGAACAGCTTAACTTACAATAAGGGGCCTACCCGTCCGAGCTGTATTCTAGCCCAATTATTCTAGTTTTGGAGTAAGAAAGCTCTTTTATGCCCCGAAGTGGAGATGCATCTAACCACAGAGTGAAACCAGGCTATATTAGTTGATAGACAAAACTGGACCCCCACCCGCTAAGTAAGTCAACTACCCTCGCATCAAACCCATCCAAAAGTAATGTATTCGAGCCTCATTCTTCAAGTTAGAGAGCACTTTTATGCCCCGCCCCTTTCTTGCCTGTCCTCAAAAAGAAGCGAAATACGGCATTTCTAGCCCTATTCTTCTAATTCCAACTACTAGCTTAATTCAATCCTATTTCTTTGACTACCGACTTAATAGAAGGAATCCTATTTCACTGAATCTATAAGTTTTGACTACCTCTGTCATCCTATAATAAGAATAGATATTTACTACCTCTGTCTCTGTAATCCTATAATAAGAATATCGGTTGGTACATTTATTTAAGTACTTGCTGCCGCGTCACACATGAGAAATTGTACTTTTCTTTCGCTTTTTTTTGTATTTGAGAATGGAATTTCTTTTCTTGTTTTTCGATAAGACTTATTGAACCAAGCCCATAGGAATGAATTCCAAAACTACCCAAAAAGTAAGTAAACTACCATAGCCCAGTAAAAGTAAGTCAACTACCATAGCAGCCAAGGAACTACTCATGGGCATGCAACGTATACAAAAGCAGACAGACAGCTTGTATAGAAATAAGGGCCAGCTAGCCTATCTAATAGAGCTACAGCACCAACCCAAACCTAGCAACTTGACTAGAGCCTCTGGCAAACTAACTTCAAATAAGGGAACTTAGAATAAGGGGCTCTAAAGTAGGAATTGAAGAATGGAACTAAGTAGTTAAAGAATGCAACAATAACTCCTGGCCAAGTCACTAAGGTATTAATTCTCGGCGGATACTGACTTTTGAGTTGAATTCATACTTCAAGGAAAGAGAACGAGAACTAAGCTTCACAGGTAACAGTGCTTCTTGTCTTTTTGTTCGCCTAGTTCTTGTTAAGTCTACTCAATAATAAGTAGTGAAATTCAAGTCTACGAGATAAGAAGCCGTTCGAAAGGAAGCTGCAAGAATAGAATGTGAAACTGGAATCCTCTATTGAGAAGCCGAATCTCCTTCTTATGGAATACTCTATACCGGTCACCCTACAGCCGGTCAGCCCTATACTCTTTTCTTTTACTGGTGGCGCAAGAGATGTTCGCGGTGCAAGAAAGAAAATCAATCATTGAATACGCCTAAGAGAGCAACGAATGCATTTGATGCCTATAAAACATGGCAGAACATCAGATGCAGTTTTCAGATCTTCGGCTGTTGAATGGACTCTTCGAGGATAGTTCATAAATTCATTCTTTGTTGAAAGGTAGAGTTCCCGTTAGCCCAGTTCGAGTTAAGGCAATAGGGAAAGGGTAAGGCGCGTGCATGAAATTCATAAGAAACAAGTAAGGGAGCAAGCGGTTCAACAAGCTCAATTGGCACTCCGGAATAAGGGAAGATTCCCCCTAACTGTACCTTAAAGCTGTGGTGCACCATCTTACACTCACTAAATTATTTATAGAGTATTTCGGGGCACTAACGCTATTTGTGTTCATGCAGGGTGCTAAAGGAAAGGAAAGTCTCTCGGTGTTGGTTGATTGCCTCTCGCCCCTCTGGCAACTGACAACAAATCATTCTTAAACGTCAACTTACCCAATAAGTGCCAATTAATAAGTTCTGGCTAGACTACCAGGACTACCACTTTAAGGCACAAGAACTCCCCTTTCGACAACTACTAGCTCTTTTCACTATCACAACTTACTATGCTCGGATACAGGGGAGCAATACTACTAGTTTTCTTCTTTGACTTGGTTGGGGACTATCTTATTCTTAAACTACTTAGGTCAATTCCGAACTGAGCTTCTTGACTTATAGCTTACTCGCCTCTCCTCTGGCTACTTACTGATGAAACAAATCATTCAAATAAGAGATTGAACTCAGCCAACTGACTATAAGGGCCTAGACTCTAAAATAAGAATGAGATTGCCTAGGAGCAGCTTCAGCAAGTCCAGTACTTATAATTTCTTGGATGCGAGGTATATGATAGCAGGAACAGTGCTACCGGGATAGAGAGCATAACTACTTTCAACTACTAGGCAAGGACACTACTAACAGTACTTATAAGTTCAGGCCACTACTACTACATCTGGTGGAACACTCCGAATTGAACCACTCCTTGGTCAACTCATACAACTAATTCGGATTTCTTACTATTTCTTGCGACGAATTAGAATAAGGGGGCCTTACTCTTAAGCTTTCAACTAGCCAAGTCACTAAGGGCCAATACCAGACCAGACGAGCCTTACTATATCTAAAATCTATCTACATGACACCCCGATCCCACATCTATCTACATTACACCCTGATCTTCCCCGTTACTTCAATCTAACACCCGCAACTTACTATAAGGGCTAACTCTATTGGATAACTATATGATTTCTACCGGATGCTCTTCTATATGATATGAGAATAATTCTGCTTTTCTCCGGATGCTCTTCTTTCTCTTTCTATATGATTTCTACTTTCATGGTTACTTGGCCCTTTTTCGTAGTCAATACAATCCCCTTTTCTCTTTTCTTTTCTATCCGCAGTGATTTCCATTTCCATTCTCTTCCTTCCGTAGTGATTTCAATTTCTATTCTCTTCCTTGACGTGAACCGGTACATCTAAGCCGGTACATCTAAGCAAGTAAGTATCAGTACCAAGGGCTAATCGGGCCAAGTAACGACTCTTTTCTTTTCTTTGCCACATATTTGAGAATTGGATAATTTCTGTGATTTGATGGTTTTTCGAATTTCTGTAATTTGATGGTTTTTCTAATTTCTTTTATTCCAATACCCTAGCCCCACCATAACTTTCTTTTATTCCAATACCCTAGCCCTACCATAACAAGATGGTACTCTCTTTTGACTACCCGAGAGCCTAGTAGTGGAATGAAAACCAGGTAGTGGAATGAAAACAAGCCTGCCTACCCTACCCGCCTGGTTGACTGAAGGAAGCCCCAAGTAAGTAAGTATTGCCAGGCCCGGACTCAGTTGGTTGAAAGATCATAAATCAAGAAATAAGGTGTAAGGGTGCCTAGCCTGCAAGATTGATAGTTGCTCCTGCCGCTAGTCAATTGAGGGAATGGAAAAAACGACCCCCGTCTCAAAGCCTTTACAAGTCCTTTCTTCGACCCCTAAGATGTTAGGCAGAAATGCATTTCTAGGTTCCAACTACTAATTCGGGTACTCGATGTCATATTTGCTATCAACCGAAATAAGATGCTAAATAATTCCCTTTGAACCCTATTCTTCTAATTCCACTCATATGATAACTAACACAGGACTGAGTTCGCCCCTAAACTTACTAGAAGTGCCCGAACTCACTTTCTTATCCTGCCTCAGATCCAGCTCCAGTTCCAGTTCTGGTTCTTTTGGAATCCTCTGTTTCGTTATCCTTAAAAAGATACTAATTCATTTCTTTGGCTTTTCCTCTACTGTGTCTTTCTAGTGGAAAGATCGCCTGTTCTTCATCGGTTTTTCATCCTGGCTTCTCTATTCTGAACTTAAGTAATTGGTTAGGTCAACTCACCACTCCTTAAATTCAGTATGTAGTTTGGGTTTCTACCTTAATTCTTCCCATTCATGGCAGATATATAAGTGGTTTCTACCTTAATTCTTCCCATTCCTATTCGATAGGTTTCTACCAGGTAGTAGCAGCCCAGTAGTAGTAAGCTTCACTGAGAGGAGAGGTCGGCTCCTATTCGATAGGTTTCTACCATAATTCTTCACACGCCTATTCGATGGTTTCTTTTCTAATTTGATAATTTCTTTTCTTCCAATATTCCACAAAACAAAGCAAGAACTTACTACTGTTCCCGCCTCGGATCCTATATCTCTATCTCATTGGCTGCCTCCGCTACTGATGCAACCTCATTGGCAGCCGTAGCTACTGATGCAACCTCATTGGCAGCAAGAACCAATCCACTAACTGCCAGAGTGAAAGCACTAACTACCAGACTGATACCAACAACTACAAGACTTACCCCACTAACAACCAGGCTCTAACCACTAACAAAACTAGGTTGCAAGCTGATGTTGGGTAGCGGCGGTCTCTAACAAGTGCTGGGCCTTATATTAAGTTCTGATGCCGGGAATTGAGCTAGTGAGTTACAGAACCAAAGCAGTGGATCTAAGACTGAAAGCAAGGGTAGCGGGAATGAACTGAAACCAGAACTACTCAGAATTTCCCTAAGCAGTCCAATCCAAGGCCAAGCAGTTTCATCCGGGTTACAGAATAAACCTCGGCAGTTCAAGACTTATAAACGAGGTAGTGCCTCTTATTAAGTTCTATCCGGCAGGGTATCGATTCCAAGACCCTTCACAGCGGGAACAGGCTTCAACTCACCCGTCACAGACTTAACCCTTGCTCTACCTTCCCTGTCATTAGGGGTTGGTATTAAGAATACAACTACTAACTACCAGTTGATAGCTACTACCAGCAAGAAAGGAACCGCTGCTACTAAGACTGAAGCTAAGGAGTCCAATAAATACTTGCATCAACCGGTGCCAGGCAGAATGGAACTATACTACTATCAAGACTACAACCATAGCTAAGGTATCTAACCACTAGCAATAAGACTTAAACCACTGCATCTAAGAATCCAACTAAGCCAAGCAACGGGATGAGCTACGTAGTAGCGAATGCTAAGTAAGACGTTGGGCGGTGTTATAGAAAGCTAGAAACAAGTCCTTAGTTCAGCGGCAGCAACAATACTAGATATTATGAGTTAGAACCGCCAAGCAACTACTAATGTTGCGACCAAGCAACGGGCCAAACAACTACTAATGTTGTGCGGCAGATGTGTCCTAGCTGCGCGGTAGCAGCAATACGAGTTATTATAAGTCATTACAAGTCCTGCTTTTGGGAGCTTCAACTGTGTTCGGGAACTAAGAGTGGAACTAGCCAGTAGAAGCCTTCAAGCCAGGGCTGCTACATCTGATACAGCTACTTCAGAATACAACTACTACCACTGATTCCATGCTAGGAATAGAGTAGATCAGAATGAACCTAAGGAGTTCAGAATGCACCCTTAACATGGGGTGTCAGAATGGAGCTAGTTAGACTCGGAATGGAGTCCTAGAGTCACAGAAGGGAGCTAGGGAGAGAAAGGCTTGAACTACGCTAACTAGACTTCAATCACTAGCAACCAGGCTCTAACCACTAGCTAGCAGGCTGAAACTAGCTACTAGAAGACTGAAACTGGGACTACTGAGCTACTAACACAGCAACTCGGAATGATGTAAAGTAGTTTAAGACTAAACCAAGTACCATTCGTATGTAGCTAAGTAGGCATAGAATGGAGCTAACTAAGATCAGAATCAAACAGTGACACATCAAGCCTGAAACCAGTGGGCATCATCTAAGACTGAAAGCAGCGAGTCCAAGGATGGAACTAAGGAGTGCAAGAATGAACCAAATACCCATAATACTTGGGAAGGAACTCATTCTTTTATATAAGTGATTCAACTCGGGATTCCACAACTACCCTATAGCGTAAGCACCAACACAAGACTTGAGATCAGTTGTTTTATACCTTCCTTCTGACTTACCTAGCTTTCCTACTTCTTGGACTACTTAGTGAAAGAATCAGTCTACTGAGGAATTCTCAGACTACCACCGAGTTTAAGTCTTAGTAGTAGTAGTGGGAATACAGGGAAGACTTAATAAATAGGGGGAATCTTGGCCCCTACTTAATTATTACTACTACTTATATAGGAAAACGGATTCCACATCTGTTAACTGAAGTAAAGAATCCAGCTAAGGGGTCAAAGAATCAAACTACTAACTACCAGGCTCAAACAGTGCCTAGTAAGAATGAAACCAAGAAAGGAATACCTATTTCTTAAGTCTTGCCTGAAGTCAGTCCCTTATAGTAAGTTGGGATAGTTGTTGAAGTCTATTAGTAGCAGCTATAGTACTAAGAAAGGAGTACCACCGATGACCTAGTATAACTAAGCCTAGGAATACTGAATGAAAGAATTAAACTGGAGCCCCAGGAAGTAAGAAACCGGGGAGTGGAAGGCTATAGTTACTAACAACCAGACTGGGACCGCTGCTAACAAGAACTAGGTATCTAGCAACAGGACTAAGAGTGAAACAAGTGAGAGAAAGAACCAAACCCATGAGAAACAGGCTGCAACTACTGCTGGTAAGAATGAGAGAGGAGTCAGGGATAGAATGGAGCTAAGCTAGCAAGAGATAGAATCAAACCCATATAAGTGCAAGAATTCAGCTAAGCAGCATCGGAATGAAACTCACTCGTCCCAGCCTTCAACTAACAACTACCGGAGTGCAACTACTAACTCAAAGACTGTAACAAGGGAGTCGAGGAATGGAGCTAGTAGGTGTCGGACTTCAACCCAGTGCTAGTGCTTCTTATATAAGCTACTTAAGACTTCAACTAGTGCCAGTACTTATAATTCCAGCTGCAACCAATGCTGCTCAGACTGGTATGTGCCCCTACTATGCTAGGTATTACTAGTATGGGGAGCTAAGGTATTGGTACTAAGACTGAAACAAGTGCTTCTAGGGTAGTAAGATCAGAATGAAACCCCTTGTAGCATAGTTAGAATTGACCTAGTGAGTAACAGCTTTAAGACAAGCCCAAAGTAAGGAGTAAGGAGTAAGCCCAGAATCATAAGTAAGCCCAGAAGAAGGGAGCCTTATTCTAATCCGTTAGTGGTCCAGAGCCATTACTTTACTAACTAGAGTATCCTTGTGTGCTCGAGAAGGAAAGGGTCCATGTTCTTAATCAGAAATGCACTATCACAGCTGTTACACACCTCTTATGGGCAATCCTTCTAAAGACATATATCGATTCTAAATCATTCCTTTGAAACCCTATTCTTACCGGGTAGTCAACAGCAGCCTCAGATGGATCCTTATCATATGACCAAAGTAGGGAAGTCAGAATTGAACTAAGTAGTAGGAGCTAATCAACTAGACAAATAACAGTTAACGACTCCTCGGGTGCTCAGAGAAAGAAGATAGGGTCCTATACTAATGGTAAATGGTATCTGTGAAAACCCCTGTTTCTGGTTTCACTCTCACTCCCAATACAGAGACCCTATAGTACTGAAGTTCATAATTTCATATCCCTTTCTAGTAGCAACAGAGTAGTTGACTTACCTGAGATCAGTATCAGAGGAAAAAGAGCTATATCCAGTCACTTGGGGGGTGCTCTGACTCTTGGTTCGGGGAAGAAGAAGTTTTTAGCTCCCAAAAACAGGACTTGTTAATAACTCGTTATATCTATTACTGTTGCTACCGTACAACGTCTTTCGCCGTTGCTTGGTCGCAACATTAGTAGTTGCTTGGCGGCTTTGAAGCGAGGTCTACTTCTGTAGTTGCTTGTTTAGTTGCAGTATCATAAGCTGGATCATAAGTAGGAGCAGGTCCAGTACTTATAATTTCTTGGATGCCAAAGGAGCAGGTACTGGCCTAACAGAATCATCAGCAGCTGTTCGAAAGTAAGCTGTTCGAAAGTAAGCTGCAAGCGGGGCCTAATACTGAATTCGGGAAGTAGAGTTCTGCTGAAACTCGGGGTGAAACAATAACCAGAACTGGAAGCTTAGAAGCGCGTTAAGGCAATTCATTCTGTTTGTCTCAAGGAAGACGTTGACTCCTTTCCTCGCCTCGCTCCCCTTAAAGTAAGTAAGTAAGTGACCAGTTAGATTAGAGTCCAGTTGACAGGTAAGGGAGTTTTAGATGCGCCTCCACCACTAAAGCCCAATTACTTAAGGGCCGAAACTCTAACCTCCCGAGTAGCCAACAAAAGCACTGGCCTGGCAATTGCTAGTAAGAGAGCAAATCCGCTTGAAATTGCATTAACAGAGGGAGAGGGGTTTCTAACTTCATGAGGCTCAGTACAATAGGTAACATCTCTTTCTTCTTCAAATCCTGTGCCCTAAAGTATAATTGGCTCCGTAAGTAAGAAATCCTCTGTCCGGTGTAGTCAAGAGTTGGGGCAATCAGATAGTCTCCTAGAATAAGATAGAATAGAGATGGGTTTTCCTAGAACTTATATAAGGGGAGTGGAAAGGGAAGTCAGAGTAGCGGAAACAGGACTGGGATCCAGATCCTTATGAGGCTGGGCAAAGAGGCCCTTCTAGTAAGTTACCCCTTGTTTAATCTGTTATCCTACCCTAAGAAGAGAGAATGAAAGACCTTACGAGCAACTACGATAGCACATATTGAAGAAGAGATCTTAGTCTTATCCTTTCGATGTATACTTTCTTTCTTTCTTATACTTACTGCTGTTATAGTGCATTGACGCCTACTAATTGAATAGCCCGGTAGCTGACTTTAGCCCGAGATATCCGCTTGCTGAACAAAGGACTTATTGTAAACCTTGCCCACCTCGACTATTATGCTTTAACCTCACTCCTTACTGCTTGCCTCTCTCAGTCAGGAGGAATGAACTACAGAGAAGAATTGAACCCTTGTTCAAAGAGCATAAGTTTCAGTCAAGAAAGAAGTCAAGTACTGGGTTTGGTTAGTTACCGGATTGGATTCTATCTTACTGGTCATATGGGGCCTCGGGTATTGGTAACATTTTAAGGAGTCTTGCTCTTCTTACTTGCTTCTTTAGCACTGCTTCTATATGGGCAGGAATTCCATTCTTCTTAGTTGCTTCTTCGGATACTTTACTTCAGCACCGGTCAATCAGGTGTTAAAGCCACTGTTCTTGTTCTTGTTGAATCCACATTCCCACTTTCATTCTATCGGCACCAACATACATATATTATATTATATGAGAATTAGATTAGATCACCTCTGTATTCAGTAGTCTAGGCGCCATCCCTTGTTTCATCTGATCGGTAACTAACCAACTAGATCTAACCCTCGGGGCTCTTCTCTTAACCAACCCTGGACTACCTGCTCCTTTTAGTTATGTTCGTGGTGACTTGGCTGATAGCAAATAGATCAAACTGTCGATAAGAGGCCTCTATAGTAAGTTTGGGGTGAACTCAATTCTTTGTGTTTCCATAGACAAGTAAGCACCGGTCCCTTATGATTATTAGTAGAAGACCGGCTGAGGGAAGGGCAGAGAAATGATATGACCAATTCCCTGCATTAGTATACGCGCCTAGGAAGTATATAACTCAATTCGAAAAGAAAGTAGAGGCGGGAAGGAAAGACAACATAGGAAATAGATGCTTCACACAAGTACCTCTCTCGTCGCCAACTCATTCACATAGGGTGGAAGACCTTTAGTACTGCTCCCTTGAGTATTGCTCCTGCACTTAAGTAATTGGTGAGAGTTGTTGGTGAATACCGGTAGTAGTTGACAGAGGAGAGTTCTTGTTTTACCCTTAAGAAAGTAGTGGTCCTGTTTCATCTGTCTTTGTTGTGAGTAGTTGCTAGTTGGAATTGAAGAATCGAACTCATATGACAGAGAAATAAACTAGTGAGTATAAGCCTGAAAGCACCGATAAGCAGACTAAGAATGAAACTCTAACCTATGAAGGTAGAATGCAAGAATGAAACTTAGGAGTCAAGGGAAAGAATGAACCTTAGATTGATCAGACTGAAACAAGTACCAATCAGACTACAACTAGTGCTTCCAAGCCTTCAACTAACACCGACTTACTAGAAGGGTGATTAATCAGCTACTACTATCAAGAATGAAAGCGAGGGTAACAGGGCTAAGACAACAGCTAGTAAGACTGAAAGCACTAACTCAAAGACTGAAACCTGGGCTCCTCAGCCTTAACCGGGGTAGTGATAGGCTAAGAGTGGAGCTGGTAAGACTGGTACTGCTGCTGCTAAGCCTGAAACCAATGAATCCAAGGCCTAAACTCGGGAGTCAAAGACTTAAACGGGTGCTGGTTATATTAAGTTCTGCTGCTAGTGGGCCAATTACTAGAGGGTCCTGATGGCCTGAAGCGCTGGGATAGAATTGAGCTAGTGAGTTGCAGGCTGTTGCCATGTCTAGCAGGGATAGAATTGAGCTAGGTAGTTACGGAGTGGAGTCTAGAGTCAAAGAACCAAACCATTGCTTTCAAGCCTGATACCAGTGTGGCTAAGGTCTAGTACCAATGCTACTACTACTGATGCTGGGTAGTATGGGACTGCAGCTGGTGAGTGACAACAGGCTTTAACCAGTGCTGCGCCTTATATTAAGTTCTGCAAAGAATGAACTCAGGCCTAGGAATAAGGAATTAGAAGAAAAGCCATCTCACTTATGAAAGGATAGGATAACTTATGAAACAAGAACTCGAAAGAAGAAAAGCCATCTCACTTAATATAAGATAACTTATGAAACAAGAACTCGAACACTACTTGACCCTAAAACAGAGCACTTAGCTTCAACAGAACAAGTAAGCATTGAAGAACAAGTAAGCATTGAAAAATGGAATGGAATTGATATGGAAAGTGGACGAGAGAGAAAGAGGAATAAGTGCCCAGATGTGCTAGATCCATCCTTCTTTCTTATCTGCTATGCTAGAGCAATTATGTACTATGGCCCTCTTCTAAGTTTCCAGATTATTAATCTGCCCTTAAGTAAATTGTTTCATCCCCAGTTGCATATACCGAGTTGAATTCGAGAGTCGGAGTTAGGGTAAAGAGAAAAGATGCTGAGAGACCTGTTCCAGCCCTTCTAGTAAGTGTGAAGAAGAAAGGGGAGTTGCGAGTGTAATGATGACTTATGAGTTGAGAACGGAGGCGAGTGTCATTATTACTTATGAGTTGAGAACGGAGGGTAGGCGATAAGGGTAGCCCACTGCTATCAAGAGCGAAACAAGTGATTCAAAGACGGAAACTCGGTAGTTAAACAATGAAACCAGTGCTATAGATCTACCCGGGCTAGCTCCTAATTCTGTTACTAGGCGCGGCCAGTACTTATAAGTTCGGGGGAAAAGTTGAGGCGAGCCAGTACTTATAAGTTCGGGGGAACCTGTTTTCTCAGTTTTAGTAGCCTGAGGTAGAGGAGCATTAAGTGAAATAGGTAAGTTATGATTATTGGAATACCGGGTAGTCCTTTTGAATCAGAGGTGTAGTGTAGTTGTCCTGTTCTGGTTCTTGACCAAGTCCTGTTTTCGGGGCTCTGGAGTTAAAGAATGAACCAAGGTATGACCAATCTTCTTGTTTAATAGTGACTTGCCTACTTGTCTATCCGTTACATGGCGCCTACTTCTCTAGTTAAGGTATCAATTCCATTTATTAAGTCTTCCCTGCTGCTAGGGTACTGCTCGGACTGGAACCAAGGGTAGCTAATATGGGGAGGGAGTAGGTAGTGATAGAACGAAACAGGGTAGTTACAAGCTGATGCTATGTAGTATGGTACTGATGCTATGGATACTCAGGCTGATGCTTAAGTGTTTAAGAATGAAAGCCAGTCAGGGTAAGAACCAAACCCATGAGTTACAGGCTTAAACCAGTGCTAACTGGAATCAAAGCAGTGCTAACCAGACCAATTACTATCATTTCATCTAACAACCAGACCGAAAGCAGTGCACTAGAACCGAACCTTGGATTGCAGAATTGACCTCGGCAGTCACAGAACCAAACCAGTGCTGTTCGGGAACTGGTGAAGTCAAGAATCCAGCTAAGTAGACTCAGATCTAAACCACTGCCAACCGGAATGAAACTAAGTAGACTCGGAATGTAACTAAGGAGTAGGAAAGTTAGAATGCAAGTAGTTGTTGACTTACTGCAAATAGCCCCATTTAATGAGGTAGTAAGCATCTAGTACTAGGATCAGAATCAAACTCATTGGTGAGCTAGTCGGAAAGGAAGAATTGAAATGTACCCCAAGAAGGAATAATGGAACTAAGTAGTCTGGAAGTAGGAATTCAAGAATGGAACTAAGGTATCTAACCACAGCTTGCCGGTGACAGGACTAAGACTGATCCCGGTGCTGGCTAGGCTGATACTATTGGTGCTTGGAATGGAGCTAAGTAGAGATAGAATCGAACTGGTTGGTGTAAGCCTGTAGCTCTGTGTAGTTTAAGGCTGCTGTTGGGTATACCCCTTATTCTCATTTCTGGCTCTTGGGTGTTACAGGCCTATTTGGGGCAGTTGCAGGCTTTTGCCGGGTAGTTAAGGTCTAGTACGGTGCCTGCTGACTGGAGCTAGTGGGTATTGGAATGAAGCTATGTAGCTAAGGTCTGGTACCAGTGCCAGCAAGAACCAAACCAGTAACAACCAGTCTTCACATGGAACTAAGGAGTGAAGAATGGAACCTCGTCTCGCAAGTGGAGAATGAAAGAATTGAAGAAGCTTGTCAAAGAACGAAACAAGTACCACAGAGAATGGAACTAAGTAATCAAAGAATTACACTCATATGAACGGAAACCCGATCTAGTAGAAGAGACTTTATTGTTTCATTCTTCCTTTTCCGTTGAGAGCGCAGGGTAGACGAGAAGTAGGTCAATTCTTCTACTTATTTGTTTCAGTCGAGGAGAGGAAGCTAGAAGTACTCTTTCGAACCTTGCTGTTTCATCTGTATTAGTTTACAGAGCCATAACTTTCTGAGTAGCCAGAGTTAGAGTCGAGTTCAGGTAAGAAGCCAGAACTTATAATAACCGGCAGCTCTTGTTTGAGTTGATCTCTTTGTCGAGAGTGTCTTTGTCTAGTAGTGGAAAGTCGTTCTCTTAAGTAAGAGTACCAGTTAGCCGGCAACTCAGTAGTTAAACTCAGAAGTAAACTCAAACTAATGAGAGTAAGAAGGTAATAAGAGTAAGAAGAAACTACTACCTTTGAAGTCACAAAGGGGTCTCCCTAAGAAGTTGAGGGTAAGAAGATAGTTGTACTGGCCCTTATTGTAAGTTTAAGAATGAAGTACGAGCAAGCTTGAGTGGAGAACAGAACAGATAGCAGAACAGAACAGATAGCAGAACAGATAGCAGAACAGAGCGGATAGCACTTATATACAAGTTCACAGGACAATTAAGATAAGACTTGGTAATAGAAGCAGTGCGAGTAACGTCTAGATTCGCTGCGAGTAAGAGTTAAAAGAGACTAGGCTGTTTGCGAGGTCAGTTATTCTTATTAGTAGGAATAGTAGTGGAGTGGTAAAGTTGCATCTAAGGTAGTAGTCCTGTTTCATCTGTATTAGTTTACAGAGAAGAATAATAGGGAGTGATAGTGAAAAGCCAGTAGTTTGAGAGTGGAATCCCTAGTTATATATCCCGAGTTTGATCTTAAGTTTACAGTTAAGTCGATTCAGAAAGGGGAGTTTTCTCAGTTCTCTTATATAAGATAGAATTCCATAAGATAGAATTCCAGTGGTTCTGCTCGAGTGAAGGAGCAGATTCATAAGATAGGGAAGCTTAGGAGTGAGTTCAGATAGTAGCCACAGTAGGAGTGATTGTTTAAGTGCTCTAGTGGAAGTGAGCGAAGCTGGGTTGATTCTTTTAGTAGTCAGTCGGGTTGCTAGTAGTAGGGTTTCTTATTGAGTTAGCCAGATTAATAATCTGCCCTTCTAGTCAGTTTGCTAACCTTACTTTAGTTTGATACCTTCTCTGCCAGAGGTATAGGCCAGGAATCTAAGCTATAAGTACGGAAGTCAAGAATGGAATTAGTGGACTACAGAGAGGTGGACAAGGTAGGTAAGAAAGGTAGAGTTCAGAGTCACTTGGACCTGTGACTTGCACTTATATTCAAGCGACTTGCTATGAGTTTTGGAGTTAGGTTAGTTGAAAGAAGTATTTGTTTACTACGGAAAAGAATGGAATTGCCTACCTCGACTATGGCTAACTTGAATTCTTATTATTGATGTTTGTATTAATAGTGACATCGGAGGCCAAGCAACAATAGTAGTAAAGAGGAAAGAAGTTTCATCGATTTCTGCAGACATCAGAAGAGAGTTGACTGATATTGCACTAAAGAAGAGAGTGGACTTACGGAAACTCGGTATTTAACAAGAAAGTAGGCAAGTAGAACTTACTAGAAAGGCTAGGAATTCCACTAGTAAGTAGCGGAAGGGGAGTTATTGTGCTCGTTAAGTCTAGTGATAGAGTTCGGGCGGTTCTTGTGCTGCAGTAAATAGAGGTGGGTTGGTGCGAGGCGAGAGATGCTAATTCCTTATTTGTTGGCTCCGAGCCTTACTTATATTAATTAAAGCAGTTTATTGCTCTAGTACTAAGGGAGACATCCGCTGCCAGGAAAGCATATACTGAAGAATGGAATTAGTTGACAAATAATATCATGCAGGAGAAGAGGATTGATCCGCACACTAACAGTAAAGGGAGCCGTGTCATCGAGACCACTACCACTAATTAATCTGTTAGCAGAAATGAGCAGCTGGGCTTGTTTCATTACTTGTTTTATTCCAATACTAGGGGGCAGGGTGGTTACCGGCTTCTATCGTAAATGATACTCGAGAAGAACTGGAACAGGCCATTCACTTATAGCTTCAAAGCATGGAATTTCTTCTTACCTGAAACGAACGAACTTCTCTCCAGAACTACAACTACTCGGGGAATAAGCTAAGGTCGCTAAGGATATTATTAGTTGCGCGTATAAATATTCTTTATTGCCTTGTAGCTATAAATATTAATAAGTATATGCAATAGTCTTTGAAGCATGAATAAGTATATGCAATAGTCTTTGAAGCAATGTAGCTAAGTAGAAATGAACTTACTTCCCTCTGTAGCTCTACCTCAGAACTCTAAAACACTGGAGACTTGGCCTATTTACTACAACTTACTATAAGGCCAGGTTCTCTCAACTTACTATAAGAGCTATGGTAAATAGAATCCTATAATAAGATAATATAGAATTGTAGAAGAAGAATCCGCAGAATCATTGATAGTTCTAGTTCGATAAGTCAATAAAGAATTACACCAGTTCGATAAGTCAATTCGGATACTAAGAATAGGTACAGGACAGGGTCGATGTAGAAGACCACCCAATGCTTAGTATTTGTAGGAGCCTGTATAAGTATTCTCAATTTGTATAAATGCTTAGTATTTGTAGTAGGGCATGCTATATGTAGACAGTTCCAGTTCTGTAGTAGTTAGTTGCTTGGCGAGTTGATTCGGCTGCTGCTATTAATTAGGTGACAAACACAGGACTTTCGCGGTAGGGCTGCTCTTTCTCCTCTTATGGTAGCAAGGAAAGAAGTCGAGTTCGGGCATTTATAGTCAGTTTCTGAAAGGGAAGTTGATCTTACTTAGTTTCAATAGATGAAGCAGCTACCGATGCTGGATTTGCACCTTAACCAACAAGCACCACTGGCCTAACTGCTTCCCTTGCCCACCTATTGCCAGAAGTAAGTTACGAGGGTAGTTGTTGAAGTCTATTAGTAGTTAAGGTATTAATTCCCAGATCCTAGCGTACTAGAGAAGAATGAAACTCACTAGTAGGTGGAACTAAGGAGTCATAGAATTCAACTCATTGGTGAGCTAGAAAGGTGAGCCAGGCAGAATGAACCCAGGCAGTTAGTTTAAGAAATAGAACTAGGGCGAGCAAGGCTAAGCATGGTAATAGATAACTCAGAATGCACCTAGGGAGTGCAAGACCGATACAGTGCCCACCGAGGCTGAAGCTGGGTATGCTCAGACTGCTGCTAGGGAGTTAAGGTCTCTACCCACTGCCCCCCAGAATCGAGCTAAGGAGTCACAGACTTAATATGGTTACCACTATTCCCCCCTTGTATAGGTAGTAGGCAAGTAAGATACAAACTCAGAAGTAGGAATAGGAATTAAAGAATGGAACTAAGTAGCCAGAGGAGAGTGAGAAGAGCCAGTAAGGCAGAAGGCAGGAAGTTCGAATGAAACTATTGGTAAGGGTGGTATGTCGCTAAGGTACTAAATGCAACTAGTGCTAGGTAGCTCTAGTAAGGGTATGTAGCGACGGTATCTAACCACTGGTACTCAGGCTTAAAGCACTGTCACTCAGAATCAACCCAGTAAGGAATAGGGTGCAGCTAGTAAGGGATAGAATAGAACTGATCGGTGTAAGGATGGAACAAGTCAGTCCTAGAATGCAATCAAGGGTAGCTAGTTCAGTTTATGTAGCTAAGGTCTCTAACACTGCACAAACAGCTTGCCTACTTCTTCCCTGCTTCTGATATAGCTACTTCCCAATCATCTAAACTCAGACTTAAACCACTACTTGGTAGACTCGGAATGGAGTTAACTAAGCATAGAATGTAACTAAGGAGTCCCCTTACTTAATTTCTCCAACACTGCCCAACAAGAATGAACCTAAGCAGTCTAAGGATGAAACCATGAATTGACCTAGGTAGTTACCAAACGAAACTCGTTGGTGAGCTAGAGAGGGGAGCAAGTAGTAGAGTAGTTGGCTCTTTTAACTCCACTTAGTTAGTTAGAGGCTTTGAAGCTGGGTTTATTCCGTAAGTAGTTAGTTAGAGGCTTTGAAGCTGGGTTTCTTCTGTCAGTAGTCGGGTGTATTCTGTAGTTTTCTACTTTTGTGTTCGTCTTCTCTTTCCACTCTAGTAGTAGCTTGTCTCTGCTACTTACTTGTTGAATTCAGATCGCCTTGTCTATAGTATTGGAAGCACTCTTTGCATTCCCAGTTGTTTGTGAGTTAAGGTCTCTATAGTACACTGTTTCTTTCTTTTCTTCAACTCATGTCTCTAAACCTGTAACTACTAATAGGTATCAATTCTCTGAGGTATATATAGTATAGAACTGATCTAGTACATCGTATTCCTCCCTATTACTCCTATTGGTATAAATTCCCAGATGCCCTAGTACTAAGATCTAAGAGTCAGGGTAGCTATTCTCATCTATGGGCTAACAAGACTTAACCCAGTGTTACTCCGACTGATGCTAGTGGTAACTAAGTCTTAAGCCCCCGGTCCGGTCACGTATAAAGAATTGACCCCAGCCCTAGTAACAGGTGTTCGCCACTAACTACAAGAATGAAGCTAACCAATTAATTAAAGGAAGAATACAACTCTTAGTAGTAAAGTAGTAAGTATCGGAATGGAACTGGTGAGGGCAAGATTGAACCAAGGGAGTCAAAGAGAAGCCTAAAAGCCAGGGCAGCTAGTAAGTGATACTAATACCGCTGTTCATTCTTAAAGTCCTGTTTTTGGGGCTGCTAGTTGTAGTCGGGCTGTCAGTAGTAGGGTTGATTCTTGAGTTTTAGTCCTGATTTCGCACTTAAGTAATTGGTGAAGGGATAGGATCCAGAATTGAACTATTAAGTAGAAGCCTAAGAATGAACCCCAAGTAGGCAAGAATGGAACTGCTGCTAACCAGACTTTAACAAGTGAATCCAAGACTGATACCGGTGAGTGCAAGCCTTCCGCTAGGTAGTATGGGGCTGATACCAACAACTCCGAGCCTGATGCTGGGTAGACTCAGTCTGAAACAAGTGCATCAAAGAATGAATCTGAGCTAGTAGTAAAGTTAGAATTCAACCCGTCAGTAGATGAGACTGTAGTTCTCGTTACCAGAGGTAGAGTTGAAAGGGGAGTGGAATCTGTCTTGGTGTTGAAAGGAGGGGAGTTACAGATTGAAACAGTGGGGTTAGTAGGAAGACTCAGAATGCAACTCACTTGTCAAAGACTAAACCAAGGTAGTTAAAGACTGAAGCCAGGGCTAATCAAACTGAACCCAGCGCTAGTAAGAATTGACCTAAGACTTTGTAATAAGTCATTTTAGAAGTAAACTGGAGCCGAGCCAGGAGTAGTAGTTGAGGTTAGCCAGTAGTAGCCTAGGAAGGGATCGGGAACTAAGTAATTGAAGCCTGAAACAAGTGCTAGTAAGATCGACCCCCGCTATGAGAGGTGTTACCAGAATCCAACCAGTAAATCTTAGGATGGAGCTAAGGAGTCACAGTATCGGAGGTGAGCCAGTAGTAGTAGAGAGTGGAGCTGGTAAGGCATAGACTGAAACCACTAGAAGATGGCTAAGAATTGGCCTAAGCAGCCATGGAACCAGTAGCTATAGAATTGAACTAAGTAGCATTAAGATCAGAATCAAACCGGTGCTGCTAAGGTATCTAACTACTCCTACTGAGACTGGAGCAGGGGAGTTAGGGAATGAAGCTAAGAGGTCAGCTAGTAGGAGCTAGTAGGAAAGTCATTGGTCAGCTAGTAGAGGAGCTAGTAGTTAAGTCATTGGTCAGCTAGTAGGAATGAAATCACTGCTAACCAGTCTTCACTCGACTTAATATAAGGGCAACCTGGTATGTCTGAGAATGGAGCTGGTGAATCCAAGACTTAAGCCAGCAACAACCAGAGCCACAACCAGTGCATCCCCAACTACAACCAGTGCATCCAATTACTTACTTCCTTACCCCACTGCTAACGGGCATTTAATCAGTAGCTGGGTCATTAAGGTCTCTAACCACTGTAGCTAAGGCTTCACTCAGTACTGCTCGGAATGGAACTGGTGCGGGAGAGAACGGAGCTAGCTAATCAAAGAATCAAACTGATAAGTCAAAGAATAGAACTAGTTATATTACTAGATGCTAAGCTGCGGTAAGTAAACTCAATTCTTATTGTATCCCTCGCCAGCCTCCGCTTACCTAGCTTGCCCAGGGCTTGTCTAACTATCTGCTTTCTTTGCCTTTGTAGCAATAAGTATGGGCTTGAAAGCACCTTCTCCCTGTTCCTGTTTTGGTTGAATACCAAGTGGATTGAGTTTTGTTCTTCCTTTCTATTCCAATTCAGCCTCTTATCCTGCTCCTGTTTCTATACTCTTTCACTAAGTCACAACTGCTACTAACACCTTGGCCGGCTTGTCTAGTATTGGAAAGCCAGGTATGAGTTTAAGAGAAAAGCTATTCAAGGAGTTGGAAAGTCAGAAATCCACTAGTCATTAACAGAGGGCAACTCAGTAGCTAGTACATCTAACAACCAGTCTTAACTCAACACCTACTTCAGAATAAAACCGGTAAATCAAAGACTGAAACTAGTCAGTAGAAAGGTAAGAATGAAACAGGGTAATTACAGGCTATAGTTACTAACAACAAGACTGAGACAAGTACCACTGATAAAGTCGCTAGGTAGTTTAAGGCTACTTACAATAAGGGCTACTGCTTCCAAGGCTGCTGCTAGGGAGTTAAGGTCTTGGTGTGTAGCTAGTAAGACTGGTGCCGGTGGCTGCTAGGTATTACTACGACTTCTTCCCTATGAAACAAGTTATCCTATTCCCTATGACCAGAACTCCAACCAGCGCTGCTAGGTATGTAGCTTCAGACTAAGACACCTCTAACTACAAGACTACAACTAGTAACAACAAGCCTGAGACTAGTGAGTAACAGCCTAAAACTACTACTACTAAGAACCAAACAAGTGAGTTACAGAATGAACCAAGGAAGTGGCGGAGTGGAGCTGGTAAGTATCGGACTGGAGCTATGCAGTTCAAGACTTAACCAATAGTAGCTACTAACACAGCTATGTATTAATGACCTTATTAGTAATGAAACCTACCAATCAGAATGGAGCTAACTAAACTAAGACTGGAACTAGTTAAACTCAGGCTTCAACCCGGGTAGTGAAAGTATCAAACCAGCAACAACAAGAGCCAAACCACTAGCTACCAGAGTGCTACTCTACTGACTCAGACTGAGCACCACCTAGGAGAGGGTTACAGAATCCAACTAGCCAGCATCAGAATGCAACACCATAGTCAAAGAATGAAACCCCTTATTCGAATTCGGTGAGTTAGTAAGTCCAAGAATCGAACCGGTAAGTATAAGCCTGAAGTCTTGGGGCTAGTTATTAAGTATGTTAGTAGTAGCTATTTAGTAGTAGCTATAGTACTAAGAAGCGGAGCTAGTAAGGCACTCAGTAGTAGCTTGCCGTGGAGCTAGTAAGTCAAAGAATTACACTGGCCCTTATTATAATCCGTAGACTCAGCAAGTAAAGTGAGGAGTTAGAATTAAACCCTTACCTCTTACTCGGTAGGTACAGAATCAAACCACCGACTAGCGGGTAGTAGATCAGAATGAAACCCACTGGTACTAGTATTAGAAGTAAGCCCCCTATTTCTTAAGTCTTCCCCGCTTATAGGTTAGCTCCCTGTAGTATAAGAATTGAACTCATCGGACATAGACTGTGAAACCAGTAAGTCGGAAACTAAGAATGAAATCCGTTGAGCTAGTAGTTAAGTCATAATTAACTCCTACAGACATAGAATGGAGAACTAAGGAGTTAAAGAACGAAACTCGCTAGTCAAAGACTTAAACAAAGCAGACTAAGAACGAAACCGGTGAGCTAGTAGTGTCGGTATTAATTGCCAATGCCTCTAGGGTACTATATAAGAATGCAACTAGTTTTAAGTCAGAGACCAACTCATAAGTCACAGAATCGGATGGATCCCCTCGAGTCAAATAATGAAACAGTTCCTACTAAGCCTGAAAGCAGTAACTCCAAGCCTGAGAATGGAGCTGACCCCAATTCCAGAATTGAACTAAGTGTCGACTAAGAATACAACTACTGCTAACCAGAACTGGTGCTTAGGTTACTCAGACTGATGTGCTAGTACAACTAAGAATGAAACAGTGCCTAACAAGCCCCTGAAACAAGTGCTACTAAGCCTAAGACACCTCGGAATGAAACCACTACTACTCGGAATGCAACCACTACAAACAAGAATGCAACTTTTATGACCTATTCTTCCCTTCCCCCTTATTCTTATCACACTTACCACTAATTCCCCTTTCTCTGATGCATCCCTACTTTAGAGCTGCCCTGCCCCGCATCTAGCACTAAGATCAGAATTGACCTCCGTAGTTACAGAATGAGACTAGTTGTCTGCTTGCCTACTTGTATTTGTGAGCCAGAGGTATAGGAGACAGTTCGAGGTCAGTTAGCGCTTCAGTGGTATAGGAGATTAGTAGCCAGTTGCCAGAGGTATAGTTGACTTAGGTAAGAGGTAGTCTAGAAGTTACTTCACACTTGGCTTGGAAATACTCCTTCCTATATGATGAGAAAACTGGTTAGCCAGGTCAAAAGCGGGGTCTCATAAGAAAGGTTGAGTAGTTACTTTTGCCACTTATATATCTGCGCCTCTCCTCTTGCTCATCTCTGAAAAATAGTATTCTTGCTTTGATGCCCTAAGTGAATGAGGGAGTCTAGGTTCTTCTAGTGTAGAGTCAGGAGTGAACAGTTCCACAAGTGGTGTTAGAGTTTCATCCCAAACAAGTAGTTTCGTAGTTTCATCTGTCTTACTTTAGTCCGAAGCTAAAAGTATCGAATGAATGCAGAATATTGGAACTTAATTACTGGCACCTTTCAATTGGAAAATATGAAAATAAGTGAAAAAAAAGTGACATAAAAGACGAAAACAGAAGCAGCCTGCCGCGCAACGTTAGTAGTTGCTTGGCCCCGTCTACTTACACAGTATGGGAACCCTTACTAAATTCTAGATTCTCTTTCTATAGGATGACAGATAAAACTAGGGATGAAACTCGTCAGTAAAGGAATGGAACTCACAAGTATAAGAATGCAACTCACAAATAGGAATTACATAATTTCATTCAATAAAGAATTGCACTCAAAGCAAAGAGCCAGAGCCAGAAGATGGGTATAATAATAGCCATAGGTATAGTAGTACCCTTATTATAATCCGAGGCCCTTATAGTCAGTTTCGGGAACCATCAAGGTAAGCGGTAAGTTGTGTTCTTTACCTTTACCTTAGTAGTCGTGGGGAATTGAAATTACTAGAAGGTCCTGTTCTTGTTCTTGTGAGAGTTGAAAGTATAGTGCTTGCTCCTTCAAGTAGTAGTCTAGTCCCCCAACTAGTAGTAGAGTAGTTTCATCCCTTTCATTAGGATCAGATCCAGCTCCTGTTCCTGTTCTTATTGAAGTTTCCAGTTCTGTTTTCTCAGTTACAAGAGAAGAAGCGGGTTAGGAATGATATTTACTTTTACTAATTTTACTGCCCCAGCTGACTAATTTGACTGCCCCAGCTCTTGTTAGAGTGTACGAACGAGTTGAATCCGTTCAAGCTTGAGTGGAGGCCGGGTCGGGAAGCAGTTAAGTCAGAAGGAGAGGCAAGTCCAATGGTATATGCCACTGATGGAATTGCCCGGTAGTCACTGAGTTAGGGCCAAGTAACGTATACAAACTCAAAGAAAGCAGGTAGGTAGCCAGAGCAGAAGTACAGGAGAGGAGCCTCATTCAGGTATAGTAGCCCTCAGCTTGTTTCGAGAAGTATTAGTTGACTCCGAAGGAATGGAACTAGTCAATAAAGGAATGAAACAATAACCAGAACAGGAGATGGATAAGTTATCAAGTAATCCCGAGTTTACAGAGTAGAGAGATTAGCTAGTAGCAAGACAAGAGGAGTAATCTTAAGGATCAGTATCAATATCAGTAGTAGCTTGGCTGACTTGGTAATATGAGTGGAATTCTTAGATTCCTTATTCCTTGTTGTGAGTTGAATTATGACTTAGAAAATGGCATGTGTTACGCGCCAAGTAACGGATAGACAAGTATAGGAACAGGAATAGTAGTTTGTTTACTTCACACTTTAGGAATTGAGAAACACAGATGAAAAAACTATTAAGAAAAGGCTATCTTTCAACGCCAATACAGCAGCTACTAGGCTTCTTAACAACTCCTCCCCGAGAATAAACGTAAGCACAAGGGCGAACTCTTAACTCTTAACTAAGTTCACTCTACTCCCGAAAACAGTGAGTCTCCAAGATATTAGGACTACCGCGTAACTAGAACTCGCTGACGCGCCAACCTATTCTTTAAGTTCTTCTCCTGCTCCTTATGAAAGACAATCTGGACTTAGCGCTTCAAAGCCGATACTTCTTCCTCGCTACACCGGGGGAGACTTTCCTGCTCCAGCAACTACTGTTCCGAGATACTTTCCTGCTCCAGATCGAGTGAAAGTTTAATACCGAGTTGCAAGAGGGGCTTCATAAATCTCTATTTTGATAGTTCTTTTCTGCGGCTTAAAATAGGGGTGTGTAGAGCGTAGTTACATGGGAAGAAGTGGTTTTTTCTCCATTTTCTTCATTTTCTTTATTTGATTTAACCACCTTCCCTTTGTTTATCGAGTGAAGTCAACCACCCCCTAGTAGTTTATCGAGTGAAGTCCACCAGCCTACAAAGTCGATTTCACTGCCCTCCCCGAGTAAGTCCACCATCCTAACAAGCCCGAACAGCATCTTTTCTCTTTATCCTAAAGCAGAGCACTTAGTATACGCTTGGCCCGTCTCTTATTGTTGGCGAGAAGGAAGAAAACACCTACCCTCTAATTGAATGAAAACAGATAGGCGGCAGGAGTGAGTTTACCCTGCTCCAGTTCGATAATTGAATCCTTTTTTATCACATTCTTTTGAAACAGCCAATCTCTCACCTCCCTCTTGCCAACAACTTATAAATACTCGGCCAACGTAAATCTAGGGCAACTCATCAAGATTTCACTAGACCAGAGACCACTATGCCCTACTGAATGAGACCAAACCCCACCCGAGTCACTGGCAAATTCTATACTATACAGGGCACTTTCGCCAACAAAAACCTACCCTGGACTACCAGCCTACCTTGAGAAAGCTTATTATCCATATTTCTTGTTTCAATAAGTATTAGTTGCTTACGTAGCTTAGCTGGGTGTTAGAGATTCAAAAGTCAGTAAAGTCTCTTTCTCTACCGTAGTTACCTCGCCTCTCCTCTAAAGTATATTGTCTTCCCCTTGTCGGCTTGCCTAGGTAAAACTCACTAGTAGTTACTAATAGGCCCTTATTCCTCAGTTTGATGGCGAGCCAAAATAAGTGCTTTCTCGTTTTTCCTTTACCCCTTATCCTTTGAATTCCTCTCTGGCTCTTTGCTTTCCATGAGTACTACCGTTCCTTCAGTTTCCCTTTACTTGTTTTATTCCTTCCTACATGCTACCCGCTCTGCTACTTATTACTTATGAGTTCAATTCTAGGCTAAATGAATAGTTGCTTGGCCCCTTGACTACTTCTTAGCAGAGTTGTGGTAATTTAATAGCATAGTCGCAATGTCAATAGTCGGATTGCAGAGTTGTGGTAAGAAAGAAGTGAACTAGTCAGTTTCATCCCGGGATGCAGAGCAGTTATAGAGCCTTATAGTCAGGAGTCCCATAAAGCCCCGCTCCTTAGCATAACAAGTGACTTGGCGGGTGTCAAATGCATTATTTCAAATCAGTAGATGTTTGATGGCAAATGACCTATGTTGCCTCAGGAAATAATGTCCCTATAGTTCTTTTTTGTCCATCAAAAGAGTCCTCCTTCCCGCTAACTCTTAATACAGGACAGGACTCCCGAAGACAGGGGCAGTAATTAAGGGCACAGGTTAACTCGGGACTCAAATACAGAGGACTTGGTAAGAATGGATAGAGTTGACTTACCCTCTGGCTAATGATTCTCTGCAGTACTACACACTGGAACTTGACCTTTCCACTAACTCTAAGGGCCCGAACTAGACTTGAGAACAGGCGATTCTTCTATCTATGACTTAGAGCTACAGCACCAACCTACCTACTTTCTCACTGGACCTTCTAGTAATTCGGCAGCACCAACACTCCTCACCTCGACTTTCAGAATAACTTGCTTGGGGACTTCCGAATCCCGAGATACCCACTTGCCACTGACTTGAGAATCAGCTGTGCGAAAGGAAGCTGCCCTAGGTGGTAGAGTAAGTGAAAGTTCCGGAGCCAGAGGAGAGTACACCGGTAAGTTTTCATTAAGAATTTACTGAATGCCGGGGAAACCCTTTGGTAGCTTGCTTCTTTTCTCACCTCTCTCCATCTCGCCTCTCTCCCATTGCTTGTTAGGGATTAAACCAGAACGGAAGGATACTCAGTTAAAGAAAGTGAATGAGTTCAATCCGTGTTTGTTGGCGAAAGTGCCCTGTCCTTATTTGTTGGCTCCGAGCCTTACTTATATTAAAGCAGTTTATTGCTCTAGCAGGGTTTCTTGCTCTACACCAGTTTCTTAGTTTCATCTGTGGGTGTTGGCTACGAAGCGGGAAGGAAGGGTGTCGAAAAGTCTCCAAACGGGGATTCCACAGGAACTGGCAATTCTGATGCTTCATATCTTTTACCACTGGCTCCAACTCTGTATTAGAGTTCCGACTACAACTACTACTAGTACTTCTTCTCTTTTTACTCAAAGATGTGTTTCTTCGCTCTAGAATTTCTGTTAAGTTCTTGTTTTCTTGCCACAGGGTTCAGTTCACTTTTGATTCTCAAATAGGCCTGGGACGCTTACTCCCCGGACCAGTACGCACCATACATTAACCTTTGTTTCATTTGTGTCAGTAGAAAGTCGAGTTGGGGCGAGAACAAGTGTGTCAGTTCGGTTGTTTAATAATTTGTTTCCTCTGTGCTCGAAAGAGAAGTCACTTTCTTTCTTGAATTTATGGTTTCTAGTTTACTATAGTATAGATTTTGTAACAGGGGGAATATAGGATATAGCTTAAAGAGTCAGTCGTCCAAGTTAGGATGCAGGCTAAAGTTAGGGTTGTGCAAAGTTCATGTCGACGAGAGAATAAATAAGGAGTCAATTAAGGACTAAAGTAAGGTCATCTGCAAGTGGATGCAGGTCTTAAACGGGAGTTTATTGGGGTGCTTCCTCCGCGCTAAGTCCTGAAACATAATCATTAGCGGGAGAGCCATAGGAGAGGTAGGCCAAGTAGTGGTCTAGAGCAATAACGAGCAATAACTTTATTTGTTAACAGAGAAGAATAGGCATAGATCTATCGCGAGCTGGTCAATTCTTAAAGGAGAAGAAGCGAAATGCTATTGTTTCATTCTTGGACTTACTGGCGAACACAGTTGAAGTCCTCCGCGCCACCAATGAATTAAGTGGCATTAGTAGTGACTTGCAATTACTTAAGGGCTTACTTAGTTGTTTGTCGACTTGCCTAGTATAGCTTGGCCCCGGGCTGAATAAAAGACAAGTACCTGATCTGTTTCTTCTAAATAATAGGTCAAAAAGATAGCACAATCGCGTCAGGCAAAGGGGGTATAAAGGCAGCTAGTATCTCTTGGATATCCAGCTATGTAAATTAGCCGGTATTAGGTTTTCGCCATTGGCCCTTCTCCACTGGTCAAAATGCCATCTTTATCGAAGCTTCAATAACAGAGCAGTAAAGAAAGTGATGGCGGATTCTCTAGCAGAATGAAGCAGAAACCGCCTTTTCAAAGGTTCGCCCCTGAAGACTTGGGATTTCCTATCACCAACGGCAGGTGGGCAAACAACTTGAAGGCTATGTTGATTTAGATAGGTAAAAGAGACTCCTTTTCGTACGCTCGTCAGGTCAGTTTCGTACTAGCGCATCAGAAAGATAGGCCAGGATGCTACGGTAGGGACGCAAGGGGTTTGGCATATAGTCTCCTTTGCTTTGATTTGACAAATGTTGCAGCGTTTAACATAGTCTAACCAATTCTGGACCATTGTAGGCCAGTAGTACCCTCATAAGTTGGAGCTTCCCTAACATCTTTGGCCCGATTGAGAAACATCCCCTGAATTGACTTCGTACATGGCTTGCCATGCTTCATTACTAGACAAACATCTCAGCCACAGCAGAATACTTTTAGTAGAAAGTGACACGGGCAACCTCCTTCTATGTTTCCTTTGTTGCTTTCTTCTGGCCATCTGCCGAGTAGTGCAAAATAGAATGTCTCCAATCTGTCAATAGATACTTCTATGCAGGGAGCTATCTCCACTATGGTGAGACCCACGCGGATGAACGTAGCAGCTTCAAGGAAAGGTAAAGGTTTCTTCATACTGGTGTGGACGAGTAATAACTTCTAGATAGAAGGTCCTCTGAGTGCATGAAACACTACAACGAAGAAATCCGTAAGCTGTGAGGCATGATCTGACTCTTACCAAGCGCTTACAGAGTCCGCCTTGCTCACTCATGCTTCACATCAAAATAGATGGTTCTTTAAAACTCAATCCAAAGGTTGGTATTATATACTTATTTAGTAGTTCTCCACATTCGCACGGACTTGGCAGATCAGATGAGGAGAACGGAAGGATTAGAAAAGGTGTATTCGAGCAAGGCTAACAACTAGCTATAGATCTGGTGAAGAGATAGCTTTCGGTCTTTGTTAATAGGGCTACCCGGTACTACGAAACACGAAACTGCTAATCCAATCATCGCACAAAGAGAAAAAACACACCAAAGATCCTAAAGGAGTGGAGTATACGATTGCATCTTGATTGATATTTCTTCCTTACCGATTTCCGCAGGTTTACTAGATGAGTTGCATACCACGTTATCACCTAGTTAAGTAAAGGCCAGCTTTGTATGTCTTTTGAATGCAATCTGCCCTTTTTTGCTCTTAATAACTTTCTAGTTTACCGTACTTATTCCCTCGGTTCATAGGCGGGGAGCCAGCCAAAAAGAAGCATTTTTGAGATATTTGTTCCAGGCACTACCAACAGCAGCAGCCAGGGGGGGTTTGCAAGGTCTAACAAAAAAGAAAGATTAGCTTATATATCTTAGTTTATATATAAGTAGAAAAGACTACGAGTGTTATATAGAAGTAGAAAACACTACGAGAATACTTGTTTTATAAGTTATATATATTAAGTAGAAAAGACTACTGACTTCGCAGGGGACTCTCACGTTAGCGAGGCATTAGATCTACTTTCTCTATGTTTATGACTATATTTCTACTTTCTCTATGTTTATGACTATATTGAATATCGAACCAATGGGATAACTATCACTTTATGATTGAAAAGGTTACACCGGTGAGTCATAGTAATCCATCCCTCTTATGCCAGGTCTCTATTATGACAGGATGGTCTACTTTTACAGGAAAGCTTTTCTTACTAGTCCCCTTTCTTTGGTCTTAGAATGTTCGCGCACTGCCGAGATGGACTCGATTCTTATTTATACCTGAGGCAGAGCATATATTCATAATTTCTAGATAGATAATGATAGAATTGTTTTCTTCTTTCTATCTTACTATGGGTCCCAGCTTCTATCTTACTATGGTCCCACAGTATCCGTAAAGGAGTCTATTCCTCCAGGAGCGAGTCGGGGGTCCCGGCTATTGATTCTTAGTTATGTGCGGGAAAGTTACTAATGGAGGTTACACTTTCTCAGATGTCACACTTGGACTTGAATGGCATTCGTGAAGTACAACCCGTTCCGCTGTTGGCGCGTATTTCTTTGAAAGCTTTCTTCGCTTCGGGTCTGGTCTTCTTTAGTCCCCCGGGGGAGACATATTTGAATACCTTTGGGGCCAATTCCTGTCCCAATTGAGGAGTTGCTGCCTTCAATCGTTCCCACCGTGTCTTATACTTAATTAGCCACTGCTTCATCCGCTATGACTAAATCGTAACCAAGGATAGCATAGTCTAAGAACGGGTCCGTTCCGTTGGGATAACACCCTTCAGCTGCCATCTACACAATGGTTTGGTGGGACGAAAAGAGTCCAGCAGCCGTCCATCTTTGACTCTGCATGCGCGTAAGATTCCACTTCTCGTTATCAAGGTTGAACTGTAATATAAGTTCTCGACAAAGAATCCAAGCTTTTGCAGTCGATTGATGATACAGAGAGCTCGAGCTTTTCCTTTCTTTTGGGGAATACCAGCTATGAAAGATAAGATAGAGGCTTTATGTTCAGGTCAGCAATTCTTAGAAATTATTATGAGTAAGCGGACGAATCTCCACTTCAACGGAAAATGGCGTATGCTAGCTCCAATGAGTGGTAGAGGAAAGAAAGCTTTAGTTAAGTTGTATAGGAAAGCTTTAGCTTCAATCTTACTTAGGGTTGGGAAAGCAAGGCAGCAGAAAGGTAACCGGCTTCAGGGGGTTGGGAAAGCAAGGCAGCAGAAAGGTAACCAGCTTCAGGCTAGACTCTATTCTTTATCTAACTTGTACACACTCTAAACGAAACCCCGGCCACACTTCCCAACACGGAGAAGAGGCGACAAAGAAGATAAGAGTAAGTCCCTAAGGAGGTCGCTTTCAAAGAACTCAACACTAGGAAACATCAAATACAGAGCGAAGGGCGTTTGTATGTTAAGTACTGTCTTTGTTCTCTCGATACTACAGCAACTACAGGGCTATAAAGGAGGTCGGCTTTCTTACCACACAGAACGGAGGGCGAGAGAGAAGAATCAAGAAGGCACAAACTCTTTTTTCTATGTTAAGCGATGAAACCCGATTAAAACAGATAGGAGGAGCTAGACCCTCAAGATGAACGTAACCGAGGGTGGTCATAGATCACCAGACGAATCTCCATCTTCATTCACTCCATATGCTCTCCATCTTCATTCACTCCATATGCTCTATAAAAGAAGAAGAACCACTTCTATTACACCCCGACCCCTACTTCCATGATGAACTGAGTGATTAGACTGAGAGCTTTGTTCGCGCCTCCCCAAGAAGAAGGAGGAATAGCATCTCAGGTAGTAAAGGATGGATTTCTTTTTCCAGTCCATTTGTTGATGTGCGAAAGCGTGCTTCCGTTTGCTGGTCTTCGAGCTCAATCAATAAGGATCCGGAAGTATTAAGGATTGAAAAACAAACGTAGTAGGGCATGGAATTCTATCCTATGAGTCTGCTTGTTCTTCCTTGTACTTCGACGTTGCGAGATGTTGCCGACACCCCATGGGATTTAGATTGGGCTGGGCTTACGTGCTCGCCATCTAGATAAGTATATAATTAGCCCACGTATCTTCCCTTTGTTCTTGACACATGAGGAAAGATAGCCCTGAATTGATTTCTTACCTGGTGCCCCGGTTGCTGATTGGCAAAATGTGGGATTGTACCAGCTAGGCAAAAAGTCCCAGTAAACACTCTGGCCACTAGCTAAGAAGGATCTTTCTCGCTTGCTTAGTAAGTAGTGGCTCTCCCCGAGCTCCGGGGCTCTGCTGTTAATAACTAGGGGGGTTCGGGTTGTTCTTAGGTAGGCGCTGCCCTGTAAGGAAAGTGGAGAGAAAGAGACAGAGAGCTAGGCTAGACATATCCATGAGACATAGCAAAAGCCTAGAAAAACCCCCCGCCGGTGCATTCTGAACTGCCGACCGATGGATGTCAGTTGTTTCTGTATCATTCTTACGATTGAGGTCACTTATTAGTCTAGGCTAGGGCGGCGATGCGAAGAGAGTTCCATTCCTATCTGATATGCACAAGGGATAGATTCCATTCAAATGAAACAAGTGCTAAGGCGTCAGTAGCTAAAGTGAGCTCCTCCTCTCCTAGTTTCTATTTTCAAGATAGATATTCGGCTGTTTGAGAAGAACCAGAAATTATTAAGTTGCGAGTGTTGTTGACGAGAAAGAATCAACAGTATAGGGATTGGAAGCCGAAGCAAGATAATCAAACTCTCAATTGGGTGTTGCGGGAAGGGCCAAGCAACTACTACAAACGCATAACACAATTAACATGTCTTAGTGAGTTGTTACCATTCCAGTATTCATGGCGGCAGGAGCCCCGGGGAGTTTTCCGTTTCATCTACTCGGGTCGGGCATTCAGATTAATAACCCTAATTTGATAAGTGGAAGTCAGGGTCCAATCTGCTAATGACAAATTTCTTGCTTAGGGCTCTTCAAATTCATTTCTCGCCTATCATCTGTGCTTTGTCCTGTTTGTTTGTTTGTTCCTCATCAAATCTGTGCTTTGCTTTTGTTTGTTCCTCATCAAATCTGTGCTTTGCTTCGAACTACATAACACGCGGATAATCCTTTATCTCTTCTCTAACCTTCTTTTCGACTACTTATTCAGGAGTATACTTACCATTTGAAGCTTCTGATCGAGTATACTTTCTGGGCACTGAACTCATATGTTATGTTTTCGATTCTGGTTTTTGGATGCCTGATAGGTAAGAAGGTGGTTATTAATTCTTCCAGGAAAGAAGTGTTGTCTACGTTGTATACGAGAGAAGATGCTCCGCTAAAGTAAGCTACATGTAGTTATTCAAGTAGAGTTCCAGATGAAGCGGAAGGGGAAGATAATACTGGTACTGGCCGGGACAGCTCGCGGGTCTGAGAGTTAGGGTGCTACTTGACTCTTTTCTTTTTCATAGAGTGCAGAATCTGTTGAATGCCTTGTTTCATCTTATATAGAAGAAGAAGATCATCTCTTTTCTAATGTCCACTACACCGCTTAAGCAGTTCTCAAGTAAGCTGCATAAGAAATTGACAGATATGAAGCAGATAAAGAATCATAAGAAACAGGATCATTAACCTAAGAAATAGAATCCACTAGTTTCAGAAACAAGCTAGTAGCCGAAGCAAGACTCAATGCGTAACGGGAAGGGGAAGGGTACACCATAAGTGACTGTTGCGCGTAAGACAAGAGAAAGAGCAAATTACTTCTTTTTGGACAAGGCTAACGTCTCCGTTTCTGAATGAGTTGTTGATTGCCGGTACTCACCTGTATATTAGAAAGTATTAATTGCACTTTAGAGCTTAGGGTAAACTAGGAAAAGATCTTAGGTGCTCCCCATCTTACCAATTTATATACTCAACAACCAAAGTAGGAATTCCAGATTACCCGATTGTTGCTCACCCTAAATATGAAGTTGTAAAGTAAACAATAAATAGACTCATCGCTAACAACAACAAAAGGAACTAGCCATTCTGCTGAGTTAAGGTAAGATTGGAATTGGAATCTCGAAACTAAGATTGGAAGACGAAAACTTGGTAACTGGCTGGATACTGATACCTAACAGCGGATTCTCGAACGTATTCTTCGGGAGCTAACACTGCTCCATATCTTTCTTATGCTTCATATGGGCATTCGGCTTAATATCTGTATTCTTCCCCTTCTCCTCCCTGCTAATAGAATGAAGTAACTGAACATCTATTCTTCCCTATAGGATTAAAGTAAAGCACCCGAAACAAGTAGCTTTCTATAAGTAACACATGGGATATAAACTTGACAATATATGTAAGATCAGGATTATTCTCCGTGAAACTGATTCTTCACTAGCTTCTTCATTTGTCGACTTCCCATACTTTAATACCCTTGCTTCTTGTTTGAAAGCAGTCTCAAGCCTTTCTTTATTCCTTCAATTGAAAAGATACACCAGGGAAAGACGGAGCATCCGCAGACGAACCTCTTCTCGACGCGCCAACCTTTACCTCTAGGAAAGACGGAGCATCTGCAGACGAACCTCTTCTCTTAGCGCCAACCTTTACCTCTACCTTTACGGCTTCTGCTTGAAACTATTCTTTTCTATTGGATTATCTTGGCAAAGCGTTAAGTAGGTCCGCTCACTTTAGACTTAAGTAATGGGCAGTTTTGTATTCAACATTCCACTCTTTCTATAGGATTCCAGAGAAAAGTGAAAGAGAAAAGGATTCCAGAGAACACATTCCTTTCAGATAGGCGGGCGAGCGAGTGAGATAGATTCAATAAGAGTTTCACTCGGGGCTCTCAAGTCGAAAGATGAAATCAAAGTATTGATGAGAATAGAAGGCAAGAAGATTAATCAAATACTGGGTGGAGTGCTTGTGTCTATAAGTCAGAAAGGGGAGTTTCATCATTAAGTCTTGCGAGAAAGAATATCTCACTTCCCTCAGCGCTAAGTCAATCAGTATCCGGGAGTAAGGATGGGAATAAAGTAGTAGAGCGGTTCTTTAAGCAAAAGAAGCAGCAGTGTGCAAGTCCGCAGCAAGCAATTCTTCAAGTGTGGTTCTTGTTCTAGTTGACAGAGAGTAAGATGGATTAGAAGCATCAGCAGGAGCAGTTAAACTTATCAAGTCAGGTGTTGGGTCTAGCTCCTCAAGCAAAGGTTTCAAGTAAAGAAGCTAGATCGGGTGGGGAAGAAAGAGAATCAGCAGGAAGGAACTCAACTTAAAGTCGACCCCAACAGAGGAATATGTTTCAATAAGCAATATAGCTAGTGAAGTAGGAAAAAGGGAAGTAGATTCCTATTTGTATAAGCAGGTAAAGAATATAGATTAGAAGCGGGATCTTAATCAGCAGAATCAGAAGGAGCTCTCCCAACGAAGAAAGGTATGCTGTTAAGTAAGGAAAAGAAGCAGTTAGAGTAGTTTCAACAGAGAAAACAGAAGATAGATAATCCGCAGAAAGAGTAGAATGTAAAGGCGCAAGTATCGATCGTATATACTCACTTGGGTAATCCTAAATTGCATTCTTAAACAAAAGATCAGGATACAGCCTCAGATCCAGCTCAAGCCCCTTACTTTGAATCTACTGTAGTATCCGCTCCAACAGCTTATTGTCGCACAGCTTCTACTTCAATATAGGATTACTAAGGTAAAGCACCAATAACGGATAAGGTAAAGCACCAATCAATAAATGAATAATACTTTTAGCAGGCACCAGTACTTATAATTTCGGAGTTGAACTCAGGAGTCCAATTAATACTTGCAGACACCCGAGTGACAGGTTATATCTAGGTAGTTTCGGTGCTTTAATGCTTATATCCACTAAACTAGTTGAATTGTTTTACTTAACAAGGTAGTTACAGAGTCAACCCAGGGCCTAATCAGACTGGTATTAGTTCATCGACTTACTATAAGGGCTTAAAATGCAATTCTTAAGTAGGAGCTTAGCGTCTAGTCAAGTTCACCAAAACCCGGGAAAAAGGCTGTGAAGTGATTTTCGCTACTGAGTTACCTTATTTGCATTCCCATTTTATGGAAACCCGTGTTTTTTGATAGCCAATGTGGAAATAGTACTTTCCTTTTGTTCGGATGGAAGTCAACTTTCCTGGCACTGCTTCCCTTGCCCACCTCTGTTCTGGGCTCGATGAACCAGTACTTCTAATTTCAAGCTCTCTTCGACTTAATATAAGGGCAACTCGGTATTCTACTCTAACTCTGACAGTAGCAGTACAACCGGAGTGTGACATCTTCTATTACACCCCGACCACTAATTCCAAGTGGTTACTTGGCTGATAGCAAATCTTCACTTATATTAAAGTAAAGCCGCTTATCTGATTCGTTGGGAACTGCACCCGAACCTCTAACAGCTGATTCTCTTTTTTCCTTCCCTACCAAAGGCAAAATGGAAGGACATTTACCAAGAAAAGAAATGTTCCCGTGGTCGCCATTACCAATATACCCTCTCATCGTCTCTGGTTTGATGGGCCCGAGCGGTTTCTTAGATTGCAATTTGTGGTAGCGTTATTTCTTGCAGTGGATAAAGAGAAGAGGTCGACTAGGCTGCCAACAAAGGGCCAAATATACTTCGAACTACCAGCGGCTCTACCTTATTTACCCGGTTGACTACCAGTGATAACTACTAGGCAGGAAGGGATCGAATCTAATTCCAGGACAAAGGTTACGGTTTTTCGAACCCATGCATGCTACAAGAAAGCTTTATTTATGAAGAAAGAATCTTCCAAATCAGAATAATCCTAAAGAATTGTAAGGAGCGCTACTACTATTTACTAGTTTCCATTTTCCTCTTTCTAGCTTTCGTACTTTTGGTTTTTTTGGGCAGGGTTTGTATTACCAGCTACAGGAGTAATGGGATGGCAAAAGGGGTGCTGGAGCCTAATAAAAAGTTGGGCTATCCTCTCTAGCATAAGGGTGCCGGTGGTTATGTGGTTGTGGTACTGTTTCCTCCCAATAGTTCTAGCCCCGCTGTGCCTCCTTTTGGAATCTGGTATCGCCCGCTGTACCCCGGTCATTGTTTAGTCAATATTTGAACCAAGCAAGCAAAGAAGCCGCAGGATAAAGAATATGAAGGGGCTGGGGGTAGAACCAATAACCAATTGAAGAGTTACATACTACACAGATAATGAAGAGTTACAGACTACAGTAGAAAGCCCTAAATAATGCTCTTGCCAGTGGCATAGATTGTATATACTCTCGCTGATTAAGGAAAATGATAAGCTCCAAGAAAAAACATAGGGGGTGCGGGTGATATAGAACTTTCAAGCAAGAGGTGCGTCGAGAAGACAGGTAGGTTGGCAGGTGATAGAGATTCAATTCAAAGAAGAGAGTAAGCTACAGGCAAGTCTGATTCCAAAGAAGGGGAAGGTGTTTCAATACTTCAATATATACAATGAGTTACTTATCTCAATTCTCACTTTTTCGTTTAGGGGTACTATCGTAGTTAGCTTACAGTTTTCTGAGGACAATCTAATAGACTCACTTCTTCGGGCTCAAATCCATCCTTTCTTGCAATAGGATCTTCTCTGTTATTGGCTTTCCCTTTGTTGTCGTATCTGGAAGCTCTGCGTCGGTAAAGTATTCTAAAGTAAGGCGTTTGTCTTAGATAAGAGTATCCAGCATCATAGGGTTCAAGAAGCAGTTCCATTGTAAGCAGCAGCTCCTCACGCGCAAGTGTCAGTGCGAGTGTTTGTTGTCGACTCAACTTTCTCGTATTCTGCAGGTGAGAAAACTGGATCATAAAAAGGATCAGATAAAGCTGCAAGCGAAGCTGGAAGTCAAGTAGAAAGTATCTACGAAAGCCCCAATTATTAACGCAGGTTGTTCTGTTCTACCCCGGTAAGCAAGGATTAGGGTAAGTCAGCGTAAGCGCCCTTATAGTCTGGAGCTGTTCCTGTCTTCATCGTATCCGCTAAGGCGTCAGTAATAGTTGTTTCATTCTTTTAGGAAAGTAGACCAGAGCAGAGAATGAATCAGCAGTTAGAGGAAGGTCTACCAGAGAATAAGCTTGATCTTTACTTCTTTATATATCTAGTGCAAAAGAAACGAAAGATTGAATTCATTCTGAGGCGTTAAGTCATGCCAGGGCCAGCGTTAGTCGAGGTTGTTGCTTAAAGAATGGAAGTGAAGTTTCCTTTTGTTCGACAAGTATCTTTGTGTGCGGTTCAACCTGGTTTACCCTGAAACTAGTTGTATAAGTAGGAGTGTCAACTAATGCGCTAGATCTATCCCATAACTATACTAAGCTTGCCGGGTGAACTGATTGTATGCCGCTGCCAGAACTTATAATAACCGGTGCTTGTATCTTTGCCTTTGCCCCACTACACTAGTAAGTCGCCTGCTCCCTGCTCTTTCTTGCTTGAGACAACACAGCTACTGGATTGGAGTTTCCGCTTCTTATCCCTTATTTGTGGAGTTTCCGCTTCTTATCCCTTAGAATTAGTATAAGTCAGATCCTAGACTTCCCGCGCCCAACAAGAACACAAGCTTACTTACTTTCGACAACACCAAGATACCGAACTGCTTCCTCACCTGCTCCTTACTCGTAACTTTATGAATTTACAACACTTTCAACAAAAGGTGAACAAAACCCACTTACTGCTGCACTTATAATAAATACTTCCGTAGCATGAAAAATGAGATTATTCTTGGAAAGATGAAAAAGGAACTACACTTTCTTAACTAATTGATGGTTCATATAAGACTGCTCCTAATCTGATCTTTTAGATGAAACTGGAACAAGGCAATGCATAAGCTTATTCAACATTGGATTAATGGAGAATAGGCGTTAAAGGAAGGACGAAACAAGGAATTCTCTTATCTACTGCTTTCCCTTTCCTTTATGAGTAGTGGAAAAACTGTAGTCTCTTGTCCTGCTGGAGCTCAAAGTACTGAATTGAATACGAGTGGTCTTCCCTCGAGTGTTGTTACGTTTTCTCTTCTTTCTAGAAGTTTGTTTCTCCATAATTCCATTCGATAAAGCACCCTAAACTATAGTCATAATTAGCACTTATAGGGGTGAACAAGAAAAGAATGTCACTTGGCGAATACAAGAATAGAGAATTGGAAAAAATGGAAGAATTAGGGTACGCATATAGTGTATATAGATTCATATTACTGTTTGAGGGTTCCGTTGCTGGTTCCCTTCGCACTACTTCTTCTCTGTCTAATTACTTTTTGATCTATATCCAACTCTATTACCTTTGTCTTTTGAATCCGACCTGACCTAAACTGAAACTTGTAATTATGCTGATGATCCAAAGTAGTAAGTAGATTCCAAGTATGCTGATGATCCAAAGTAGTAAGTAGATTCCAAGTCCGGAAAGGAAGCCGAATCAAATGCCCCCGCTACGTCCTTTTGATAAAAATGAACTAGAATAGCCGATAGGCGTCTGAAATATGTCTTTACCTATCATTTTCGTTTCCCTTGCTTCAACTTAGAGAAATCCGGGTTACAGCCTTAAGAGAATCGGGGAGTCAAGGCTTTAATGATAAAGAGAAATAGGGGTTACATAGCCTTGGAATTAGGACTTGCCCATGGAACTACTATATCTGCGGAAGGTATATAACTACATACCAGGAACAGGCGTAATATCTTTATTGCTTATCGCCCAACCAACCTCTACTTTTAGTGGAAGTGAGTAATTCCATGAAATCTCTGGTCTGGAGCACCTGGTATAGAACCCGGTAAAGACAATGCTTCTTACCTTTCTGATCGGCTTGGCTTGTAGCAGTTGCTTGCCCTTACTTATTAAGGTGGATACAAACACTTTTGCTTCATATTGGACTTCTCTTGCCGTCCCTTACTTCTCATAGTGGATGACACTGATTGAATTGCCAGTTTGTAGTAGTTACTTGGCCCGCATTTAGTCATTCTAGCTGCCCTGCCTAGCAACTAAAGAAAGGTGGAGTTCCGAGTTACTTCACACTGGAAAAGAGGTGGGCAAGGGAATTCCATACCAGAGGAGAGATGGGTTCGGATTCTATTTCTTAGGTAAAATACGAAGATGCGTACCTCTCTTTTTTCTTATTGAGTTTTCCCATAGAATAAAGTATTCTCTAATGATGATACACACTGGCTAAAAAGATTCCTGGTGCGGTGCTACATCATAGGCACACTGGGAGCGTTCATCATTGTTATTATCTAAGAACATATTAAATGACAACAATGGAATCCGGTTTTGATTTTTCAAGTGTTCTATTCCTTTCCTCAGCAATAGAAGCCCAAAGATCTATGAACGAAATCCATGCTTTACTAACCAATCAGATAAATGATCCTGCAGCATCCTCTTGATCTCTCCCACATTTCTATTTTGATGAGTATTTCCATTGTCAATTTCATTTGGAAAGAAGGTTCCCCTTTCCTTTCTTTCTGCACAAAATAACCTTCCCTTGGCTGATTCACTAATTCGTGGTATGGATTTTGCAATGTGTTTTCTGAAGGTCTCTAAGAAGTGGATGGTGATCGATGAAGCAATTCTTTCTCATAATTTACCGTACTCATACAGCGTCGAACACAAAACATGTGATTGGTAGTCAAACATCGATATTCCTGTTGATACGAAGAATACAAAAGAAGGAGCCATATTCATTGTTACTGTGCCGGCTGTGAAAATGATGTCTGCTTGCATAGGACTCGATCTTGGTACCAATCCATAACGAGCAAAGTGGAATCGCGAGCCGCCTATTAATGAAGCAAATTCAATGAAACAACAACAGGTACCATATAGAATAGGCCATAAAAAGGAAAGTATTGACCTATTTCATGTGTAATTGAAAAAGAACAGAATTAGTCGTTTTTTTGTCAACTAAGAGAAACTCAATCCATTTCATAGCTTTCTATTCTCAATGTTATATCTTTTCCTTCTTCAGGATTTGATTTGTATTAATGGGAAGGTAAGACCATTCCAATGCTCCTTTTCGCCATGCATAAACATAACCGGCACAAAGAGCTTATTCAGAATTGTAACCAAGCATACCCTATGGGTTATATACCAGATTGATTCATAACTCGAGAGGAAAGAAAGCATCTCTGGTCCTTCACTAACAGGGGCGAATACTCAGGAAATTACTAATGCCAAGATAGTCATAAGGCTTGATATTCTGAGAAATGAAATGCTCTTACACAAACGAAACTCTCTAACTTTCTATTGGACCCTAGAGAAATGAAGTCATAATATACTGGAAGATCCTTTCCATAGAACCAGAATCCAGAGAAATATCCCACTTTCTTTTAGAGTAAAGGCAATCTCCTATAAAATTCCATACTATGGGGGGAAATACTCCAGAATGGAGAAATGCGTATACCACCTACTACGCTCAGAAAGAAATAAGAAGATTCGAGTTATATCATTAGAGTGAGAATGAATGAATGACAAATTCCAACCAATCTATAGTACTTAGATTACGATTTGGAATGAACCATTATACTTGTTTGTTTTGTTACGGCAATAAAACACTTTAGAATATATAAGGGTAAAGAAAGGGTTGATTGATTGAGCTTAAGGGTAAGACAAGACAAGAAAGACGGGTTAGATTGATTGAGCTTAAGGGGAAGACTGGTTAGATTTCGCTACAAGAAAAAAAGGGGTTTTATTGCGAACCTATATACACGACAATGAAACAGAGCTAAGAATAGAGTAGTGGAACAATGAAACAGAGTTCAGAATAGAGGAGTTAAGTTAATAGGAGCAAGAGTGAGATAAGAATGTACAGTTCCCCAGGCGTTGAAACGCTCCTGTCGCGTAACATGAGGAGTAGCTTGGACCAGTGGAATCCTGGTAGTGAATTACTAGAAGGTCTGGTTCTAAAGTAAGGGCTGCTCTGGTTCTCAAGTAAGGGTAAGGCTCGGGAAAGAAATCAAGTATAGTTAGTTTTAGTGAAAAGAGACGAGGTAAAGTTGAAAGTGTAGTTTCAGAAGACCCCTTAGTCTCCCTTTACAGAATGAAACAATAAAGTGAGAAAGTCATAATTGTCACGCGAGGAGACATAGGTATAGGAGCCCTATGCTTGTTTCTTGCGCCAAGTATCGTCGGTTGGAATATGAAATACAAGGATTTATACCTTATTAGCATTTGTCTCTTTTCTTTAACAAGCGCGTGAGTAGCTGCGGATTCTTATCTCTAGGACTTCCCTAGAACAGAAAGAAAGACAATATGGCAATTCTCGGCGTAACACCCATGTTCAACTCCTCTTATGTCTAATTCCCTAGAAAGCCCCCGGCTGTTTAAATGCTTTTGTCTAAATAAGGACTCGCGCAAGACACCTTTGATACCGCACAACGGATTCTCTCGTTGACAAAACTCAAACGTCTTCTTATGCGACTGTTCCATGATACAACACCTCAGCATCAGCATTAGCATTAGATTCGAGAGTAGATGAAACGAGAACTCTACTTTCAATAAGGAATTATGAAACGGAAACAAGAACCGCATCCGATTCAGATATAGATCCAAGCCAAGTAAAGACATAGCTTAATAGATCCAAAGCCAAGTAAAGACATAGCTTACCTTCACCCGAACTGAAATAAGTGTTAGCGCAACAGCTTCACCTATCTCGTAAAGTATCTCGTTCCTTCAACGTAAACTGATTATCCCGCTATAGTTCCTTATACTCAATACGAGTTGAGAGAATCCGAAGTGCTTGTTAAGTAAGTAAACTGACTATTATTGCCTGTAAGTAAGGGGGGGATTCCTGTCAGAATATATTAAAGTGGAAGCTCCCTGTTAGCGAGTTTGAAGCTGAGGCGTTAAGTATTGAACTTAAGTACTGGTGAGGAGAGTTCGCCACTTCACTTAGAGTTTAGTTAATGCAAATGCAAGTATATTTTGTATATCACAAAGTAATTAGAGATGGATTCCATAGCAAAGGGAGAGTCAAGATCAGGTGAGTAAGCCGAATCAAAGTTATCATGCCCACGTAGCGCTCAAGCAAAAAGAAAAGAAGAAAAGAAAGAGAGGCGCCCCCACTAAGTAAGTGAAAGAATAGAAATAGAAAGGAAATCAAAGAATAGAAATAGAACGGATTGTCCCGCCTCCAAGTCTACAAGAGAATCGGCTGTAAGAGAATCCGCAGGAGCTGGGGGGGAAGCAACAGAAGATGTTGTGTCTTTACTACAATATATACCAAGACCAAGTGTTACTTATCGAAATTCCATTCAGACTTAAAGTAAAGGGGGAACAATCAATTCCTGTTTCGGGACGGGAACCAAACTCACTCTACCTTGAAAGCTTTGGGAAGGAGTGTCGTTACTGAAATGTTCTATACTAACCCACCCCTCCCTATCTATTCGCTACATTCCATTATGTTCGTTCAGTTAAATAAGTAAGAAAACAACGCTATAACTCATACTAACGCGTCACGGGAACTCTAAACCTAACCATACTTTAATTCTACTGCTTCCATAGCTTACTCACCTGATCCTTATTCTATTCCCGCTTCAACACAAGTAGTTTCCTCTTTCCCTTCCTGACTCTCCATACTTAGATCCAATAACCGATCTCATCTACTTACTCTACTTTCCTTTCTACTTGACTTCGAGCAGTAGTATAATATGATCTAATCTACTAATATAATGGAATATGTAGTCATCTACTAAACTCCTATAATGGAATATGTAGTCATCTACTAAACTCCCTTCTCTCATTCTTATTGAATAGCATTGGGTGCCGACATTCAGGTAGGTTGCTTGATAGTAGGTTCTATGGGTAACCGGTACTAACAATCATTCTATTCTTCCCCGAGAGTCATAAGTTAGGTTACAAACATCCACTAAAGTAAGGAAAGGAGCTATCTGGATGATCTTCTTTATACAATGAAAGAAGAACTGAGCTGAGATTAAACTCGCACCGAACCCGGATACCGACATTGGTGATGAAAGGGCATCATCTAGTAACTTATAAATACTCTGCTCCACCTATAACAACAGGCTCTGCTCTATCAGTTGACTCTAGGCTCTTCTAGTAAGTTTCGGTCGGGCAATAAAAGAAGAAAGTGGAGGCGCTGGATTAGAGGAAATAGAATCAGCTGGAAAGAAATCCAGAACTCGCGTAAGCCATGAAGACCCACTAGACTCTAGCCGATGAAAAAAGACTTGTAGTTTAGCCCCTTAATTAAGGGCACAGGACTCTTACATAGCAGCAACTAATTAATACATTATGTAGTTCAGAACACAGGACTTGGGGAATAAATACTTCTCTTCTTGAAACAAGCAAAGCAGCTAATAAAGTAAGGTGTTGGTGAACTTGTATATTCAGAAGCAAAGCATTATAGTGAAGGCTATACTGGACGAGATCAACTTTCTAAGAGAACGCGACAGTGATTTGTTTAGTTTCAGGCTTAGAGTCTCTAAATTCAGAGCCAGATTAATAATCTGCCCTGCTTCTTTCTCAGATTAAACAAGTTAACCTAGCTCTATTCTTTAGTTCCATACCACCGGGTAGTCAACTCTATTCTTAAGAAATAAACAACTAGCTTTCCCCTCTCAGTCAGGGAGATACCTTTAAGTAAGGGCAGTAATTAAGGGCCAATTAATCAGTCACAATTCAGTTAGCTGAGATGCTAATGATGTTTTCTATTCTACTCTTGGGATGATAGGGTTAAAAGAAACCTTTCCTAGACTTAAGTGCTAGTGTTGTCGATTCAGAATACTGGTTTACAGACCCACTAACCAAAAGTAGTGGTAGAGAAATAGATTCTTCTGTTCTTGTGTCGGTTAAGTAGCCGGCTGCTGGGATTGTTGAAAGAAGTCATAGTTGCCTAGGAGCCTCATTAGGGTATCAAACTAAAGAATCAAACCAGAACTACTATTAACTAAGGAACCTGGTCTTCTTCTCTGAGAACTCTACTAGCTCATATGTCAATCTGGTCTTCAAGCCAACTACTCTCCCCGGCGCCACTGCTGATTCTCAATACAATGACTTTAGCACAGCCTCTAATCCTGCTCTTCCAACTTCAACTTATGATTCAGTTGTCGATGTAGACTTTCTTCGACCATAAAGATGTTAGGAGAAAATGCATTCGTTTACAAGTTTCTTTGTTGAAATGAAGGATTTTCTAGTAAGATAGCAAACCTGCTTGAAATTACATTATTCTAGGCTTTTAGAGGGCACTTCGTACAGTACTTACTTCCTTGAAGAATAGGGTAAAAGCAGCTACTAGTTTCATCCCGAGAGGGAGAGAGTTGCCTTACTTATAACGGGAGGTCTGTTGAATCGAGTGTTTAAGTGTAGTATGCTCGGGAAGTTCTTATTGATAGAGTTGTTGGCTTTCCTCGCCCGCCATAAGTGTATAGGCTTTGATGCGAGGGCATCTTTAGATGGGAACCACTTCATTTCAATCTTATATATACTGATTTGATTCTAGCAGTTCCGTTTTCTATTAAACAGAGCGGGGATAGGAGAGCTTCCTCTGCGGTTAAGTAGAAAAGCAGTTGTTCAAGCCTAAGTTTCAGTAGGCAAGTTCGAGTCCAATTATGCAAATAGATAATCTCCTTCTATTCCAAACCTGTTTTCGTGTGCGGCAGCAATCAGATAGATATAATGAGTTATAACATTCAGATTTCGTTCCTTAGTTTGTGTTGCGCGTCAGATGGAGTTGTGCTAAGAACTTAGTGAATAAAGGGTATTTCCTTGATTAGTGACTTCTAACTTTCCTCACTTAGTGGTTAGTGACTTATTGGTCTTCTACGTTTATTTGCCTATTAATGGTCTTGCACTCTGCTCTTCTCTTATACTCTCTTTTCTCTTATCTTCTTTATTAGGGTTCTATCGCTCGTTCTTTCCTACGCCGATAGAGAGAGCAGGGCGAAGAGGTCTTTTTCTGATACGAAGGAAACAGTGCTTATCTTGTGCAAATGAGTTACAAAAGTATGGCTTCCAAGAAACAACAAGGAAATCAAGAAATGGAGAAAGTTTCTAACTAATGAGGAATTAAGGTATGGGAGCAAGAGCAAGAGGAAGAGTTCCCTTATTCGTTCCCTTACCTGATAGCAGTGGTTGAGTGACTGAGTTTGGGTGGTGGTCCTCCCCTACCTGTATAGCTGTTGCATCTGATCAAACAATATACTATTAGAGAAGCGCATTCAATTCTTTTATAGAAGTAGACAGAGTGGACAACAACTTTCACTGGCCAAGCAACTAAGAAAGTGTTTTACTCAGGAATCCCCAGTTTTGGAATTCTACCCTTTTTGTTTTAGTATGAGAAGCACTTGTTAGTTTCTTACATAGCTACTCTACTGCCTTCTACAGAACAAGCAACTACGAGGGGAGATATGAGTGAAACTAGTAGATGTACTTGATTTCTTTCTTACCGAACTGTAAACCCTGATACCGAGTGAAACAGTTGCCCAGTTCTTGCCTAAGAAGAGAAAAAGCACTTCTTGTAGAGTAGTCCGTGGTTGACTTACTTGTTTCATTGTTTTACTTACGGGGTGAATTCTTAGTGCAGCTCCCAAATTACTAGAAGGCCCTTATGATTAGTATCTTCTAGATCTGGCGTTAAAGCAGGGTACTCTCAATCTATTAGGAAAGGTACTCTATCCATCTTCTAAACAAGATCAGTATCATCGGCAGGATTTGTCGAAAGGTTCTAGTCCGATCACCCTGCGTGTATGGCTCTAGTTAAAGTCAGGGGCAGAGGTATTAATTCAGCAAGTAAGAATGAAGGGAGTTAATGAAGCAAGTGGAATGATTTGTTTCAAGGGGGCAAGTGTAACTAAGGTATTATTCTCTAATCAACAGATCTAGTACATAAGTGATGAATTCCCCGATCATCTAGTAGTAGCTTGTCTCCTTGCCTACCTCGACTCCCACAGCTCCTTCATTTGATCCCAACAAGATAGGATGAAACAATAAAGTAGGAAAGTAAGAATGAAACAATAAATCAAGAATAAGGGACTGGTATTATACTCTGCAGAATCAAGGGGACCTGTTTTATTAGGAACAGCAAGGGATAAGAAATACGGGGATAAGAAATACGGCCAAGATAAGAAGTTCTAATGGCCAAGCTGCTTTAATATAAGTGCAAGCAACGTATAAATAAGGCTAGAGAAGTTCTAAGCTCGAAAGATGAAATGAAGAATTGGAGCCAGTTGCCAGAGTGAAAAGACTAAGGGAGTTGAGATGTAGCCTAAGAAATGCGGAATTGAAGCCAGTTGCCAGAGTGAAAAGACTAAGGGAGTTGGCGTGGGAAGCTTTCTAACCGGGGGACAAGCTTAGTATAATGACCAAGCTAGTGCATTTAATTACAAGTTCCAATCTAAAAGAAGAGAACTCATATTACTAATTCTCCGATAACTTAAACATATAAGTAACTGAGACAAGCAACTAAGGAAGGGAAGGTATAAAACCACAGAGAAGGGAAGGTATAAAACTACAGATATCAAGAAATTAGGCACAGCAGGAAGACTAAACTAGGGATATGCAACTAGTAGTGGGCCCCCTCTTCCATATCTCCTATACTAGTAATTCATTCTTTCCTAACAACTACTTCTCTATTAACTCCCTTACTAACTCTTTCACTCCAGAGTATCAGTGAAAGGGCACATAAGTGTTACTAAGATCTATCATACCTGCCGAATTCTTCTATTTCTTCCACAGTTAACTAGGGATGACACTCCGGATTCACTAACACACACTTGAAAAACAGCTAAGCGAAACTCAAAAGATAAACCGGAAACAGCCCTATAGTAAGTTTCAGAGGAAAGTAGTGGCTTTGAAGCTGGAAGTCAATCAGTATCCGAGACTCTGGCTACTAACCCGAACTCAACATACCTTGCCCACCTCTGTTATTGATTACTTCACTAGCTCCCTCGACTCGCGTGACAATTCGGACTCTTCAGTAGCATTCTTATTAGTATCTATACTTCTGGCTCTCATCTAATCTAACTCAGGTGCGCTACAAATACTTCTTTGATCTCTCTTGCTCCTCTACCTCTATCTGTTCGCTCCTCTCCTATTGCTCCTATACCTATAAAACAACACTTTGCTGAGGCCTATAACAAACCGGCGTGCTCTCTCAGTCAGGAAATACAGAACTCAACTCTAGGAGCATAAGTAAGAATGCAACTCTAAAGTAGGCAAGTAGGAAAGTAAGAGACAAGAAGACAAGCCGGATAAGGTATTTGAACTCTTCACTCAGGTGCCGGTATTGGTTAAGTGAGTGAGTAAAGCAATGAATAGAAGTCGGCAGTAATAGAATCAGCAGTTCCAGTTCCTGTTAAGTATAGTTCGGGTGATGTGGGGAGATGTTGTAGCCTAAGGTAAAGGAGATGTAGCCTAAGAACAGCTACCTTAATTCTTACTTGCTTCACCTTAATTCTGACTTGCCTACTTGATTGTTTCATTCTTCAATGACTTATTCCTAGTTGTTAGTTTCATTCTTACTTCACTTACACTTACTTGAAGTAGGCTTCCCCAATAGTGACCCTTAGCACCCATAAACAGCAAAGATCATAGGCGCACTAACCATAACTATAATAAGAATGAGGGTAATTAGAGATAGATGCAGATTTCCTAGCATCCCAAGAGTATAGTATAGTATTGTTTCCTTTCCTCGAACAGGCTATTCTTCTCTCGTTGCCAATGCTGAATCCTCTTGTTCAAGAATCACCATATTTCTATACTCAACACTGCATCCCTTTTCTTTGTCTTGTCAGAGTTCAATTCATTGATTATCTTATCTTGCTTCCGCCTCTGTTCTTATAGTTCATAATTCATGGAACAAGCTTAGGCGTTGCTTGTCAGATTCTGCCCGAACAAGGCTGGAATCTGGAACTACACTTTCTATTGGACCTGGGCTTGTATACCCAAACTATCTCTACCTTTATTAAGGGTCTCTGTAAACCAACTCCTCTTAGAATGCGCTAGCAATGTAGTATAGGGCCTTCCTTCTATTATACTATTTCTTAGAATGCGCTAGCAATGTAGTATAGGGCCTTCCTTCTATTATACTATTTCTTAGAATGCGCTAGCAATGTAGTATAGGGCCTTCCTTCTATTATACTATTTCTTAGAATGCGCTAGCAATGTAGTATAGGGCCTTCCTTCTATTATACTATTTCTTAGAATGCGCTAGCAATGTAGTATAGGGCCTTCCTTCTATTATACTATTTCTTAGAATGCGCTAGCAATGTAGTACTATGGCCCAATTCCATATCTTATCTTTCAAAAAGGCTTACTCATTTTCTTACTTTATCCTATAACTATTTATCAAAGGGAAAAAGGCCAGGGTGACTCTATCAAGGGTTAGCTAGTTGCTTATTCATCATCCGGGTTTCTAGGTTTCTCACTTTCTTACGGATGCTGGGCAAAAGTCAACTTCACTTTTCTATCTCGTGGGAGCTCTCTCTCTATAACCAGCACGCTTACTTTGTCATCTCAACTTCAACTTAATCAACTACACTTTCTACTTTACCTGGATAAGAATAAATAGAATCCCGCAATCAGATCTTCTTGTTTCGGCTTTCTTGCTTGTTAATGGGTGGGCTCCTAGCGTTAGTGAGAAAACTACCTATTTCAAGGCCAGACCGATAGATTGGATTCTATAGCGAAGGATCTGAAGGTCTCTGAAATCGCATAAATAGCTTCTGAGTGAATCCAGCTACTTAGGGTCTTCTCTTTAATAGGTGTTTTACGTCTATCAATAACAAGAGGAAGTAGTGCACTTATTTTCTTGTGTTAGGGCGTGGAAGTATATGCCGCGACACAACTCAAGCAGAAGATCTCCGGTTGTAACGTAAGCGAAAAGAAGAATTGGTTCGTTACCGGGGTTTGTTTCAAAACAGTATTTGCAACTCTACCTGCTTCCTGCTTAACCTCACAGCTGGCTTGTTAACTCCTGCTTGCCCCTCTCTTTGCCTTAGAATGCATTTCTTCCATTTTGCTTGAAACTATTCTAAGGTCTATCTTTCTAGGCGTCAATTTATGATAAGGACAATTTGCGAGTATCAATAAGTCCATATAAGAGTTGTTAGTTTACCCTGCCTTAACATATAAGAGTTGTTAGTTTACCTCCTGCCTTAAAAGACTAGAATTAGAATATAACGCGTAACAAACAAGTCACGTATAATGGACAAGTAGCGGCGTAAGAAAGAAGCAACATCTATTAAGCACGTTAGTCCGGGTTCCTTATTTGAGCGTCAGCGAGCGGATCTGGAGTTACTTGTTGGGTTTACAGCCCACTAACTCCTAACTGCTTTTCTGACTCAACACCCCTAAACAAAGAGCTATTACTTGCTTAACGTGAGTGACTTTAAGTAAGTATATAGTATCATGAATTTCAATGAAGGGAAGGAAAACTCAACTAATAGCTAAGTAACCTTACTTGCAGAATGGAATTGAGGCGCATTGCTTATAGAAGCATAGTAAACAAACGGAATAAGAATATTGGAGAGTGCAGCACAACTTATAGAATTGAGAACGTAACAACACTCTAACACCGACACTAACTCTAGAGCCTATAGTCATTCGCGTTAGCCGTTTCGAAAGACATTGTTTGTTCAAGCTAGAATCACACCGATCCAAATCCTTCTTATCCTCTTTCAACCGATCCAAATCCTTCTTATTCTCTTTCATATAATATAAGTTAGTCTATCGCAATTCCTTTGCACTTAATTAATTGTATTCTCTTTCATATAATATAAGTTAGTCTATTGTATTTTTCATATAATGTAAGTTAGTCTATCGCAATTCCTTTGTTCGTGTTGCGCGTTAGCAAGCACTAGACCACTCCTGTTACACTTGTCTACTTTCACTTATATACAAGCTGCTTGTCTCTTACTTTCGAGAGGGAGCGCTATGACTTATGTGTGTAATACCTCTGGCTAACTGGAACTCTGACTTTCTAGTGTCATTCTTACTTTGTTGTGGACACATACATGGTAGGCTATAAAGAGTACTGGGTTGGCGAGAAGGAGGTAAATTCTTTTACTTACTTGTTTTCTTCCTTGACTCTATTAATGAGTATAGGTGTTTTCGTTTTCTTCCTTTTCTAAACGTTATCGACTTGTTTATCGTATTCCATTCCGTTTTCTACCTTCTTGCCTACTTCTTTTCCTTGGTTACTTCTTTCTATTATATCCCTCTGGCTCTCCCGCTCATTCCTAAGTTGATTCCATTAACTCTACTTTCTTTTCAACAGAAACAAGAATATCCGACTTCCCACATCTGGAAACTGGAACTGGGCCTGCTCCTTATGATGATACTGCAGCTGACGACTTCATCTCAACCTCTTCTGACTTGGAATCTACTGCTGTCTCTTTCACTCTACTACTTGACAAGCACCTACCAGCCAAGTCGACAAGCAACGTTGTAGTGACTTAGACCTATTAAGGGAAATTATGACTTTAGAGTAGAGAGCTATAGGTTTGCTAGAGGTGGGTTGCCTTCTTTATTTACAGTTGGATTCTTACCATTTTCTCTTTACTAACTTAATTAGGCTCATCTACTTTTCCTCTTGAACTCCTATAATGAACTCCCTGACTAACTCTTTCACTCCTCTATCTTTCTTTGTCTTGTCTAGTGGTTACTTTTCTAGTTTCTTGTCCGTTTGTAGTATACGCTTGGCAGTTGAAAGTGTTGTTTTCTGGGCTTTCCCTTAGTGAGTGCTTCTGTAATTGGATTGACGTCATAAAAAGAAAAAGGGTTGAGTTTACTGCCAACACCGAGGTAGTAGTGAGCCGAATCGAATGCTTTTGTGTTGTCTCCAGGAAAGGACTAAAAAGCACTCAATACACTTCAATAAATCAGGTATTCCAGCCTAAAACTAGAAATATGGTGGATCAGATTCATCAGGGGGTGGTATTGTTCCAGTTTCAAGTAGAGTTCAGTGAAATAGGAATCATAAGAATAATGAATCATAAGCAAGGAAACTTATTAATTGCCAGTGAGAGTTTCATCGTTTTACTAAGCTGAGGTGAAGCAGTGCCCAGATGAAGCATAAAATGGTCAATCCTTTCATTGAATACCACTTAAAGCAGTTATAGTGCATTGACGCCTAGAAACATATACCTTATTTCTTACATACTTAGGATTCTTTCTTTCCCGCTTCCTTTCGCACAGCTTATGCGCTATCCATTAGATCTTAAGCTTCTGCTCTTGACTTCTTGACTTCTTCTGCTACAGATCCAGCAGTTTCCTCTGATCCAGCAGATGATCTTCATTCTTATCCTTCTCCCCCCCTTTTCCAGGAATTGACCCCGACCTTGATCCCGCTTCTCGGCTTGTTGAACCAATAAGACAAACAACATTGCCAATACCGAGATACCGAACAGTTTCCGATCGTGTTCCAGCTCTAGCTAACCCTGCTCTATCTTATGATCTTTTTTCTACTTCTTCTGTTGAAACTTATGATTCCTTAACCACAAGCAACACAGTCAACGGCGAACTCAACTTCTCTTGCGGACCCGCGGGCATGAGATTCGATAGTGGATTCGGCTTCTATACATGATTAACCTAGAACAGTCAATTCTGCATCCGATCTTATTACCTATTTCTATATCTTATTACCTATTTCTATATATGCATCCCCTTACTCTGATCCTACATCTAATCTGGAAACAGCTTCTACTGACTTACTTTCGCCAACACTTACAGATGCAACTAGGGATTCTACATTCCACTCTTTCTTATCGGAGTTCAAGAATGAAACTCTAAAGCAAGTACCTGTTGCTGAAGACTCCAAGTTTTCGGGAGCTCAACAAAGTATATAGTCTGAGTAATAAGCAAGTCAAGTCAAGTTTTAGTCAACTCGCGAACATCAATTGATTTCTCTTGCGCATCTCATATATCTTAGTCATTTCCTTCCCTAACACTGAAAACGGTACTTGAGGAACCGCAACTTATAATAACCGGCTTTTTCTTTCTCTCCGGGTGGGGTGGCATTGGAGTATCCCTCTTCAAAGTCACTATACTATACGAACTTTGTATAGCTAGATTCCATTCTTTAATTCTACTATCTGTTAACGCAGAAGCATAATCTTACAGGCTTTGAACCAAGGTGTACTTAATATGAGTATCCTTTAGTTCGAGAGGAAAGTATAGTTCGCCAATTGTTCTAGTTAAGTATAGAACTCTGAGGTAATCCGAATAAGATATGAGAGTTGGGTGCTCGCTTTAGTTTAGAGGAGAGTCTCTTTGCTTTGGTTGGGTTTACAGCTTACTTTCTTTTCTCTTGGTCCAACTGCTTAACGTTAAGAAAGAAATACCTCTTGGCTCTAAATAGATGGGCGTTAGCACTTAGTCGAAGTATGAACTTATTAATTGATTGAGTGGAAACACCTAAAAGAAAAAGGAATTGATTGAGGCAGATGGATCCTAGACAAGAGTACTCCATTATACTCAAGTACAACATTCTTATTGCCCCTTGGTTGTTGCCGAAATTGGGATTAGTAGTAGCTTGTCCCATTGCTTGGAATTATAAGTACTGGTGCTTGTTCGCATATGCTAGAATAGGGCAGGGTAAACAAAGCATTGCTTCCTTTCTTCCAAAGCGGACTAGGGTAGGGCACTTGCTTGTTGAAAATCATCTATATATCTCGCAAAACGGAGAGACCTATAGAGCGGGAACCTATCACCTAACTGCTTCCATGTTGAATGAAGCACCGCTATCCCCACTTGTTGAACTCAGCCAGCTAGGCAGCTTCACGCTAGACTGCATTGATTTACTTATAGCCTTTAGTCGTTGCTTGTTTATTAATACATGACTTGAGACTTGATACTTGACTTCGAGCGGATTAACCGAGCCGAGCTGTAGACTTAGTTGCTTGTTATATGTGAAGTAACTAGCCCCATATAAACCAATTACCCCTAAGCAAAGTAAGGTAAGTAATAAGTGGTGAAGTAACTCGACCCTTAAACCAATTACCCCTAAGCAAAGAGTTTCTCAGTGTTTTTAGGAGAAATTATAAGTACTGGACTTAAGTTCGGGCAACGAGTGTTGTCGACGAGAATAAAGCAGCAGTGTTAAGGTCAGCAGAAAGACTGATACTTACAGCAGCAAGACCTTCCAGTTGAGTTCGAGCACGAGCATCGTCTGCAAGAGAAGTTATTGGTTCTAAGTCAGCTTCATAAGGAATAGGCCTAGACTCCGTTTTAAGATCATCTTCTGCTTCCAATCCTGATGCTTATCCTGTTTATTCAGTTGGTTGTTCTGGTGCTGATACACAACGTCTTGTCTTATTGGGCCTAGACCTGGGCCTGGTAATACTTAACGCTGAAGCCAACCAGTCATTTCTAACTCCTATAAGGCGCAAGTAAAACAAATAAGTTCTGGGATTCACGGATACTCTCTAACATAGGAATTTCAAGAGCACTGCAACATGGAATTGAAACTCTGTTAGCGCACCACCTCTCATCTCACAGTACTTATGGCATAAAAACCAGTACTTTCTCTTTCTTCGGCTTTTGCCTTCTTAATCAGATCCAAAAATGACTAAATGCGGGCCAAGTAACTACGACTTATAAAGAGCCAAAGGGTGGTTTAGAGATGGGTTACCAAAGCAAATGGTTTTGTCGTATACCTTGATACCCGAGAGTCACTGAACTTATAGTTGTAAATCCAGTTCCAGCAGAATAATAAGAAGATGAAAAGAAGCCTTTGTCTCACCTTTAAGCATACGATATTATTATTTATATTCAATACGATACCACCGTATTTGTCCTTCTTCTAACATCTGCAGAGTTAATCCGTTAAGTGCCAGCTTTCTAGTCCTATTCTTTTAAGAGTCAATCGGGTAGCAGCAATAGCTTTTATCAACAATGCCTTTCGTCTTTCCATCCTATATTTCATTCTAGTCTGTTATGGATTCCTTTGTCAGGCTAGGGAGTCCCATTGGGGTTTTGGTCGGAATAACGCTCCTGCAATCTCCGGAAACTCAGGACGATTCAATTCAAATAAAGAAGAAAGCTGCTTCCCGGTTTGATGTAATTGAAGTGCTGTTTTTTTGTATACTCTACTTGTCCAGTTGCTTGCCCCTGTTCTTGAGTAGTTACTTGGCCGGGTTTTTTTGACACTCGGTTACTCTTTCTAGGATAAGAACTTCTTTCAAGTGTAGTTTACTTTTTGATTCGGAACTCTTAGTGTTTTTCAAGCGAGATCGATTTCTTGTTCGAGGTGAAAGAGGAAGCCCCTATTTCGATAAGAATGGAATCTTTTAGGTGCTTGCTTTTACGAAAGGCGATAAGGTAAGAAAAAGCACCGGTGGGCTGGGCTAATAACCTTTATGACTGTTGAAGAAAGACATAACTCCGAGTGTTTAAGGTTCTCATACAATTGGGTTCTTTTTTTCCAAATCATCTGGGAATTCCTAGTATGGATGGATGGGAAGTGGACTTCTTCCCTTGGGTAGGTTTACTACGCTATTCAAAGCATCGAGAAATAGTAAACTAAACCGCTCTATCGCTACACCTGATCTGTTGACTTACGGACTCTTACTTAGCTAAGCTACCTTTGTCATAAACTTCCTATCTACTTCTTTAGGGTTGGTTGCTCGCTTCCAAAGCCCTAAGGTTCCCATACTGTCCTGAACTAGAATAGCTAACTCGGACTGGGGGTCAACTTTTGGCAGGTACGAACATATAGAGTTAGTTAGGTGCCATCCGGTCTACATAGAACTCTAACTACTGGCTTTACTTTAGCTACAGGGACAGTTTTACCTACCTAACAGCCAATAAACAACGAACGGCTGGAATCTGGTTCTCCTATTTATTTCCACTTCCTTATGGTTACTTTTGAACGGGAGTTTCACTTACTTCGCATGTCTGTAATTGGACCTTCTTCAAACTGTCCTTTTCACTTCATAGTCTATTGGATATAACGGAGAGAGCTCTTTGCAAATCGAGGGCTTCACTTCCTATTTAGCTAAATAACTTCCCAGCTCTGGTTCAAAACTTGCTAGGCATCTTCGTCAGTCTCGTTAACCGATTCACTCACTGTCTCGTTACCACGCTAGCTTGAATAGCCAGGCATTTACCGAAACAGATGGGAAAGGAGGAAGCAAACACACAAGGCTAGCTCACGAAAGAAAGCCTTGCTACTACGCTAATAAGGTACGCTCTGCTCTCTAAGTATGTGTTGGAGTCGCACTGATCGACAGGAAGAGCTCAAATGAGTGAGTAAACAGAAAAGAATATGCTAAAAGCTTTCGCACTTTACTCGCATACACTCTTTTTCTCTGTATTTTTGACTTGTACTCTATGGTTGTCTCAATAATATAGCTCATCAGGACTAAGCGAGGCAGTACTCTGAGCCATATCCGAGACCACCCCTCTCACCAAACCTCCCGAACATTGGGCATTTTTTCATCAATCCGATTTCCTTAATAGACGTCCATTTTATCGATAACTTTCAAGTATTGGGGGTTCCAACCGGAGTTGTCTTTATTAGTAATTGCAGTAAGGAGAACAAACAAACAAGCGAGTTACAGGTCTTAACCCGTTAGCACCCCTAGAGAGAGAGCCCGCAGTCAACAGGGAGTCAGCAGCGGAATGTCCTTTGATTGCCCGTAGCCCAAGGTGTATTATATAAATTCCTTAGATATAAGATATAAGAAATTAATGTCTGCAATACACATCAGTTCAATTTAGAGTTCTGTTTTCCTCTGCGCTAACAGGAAAGGGAGTTTCTATTCCTAAATGAGAGTCGGGTGAGATAGATTCCATTACAGAAGTCAATAAGGTGTACTGAATAAAGGCCATCGTCGGTATCAGAATCCTTATAAGATTGATCCAGTCGATTGAAAGACCAATGGATCACCATCTACATGAATCGACTAACAAGTAAGTGCTGCGATGGGAAAGCACCAGACGAGCCCACTGCCGAGTCACTCTCTATTCCACGTATTAACGACGACGAAAGAGACATCGTTGATCGAAACGACTGAACCAGCGTGATGAACAGAGGCAGGGAACGATTAAGAGCTGAACCGACATGGGGCAATAATGCCCATTCCTAATTCCCCAGAAAGAGATTCAATTTCAGGAAGCATGAATTTAGAAGCTTGTCGTTAAACGCCTGTTAACTACTCGTCATAGGGAAGGAAAGACACACGGGGGCCCCAGAAAACAGGACTACAGATACAGAATGGGATTGGAATTAGGATCTTAAGAAGTTCAAAAGTAAGCCGATAAGTAGAGAGCGCATGGTTGGTGAACTTACCCTTTTCTAGAAATACCTAGCGAAAATCCTATTCCTATTCTTCTTACCTAAATTCTCCCTATTTCTCTTCTTCTATTTTGATTCTGTCTAGAGCTGCTGCACTTCTTCTCCTTACACCGACTCTTTACATATTACTATTGCTCCCTGATCTATATGATTCTCTCGATCCAGTATCTTCTGTATCTCCTTATTCTGGATACAACAACTTCTGAAGTTCCTACCTCGGACAGGATGTATTAATGATTCTTTAACTCTACTTTCCGCTTGCTATGGTTCGGTTCCTTTCTACTTTACCGACAGAGAGAAGATCCTCTACTCTAACTCTCCTTTCTTAACCCTGAAGTGATTCTCTGTCTCCCGCTTCTGATATGGTTCCGGGTGAACTCGTAACTCCAAGATATGTTGCTCATGCTTCTCGGCGCAACAGTACTTTTTTTTTGTTCCATATCTTATTCTCTATTTTGCTTTTTTGATTCCATTCCCTTCACTATTCTATTTGCTTTTTTCCATTCAATAAGTGATGTTTGTTTTCGAGCACCAAGTATCTAGTGGAGTAAGGATAAGGCTTAAGATCTTGTCTCCAGCTATTGTTCAACAAAGAATGATGGTAAATAGCGGCCCCAAAAACAGGACTTGCACTGAAACTATATCTCCGGGTAAAGCTTAATATATTGTTCCTAAGCGAGTGAAAAGCGCGTTAGTCAACGAGTATAAAAAGCTATGTTCTACTCCGATAACATGAGCTAGATATGAGTAATCAGTACTTTGAGCTACTGCTGGACTATAAGGCTAAAGCATTCCAGCAAGCAACGTATAATTCACCGCATAAGTTCATAACAACACTGCGAACTCAAGTAAAGTAAAAAACACTATTTTATGGCTTCAAAACTCCTAATGCAAAACAAGGCCTTGAGTCAAAACTGACTCCTTACTTCAAACTAGAAGAACTAAGTTAGGTAGCCCAGCCCGAACAACACTAAGCTCCAGCACCCCGGAAAACTCAACTGTCTGAAGTTCATCTGTCTCTGACCTCTAATTACCTGTATAGATATTCCACTCCCTTATATGATTCTTATTCCTCACTCGAAAGATCTGTAGTTAAGACTCGGCACAAGAATGACTGGCCAAGTAACCTACTAATTGAAGTAGAAAGAGCTGGTAAGGAAGATGGAGCTAGATCAGGATATTAAGTGGAAGTTTCAGAATTCAATTGAGTCTATTGAGCACCAAGTATAGATTTGAGTAAAGACATAGCTCCCCTTCCCTATGAAATGGAATTGCCTTTATCAGATTGGAAACCTATATATGATATGATGCAACCTAGTCTTCGACTGATGCCCTAGATCTTTGATGCCTTATTCCCTCCGACTTCCTTCACCATGTGCAAGAAGTTCCTTCACACCTCCTGGCATAAAGTCTCTTTTCAAGGGTATGCGGGTAAGCAGGACGTAGATCTTATCTCGGATCTTGCCGGGTTAAGCACGCGGAAGGTCCCTTTGCTCTCAATAAGAAGGAAGAGCTGGATGCGGCATTACTAGTGCCAACTGGAAGGGAATGGGATGACTGAGAATAGCACATTCCCCTTGATTCTTATGGACCGTAACGTAAAGAAAGCTAGAACGTAGAGATTGGAAGGAAGGAAAGTGACTTAGTTGAGGTGCCGGTAGCCCAAGAGTCTAAGATCTCTTCAGGAATGCTTGCTGTCAGCTGTTAGGGGACAAAGCAAAGGTAAGGAATGCTTGCTGTCAGCTGTTAAGGGACAAAGCAAAGGGGCTACGCTGCTATAATAAGGGAGTTCATCTAGCTAGGGTAAGGCCATTTTCTACAAATAAGGGAGTTCATCTAGCTAGGGCGATTTTCAACTAATAGGAAGGAAGATCATCTCCTTACCCCTAGATCTCTTATTGTCGAAACAAAGATCATCTCCTTACCCCTTGATCTCTTATTGTCTACAAAGATATCATCTCCGTAAGTTGGAAGTGGAATCAGTACTTTGATATGGAATAATCCTAAGTTATCCTTTCCTTCTTCTAGTCAGATTACTAATACTTATTTCTTTTTTTCAATGTCACGGTCGTCGTCACACCACATGCTGATGCGTGGGTGGGCTAGCATAGAATATGAGGAAGGGGGGAGAGTTCAGAGATTCCTTTCTGTCATTCCTTTTCTTCAAATGCTTTCCTTGCCTTTTGAAAGAATAAGGTTGGAAAAAAAACACGAGTTGAGGGGCCACCAAGCTTATAGGCATCTACGTCTCTTTTTTATTGATTTCAAACTGTAGTTAGTGCTTCTCGTACTTTCACTGCTGCTTCTCGGAATGCAACTAAAGGCAAACAGTACTGGCAAACTGGCTTACGAGTCATTCTTTCAAGCTGAACTGCCCCATCTCAATTCCCTATCTATTGATTCGAACCTCAGCCCCTTGTTTGAACTCTTGAGTCGTAGGCTGAAACCCCTGGGGACTACTTTCTTTCTTATGTGGGCTTGCTTTCAACCCTATCTAGAGCAATCAGTATGGCACGCCTTTCTCTTAAACTCAAATGATACTTACCCTCATTCTTACTCCTACACGGAATCTCCCTTTCCCGCCCTTCGCTCTGCCACTCATGCCTATCAGGCTTACTGCACGAGACACCAATGTATGCCTTTACTTTCTATTAGTTACAAAAACGACCTAACGACCTACGCTACCACCTACTGACTTAAATGCCGATGTTCCAGGTAAAGTCTCATACTTGCTTGTTTCATTCCTATACTGACTAGTTTCATTCGGATCCTTCTCTTGCTCTGGCTCATCTCTTAGAACTTCTATGCTACCTATTCTTCAACTGGACCACTACTTGTTCTTGCACTTATATTAAAGCAGCTTGTAGTGAGTCGTTTCCTGTGTTGATGCTCTAGCTCTATCTAAGTCGGTAGAGAGAATCAGTGGGCGCCCGGTTATTATAAGTTCTGGCTTTGCACTGTTACTTGTCTGTTTGTCTCTTTCTCCTTTTCAATATTGTCTCTTCTTGGGGGGCGAGGCGAGTTGAGTCGTTGTATGACTTAGAAGCTTGAGAAGGAGAAGATCCTGTAAGACAAAGAATACTAATAATACATATAGGTAGAAGAATAAGATTAGGGTTTAGTCAACTCTTGCTCCTCTCTTTGCCTTTGTAGACTACTGTAGTTGTTTGGCTGCCGACCCTCACTCTGCCAACAATGAAAGGAATTCTTATACGAAGAACAAGTCCGTATTTGGGTGTTCATGGCGTCAGGCGGCTAGGAAATCATTCCACTCGAGACACACTTCAGAATTTACCGAAACTTACAATAAGGGCCTGAAGTAATAGATGTTGGTTACTAACCCTAAGTTAAAGTACTAATGGTTACCCTTACTAGGCAGTCAAAGACAATTCGTTTTGTTGTTAGTTTTGTCGGTTCATCAAGAAAGGAGAGTTCGGATGCGAGTGAAATCTATGAGAGAGGTGAGAGTCGCGGAAAGTATACCAGAGAAGAACGGCCTGCTCCTCTTTAATTGTATAAAGAATTGAATACATACAGAGTTATCAAATGCCCCCTGATACATATCTATTTGACCTCCACAAGGAAGGAGACTTCTGTACTGAAGTGAAGCGCTTGAGCTTGATGGTTCGGCTACCTATCTCTTTTGACCTTAGTAAAGCCTATTTTTTGTATAGTTGCTTGAGAGGTAGAGTAGAGCCATAGGCGTAGTTATCATCAAGAGTTCAATCAATGGTTATCCCTTCCATTTTGCGGTGGCCCTTATATTAAATCGGTACCTATGAAAACAAAGAATTCAACCCGAGAGTCTTAATTCCACTCCAAGGTAAGAAACATAAGCCTGAGACAGGTAAGGTCACTAACCCAACCCAGTACTGTACGAGGGGGAAAGTACGAGGTAATTCTAACTTTCAACTACTTGAGAGGATAGGTAGGCAGGGGAGGAAGAATAAAGAAGTTCAATCCTATCCATTCAATGATTTTCTAGAAGTAGAGAAGTAGACAAGGGAAGCTATTCCGAACCCCAACTAGTAGTGGGGCCAGTGTTTAGGGCTTACGGGCTGCTCTTCTGAAACCTCAAATTAAAGGAAAATTGTTCCTCAAGTGTAGTTCCTGGAAGAAATGAATCTAGTACTGGTGCGCGGAACTCTCAAGTCTTTGATTCGCTAGTAAGTTGAAGGCCTTTGGCTTGGCACCTACCTCCTTTTATGAATCTGATCCTTTTCTATTGTGTTTATAATCTTCAAACTTAGTCTGATCTCTAGCATGGAAACTCTTCCTATGGTTCTTTGACTCCTGGGTTGGATTGTTCAATTAGTTAGCTCCATTCTCTAGCTATCCAACATCAGCCTTTCACTCCTTAGTTCCAAATAGGGTAGCTGGCAACCATCCCTCAACCAGTTAGTAGATCTACTTGTAAATTGTCAACTGAAGACTGGTTGTTACTAGCACTGGTTCTGATAGTTAGGTGTGATAGCCTAGTTTGTTACTGATTTGATTCTGATCTTAGTACTAAGACTTCTGGTCATATGAGTGAGGACTGTGACTTATGAGTTGAATTCTTTAATGACTTATTCCTATATCACTCGAACAGGAGCAGTACCAAAGGTCTTAAACTCTAACTCTAAACTATCAACTCTAAACTCTACTCTGAACATCCAGTTCTCTATCTTTCCAGCTTCATTCTTAGACGAATTAGAATAAGGGGGTCAGGTCAATTCTTAAACTATACTTCCCCCTAGGTCAATTCTTAGACTAACTCGTTTCGTTCTTGTGGGCAATGGATGGTTTCATTCTCTGATTTACTAGTTCCATGATAGCTCAACTTTTAGCTACCTGGTTTCATCCTGATACTACTTAAGTGAATTCTTCACTGAGCTTCTTTCGACTGTGGACACGCCATTTGATTCTTTTACCCTTGAGTTTCGTTCTTGGATTTACGTTCTTGGATTTACTTGCTTCATTCTATCACTTAGCAGCTTCATTCTATCCCTTGCTGGCTACAGTACTAGCCTTATACCCCTGAGTTGAAGCCTTACACCTGCTAGCAGCAGAAATTCTAGTAAGGAACACCTAAGAGCCAGCCCTATAGTAAGTGTCCAGCTACAAACCAATACCCAGCAACACTAGTATCAGTCTAAGTACCTTTGCTTTCAGGCTTAGATGCCTTTTGGGAAGGGAGTTCTGGTCATAGTAGCTATAGTACTGGCTGAAGTCTGATACTGACTGGTTCGATTCTTGTCCTTGCTTCTAGTTCTTAGACACCCGCGCCTACAACTGGGTGCTTTAAGGCTCCTACTGACGAGTTTCCGTCTGAGAACCAATACTACCGAGTTCTATTCTGTAACTCCTGATCGGTAGGCTCGCTTGGCACTACTTTCAGCCTTGGATGTCACTGTTTGGTTCTTGGACTACTTCCTCTCATTCTTGCTATGCCTGGGGTCAGAACTTAATTACTGGAACTCCCGGGGTGAAGCCTACAACTACCTGTTTTCAGTCTGCCTAGCTGTTGTCTTAGCCTGTTACTCCCTAGCATCAGCCTACCCGGCACTGGTTGAAGTCTGAGAGTAGCAATACATAGCAACTAATAACATGCCCTAGGGCACCGCATCAGTCTGAGCAGCTACAAACCCATACTCGCTACCTTTACTTTCAGTCTTACTATCAGTGGTTAAAGCCTTGGATTCCTACTTCATAGGTTAGAGTTTCATCTGGTTTCCTTAATAAGAGAAGAAATCATTTGTTAGAAAGTCAGCTACGAGATAAGAAGCCTGTAGCGGGAGCATAGGCAGGGGGTGAACTCGCTAACTCGGATAAAGAGAAGGAAGGATTCTATTAAGGCAAAAAGATCGTTCAGACTTACCAAAGACTGGAGTGACCTTTTTCGGTGGCCCTTATATTAAGTCGGTACAGTTAAAGGAAAGGATCAGAATAACAAGCTATAGCTGGTCTGAAGCAGTGTGCTATCAGTGCAAGCTTGAGTGAAAGGGGGTATCAAACTACTAGGCTAGGGAACCATCAAGGGAAGCAGTTAAGGAGGTAGGAAAGTAAGATAGAGTTAGTTCACTTAGGATTAGTTAGCTCCATTCTGATTCTTCTACTTACGGGTTTCATTCCTCTACTTCTTAGTGTAGTGGCATGGATTCCTATTATTACTGGAGAGTTGGGGGGTGGGTAAGGCGACTTCAAATAAGGGTTAACCAACACCCCTTCTGGATAGTGTCATTCCTATACAAAAGAAAGGGCTAAGGTGGGTCTGCCAGTACCTTTCTTAACTCAACTCAGTGGATTTGTAAGTCAAGTAGTTGGGGAACAGAAACGACCTTTCCTTTAAAGACAGAGCTACGGCAGCTAAGGCATGAAGAAAGAAATGAGGAAGCTTTATATGCAGTAGTTGAATCGACTTCTCTGGTTGACAAAACAATAACCGAGCCCCTTATTCGTTGTTCCCTTATAGTAAGTTTGTTGGCGACTCTCTAATTGAATTCTCACTTTCCTACTTTCTTGTTTGCCTACTTTAGAGTTTCATTCTTAAATGAAATGACTTATTATAGTGTTTGAGTTGAATTCTTCTTTTTAGTGGTTTCATTCCTCTGTTACTAAGCTATGGTTTCGTTCCTCTGTTACTAGGCTATGAAGTCAGTGACTAGTGTTGAGTAAGCCAAGCCCGAAATAAGGAGTAAGCCCGAAGGAAGTTACTTGTTATTAAGTCTGTTACTAGTTATTAGTAAGCCCACTACTAGTTAGGAAGCCCATATTTATGAAGTCTTCCCTGTATCTCTCTTCTAAGAATTCCACCACTCCCACTGATTCCCCGTCTGGAGCGGAGTAGATCAGAATGCGCCTAAGGAGTCACAGAGTAGAGCAGACACCGAAACTGACTATAAGGGCTGCAACCGGTGCTAACCAGAACTAGTGCCAGGTATACTCATACTGAAACAAGTGCTTCTAAGGCTTCCACCACTGCCAAACAGAATCAAACTAGCTACGAGCAACTACAGGAATAAGACTGAAACGAAGCAGACTAAGAATGCAATCAGTGTGCTGCTACTCGGAATTGAACTAACTCATTAAAGAATAGAACCAATGTAAACCAGTCTTCACTTTGAACTTAATAGTAACAGGTGTTCGCCAGAGTCCTGTTTGTTTTCTCCTTGGTGCTGTGGTAGCTTGTTAGCAAAGTGAGTGGTGCCTATGTCTCTGCTCTGTTGAACTAATCAATCCCCTCTACCGAGTTTGTCTACTTCCTGTCTGCGAATGAAACTAGCCCTTATTAGAATCCACAGAATGGAACTAGTAAGTAGAAGTCCAAGAATGAAACCAAGACTATAGATCTACTAAATCAGAATTGAACCCGGTAGTCAAAGGATGGAACTCGGTAGCTGCAGCTGGGCTGCTAAGGTAAAGAATAGAGCTAACAAGGTAGGAAGTAAGAATTCTACCAGTGCTTCTAGTGATGGAAAGTAAGAATTAAGCTAGCAAGTAAGAATTAAGGTGAAGCAAGTAAGAATGAACCACAGTAGTAAACTAGAACGTAACTGGAAACTTGACCCCTAACTAAACAACTTAGCGCTTCAGAAGCACCTATCTATTCAGATTACCCCTTGAAATACCCTTATATCTCCTTATCTTATCCCTTATCTTATTTGCTTGCCAATTATATTAAGTAGGAGCTCTGATGTATTAGTTTCTTACGCCTTGTTTGTCAACAAATCATTTTTACCCATTGAACTTAAGGGCGGAAACTGAATGAACTGTAACTGTATCTTCTGTTGAGCCTGGACCTGCCTTCTTCTTCCGCCCCGACCCCAACTTACCTTTAAAAACCGATTGCATCTGCTCTTGTTCTTGTTCCGGCAAACTCCATTACTTGTTAGTCTTGAACTGTACCGGTGGTGTCTATACCCCGAAAACCTTAATGGAATCTTCCCTTTATATATATTTGCAGAAGAGAACTCAGTTAGCGCAGAGAATTCCTTTGATTCAATAATTACCCACTTATATTCAATACATAAATACTCAACTTGTTATTTAGCCGAGCTCTATTACTCAGGGAAAGCCTTAACCTCAGCATGAGAAAAGAGATCATCTTACTTGAGTTTAGGGATGATCCTGAAACTGCTGCTGACTTTAGCGCTGCAACTTAAATAAATACCTCCAATGCATTCAAATTAGATTCTGCAATTCCATGAAAAAGGCTAACTCCACTTGAAAGGTCTTGCTGCTGACTGACGACTTAACGTTAGGAGTTCATCTAAAAACTACGGACTCCTTCGCGGCTCTGCTCTAACTGCGTCCCTTTCTTGGAAATATGATAGGCTGGCAGCTTACCTTTGACTTGCGCCAACACTTTGATATCGCTCCCCGCTTATGATGATTCGAGAGAAACTATTGCCATTAACTTAAGGGCGGAACTGTAGAAAACTTTCCCTTTAGCCGATGCCACTTAATCCTCTTGTGCCGGACGAGTAAAGAGCTTAAATAAGGGCTGTCTTTTCAGCTGCAAACTTTGGAACTGCTTTTGATCCTGCTCCACCTAATCCTGCTCCAACTCACTATTATTTACCAACTCCTGACCAATACATGCTTCTTAGATTATTAGAAGATAACACTGTAGATTACTCGCAAACTTACTAGAAGGGCAGATTATGAATCTGGCTAGTCGGCTGGAATTGCTGCTGAAGATCTTGATTTAGATCCCAATCCTGCAACTGATATGGAAACTGACTCCGAGTGAGTAGGTAAATTCTCCCATTATTAAGTAAGGCTCTTATCCAGCTGATGCTTCTTCCCTTGGTTGATCCCTTGCCTTTGTATACTAGCTACGTTGCTAAGGTTAGCTTTTCCCGTAGTTTGCAGTTTGATTCCTTGGCTAGCTTCTTCAATTCTTATTCTTTGACTGATGAGTTTGACTCTGTTACTCCTTAGGGACATTCTTACCGACCCCGAGCCCTTCCCCGGCTCCTACTGGCTCAACTCTTTGTTTCATTCCTACTTGCCTACTTGCCTACCTCCACTCAGGCAACAGGTACCAGTGCAGTGGTCGTAACTATTTGCTATGTCGTAACTATTTGCTATAAATCATAGGAATGTGCTATCTCGTACCTTAGTTCAATTCTTAGACCTAATAAGTAGTCTGCCTTGGTTCATTCTTGCATTCCTTATTCCTAGTTGTTAGTTTGAGTTTAAGACCTGGTTGTTAGTTCAACTCTTATACTACTTAGTTCCATGCTGACTTGCTTCTCTTTAACAATCATTAATTGAAGTTCAAATCATAATCAATATTAGATGAGGAGGGAATGCTTAGTTTAGAATCAAGTTTGAAACAAGTAAGTAAGGGAAAGTCTACTCGAGAAGAAACAGTGTCTAGATGAAGCAGTGCGGGCAAGACTTAAGAAATAGGGGCTTCCTAGCCTAGTAGTGGGCTTACTCATAACAAGAGTCTCATTCCATCCGAACAAAAGGAAAGTACTATTTCTCTATTTGCTATGAAAAAACACAGGTTTCCATGACTCGAGTGAAGTCAGCTGCCGAATGACTATAAGGTCCAGTTGGAGTTAGAGAAGAAGACCTGTTAGGCTTTCAGCACCTTATTCTTATTAGTTTCAGACCGGGCCAAGTAAGCAGATGTAGTGAGACCAAGCAACGGCGCGCCAAGCAACGACTAACTCTTTCACTCCTTTACAATAGTTTACTTACCTCTTTTCAATCCTATTGACCTACACTCTGATACTAACAACCTTTCCTCTTTCTCAGCCAAGCTACTACTAGACTTAACCAGGGCAGCATAGCCTTCTACTTCCACTCAAAGGCAAGGAAGTAACCTAACAAAGAAAACAGTTTGTTCTTGCGCACCCCGAACCCTTTCCTTTCCTTTAATAAGCCAAAGCCAGCCTCATTATATAGTCAAAGTCAAAAGTTCGCTTTTCCTTCCGTAAGCCAACACCGCTCTCTCATCCATATCAGGACTAAGATCCATATACTGCTCTAGCGGGACAAGAAGCAAGTAAAGTTGAGTTACTACTATGGGATGGGATAGTTCGTTTTGAAGTCAATAAGTATAGGTTCCGTGTCTAGGTTCTTGGCGCTTTACCTTAGTGTACGACTTCATATTGAAGTTCAGATCAATCATCTCTAAGCGAAGGAAGGCGCCCTCTCTTTTGAGTCGTTTAACCTATGTTCCACTATGCTAATAGCAAATCCTACATTAAGATACTCTATCAGCAGTTTGAAATGCTTTTTTGCCAAGTAAGATAGACTGATTAACTCCCTAATTATGTTTTACTTGAAAGTGGAAGCCGAGAGCCGAGAAGAGGCATCAGAGGGTTGTCGACAACAGACAGAAGAAGCCAGATCAGGATCCTCAGCCGGGTCATCAACAAACTAGGATGAAACTAGCCAAGCTACTACTACTGGAACCCTAAACTAAAGCTATCAGATACCTCTCGCATCAAAGTCGATACTTTCTTCTTCAACTACTAGTGGAATTAGTTTCATACCGCCAAGTAACGACTACAAACCCTAAAACAGAGGACTGAGCTTCAACAGAACCGGTGCCGGTATCCTTACTCACGGGATGAAGACTAGAAAAATCCTTCCACTAGCAACTCAGAGGCACGCTACTACTACTGGAACCCTGAATACAAGACTCCGGGCCAAGTAACAAACAACTAAGCTCATAGCAAATAGAGACACAGGTATAAGAATGAGGCTCCGGGTACAGTCTAGCGCTGGCTCATTGCTTTTGTCCAAAACTCCCTGCCGCGCCGTAACATAACTCCTTAAGCTAGTGCGACTTAATATCAGGGCAGATTTCTCTGGCTGTTATTGCTCTTTACTACTATACCTTCATTCAGCTCCTCTCCTGTACTTCTGCTCTGGCTCTTTCAACTAAGTCAGATCTTTCAACCGCTTCTGAAGTAGCTGGTCGAGGTCCAATAGAAAGGAAAGGTTTTGTGTCAGCTGTATTAGCTACTAATTGAATAGCTTCCCTTGCATACCTCTTCGGTTAAGCCTTATTGTAAACCTTGCAAATCAATGCCTATCATGCCCCACTCACTCTTCCTGGCCTGTTTACTTTATTACAATTCTTCCTATAACTAAACTGACTTTCCCGGGCGTACTGCTCTATACTCCAACCATAGCCTCCTTTCTTCAATTCCCTTAGTTGAGTGTTATCAATGAGAATTCTTTATGTGGAGCACTAGGTATATAAATGAGTCAGGGTACAGCGCTTCTTCTCTTTATTCCTCCCCTGCCTCAGATCCAGTTTAATAGCCAGATCCCACAGTAAGATGGAATGAGGAACTAACCAAAACTGACTATAAGGGCAGATTATTAATCTGGCACTGCTTACTTTAGAACTACACTTTCCGACTTAACTTCAATTAAACCTACTTGGACCACTACTTATAAACAAATACTTCTTTCAAAAGCAGCTGGCTCTTATCACTCTGGTTCCTGCACAGATCTGGTTTACTTCCTTAGTTTACATACTTGGTAGTAGGGGTGCCATCATTCTGATCCTCTGTTTTCTAGCTTTCCTTCCTACGTAGCTTGGCTGTTTCGAGTTTCGTCTATAAGATCATCTCTTGGCGAACGAGTGCCCACGTAGCGGTTAAGTGTATAAAGTGACCGAGAAAGAAGCTCCTTATTAGTAGCCCTCCATCTCTGCTTTTCTCTGTACTTCCCCGAACTCTCCTTTACTTTCGAAAGACCTACCTTGGTTTTGTTCTCTGCTCTACCAGCTTCCCTTGCCCACCTACTTAACTGCTTACCTGGCTTACCCAGCTAGCAACAAACACAGATGAAACAAAGAAATACCAAGAATGAAACAACTAGCAGCTGGCAACCAATACTTCTTTCAACTAGCAGCAGGCTTAGCAGCAGGGGTTCTAGACCTTAGCTCCCTTGCCTGCCTACTTAACTGCTTCCCTGGCTTTAAGGCTTGGATACACTACTTTCAGGCTGGCTGTGAGGTGTTCGGTGACTTATGCCTTACACTCACTAGCTCTATTCTCGGTGGTACTCCTTTATTAGTACTAGAGCATCGGGTAAGACTTAAGAAATCGGGGAAAGAGACAACCTAAAGCCTTTAACTACCTGGTTCCACTCTTTAACTCCCTGGTTTCATCCTTTTACTACCTTACTTCCATTCTGACTTATGAACTGGAACTGGGCTGATATACTGCTTAGTGAAATTATTGACTTCAGTACTTAACTACTAGCTCACCTATCCCCCTTGCTATTGAGTTTTCTTCTTCTACCAACTAGCTGTCCCCTCGCTTTAAGGCTGTTACTCCCTGGGTAAATTCTGTGACTACTGAGGTCAATTCTGTAACCCTACTCTATGAGTTCAATAAACCTACCCTATGAGTCAGTAAACAAAGTGAGTGAACTACCCGAACCTAGTAGTGGTTTCATTCTGCTCTGTGACACTCCTTGTCAATTCTAATTGTTATTGGTTTGATTCTATCCCTTACTAACTCCATTATGTGAGTTTCCGGACACAGGTTAACTCCGGAGGTGAATAGCAGCAATTGTTTTAGTGACTTGGGGCACAGGTTAACTCCGGAGGTGAATAGCAGCAATTGTTTTAGTGACTTGGGGCCCATACTAAATTCTACAAATCTTGTTTCATCCCCAGTGGTGGAATGAATTATAATAAGGGGTTTATGTTTCATTCTACTAAATGATCCTCTATTACTCTGAAGGGGTATCGAGAAAGGACGGAGGCAGCTAAGCTAGTGTAGCAAGAGGGATAGGAACAAAAACTCAATTAGTAACAGCAAATATTAAGTAGAGGCCGAACTTAACTCTTAACAGTAAGAGCTATCCGAACAAGATTATGAACCAGACTCGACTCAGGGAAGGATTAAAGAATTCCACCAGTAAGTCCAAGAACTGGATCCGAGCTTTGAGTTGAATGTGGTTGTATTCTTTAACGCTTATTAGTAGTGGTCTAGTTCTATGACTCCTTAGTTCAATTCTCACTTTCCTGCTTGCTCACCTCAGAGAGGATCTCATTCCATTCACCTATATCTAGCACCCTCAACCAGACTGGAAGACGAAACTAGGGATTCAACCCATAATTCCACTGGATATTCTAAGTTGGAAACCCTATTCTGATGGACAGCTACTGATTCTATAGATTCAACAAGGACGGAAAGAGACTGAACTGCTTAACTGCTCCGTGGGCATGAGCACTTGGATTGGACTTATTAATTGGATGCAAGAAAGTAAAGCACAACAAAGGAAAGAGATTCGTATTCCGTACTTATGGCATAAAACCCAGTTCAACACAGGACTTGTTCATAGCAACACATCGCGTACCTTAATAACAATTGTATACCTCTTGCAACTATACCGACTTACTAGAAGGGCCACTGGTAACATCTCTTTTCAACTTCCCGCTTGCATCTGCTCAATCTGAGGCTTCTGATCTTGGTCTACTGGTAGGTAGGGTGGCTTTCACTTACTATAAGAGCTATTGTAAATAGAATCCTATAATAAGCTAATAATTGGAATGAAAGCAGGTTTTCCTCTGTGACCTTCAACTTAATGCTCTTGTTTTTCATTGGACTTTCTCTAGTTTATTTCATTTTCTTCCAATAGATTGGAATCTACATCCACTGGTGGGACAACTTAGAAATACTCTGCTCTATCTGCTTACTTTGACTCGGATCAAGACTCAGGGCTAAAGGAGTAGTCAAACCTCTGCACTAACAGGCTTTCTATCCTGGCTTTCGAGATACCTTATACTTGGTACTCTTGCTTCTTCTCTTGGGTGTTAGAGATTCAAAAACCAATGACTTTCTCAGTTTCTTCTTACTTCATTTATTTATCTTCTTACTTCATTTATTTAATGGAATCTTTCGACTGCTTATGATCTTCTTCCTAGCCCTACTGGTCTCTGGTCTGGTCCAACTGTTCTTGTCTGGTATATGCTTTGGCTCTTTCTTGAAACTAAGAATCATAAGGGACTGGTCTTCTCTTCTACTCCGATACTACTAATCCAGTAGTTGGCGAGAGGGAGAGCACGTATGCTAAACGCCTCAACTACAAAGTTGATCTTGTTTTTGTGCATTTCTTTAGAAGTTGACTTTACCCCCTAGCAAAGAAATCTATTTCCTGAAAATAACTGCTTGTTCACAGGCGCAAAAAGACTTAGTGCTATCGTATCGGGAAGGGAGTTGTTGACTCTGACTTGCCAGTCAAACCAGTACTTGACTTCAGCAACTGGAATGACTTCTGCTCGAGTCGACTTTCCTGGCACAGTGGATTCTATTACTTGTTGCAACTTATACTAGTTTCAACTGCTTCCTCACCGGACTCTCCTGACTCCCTGACTGATTGAAAGAAAGCCTATTTATCCTACTAGGGAAGAAAGAAATACAGTGCTCTCAATCCGGTGTTCTAGTGAGAAAGTAAGGTGTTGGCACAAGTCCTGTGTTTGTTGCAAGAGGAGAGGTTTATTGATCTGAAGCGGGAAGGAAATATAGTGTTGTTTGAGTGCTGTGCTTTCCGTGCTTTCCACTCCCCTTATATACAAGTGCACTTTCACTGTTGTACTGCCGCTACACATTGAGAATTAGTGGTTTCTTCTGCCCTGAGCCGGCCTGTACTATCTTGATCTTCTGACTCCGCTCCTAGAACGGAATTATGAAAACACATAGAAAGTAGGCCTACTAACTAAGCGTATACTACTGGCACCCGAAACTGACTTCCTTTTTGACGAAACACGGGCAACAACCAACTTACAATAAGGGCCGAGGATTATAATAAGGGTACTACTTAGTTGCATTCCCCTGGCTTTAAAAGGCTTGCACTCACTTGTTTCAGTATGAGTTGGTACTGCTTGATTCTTGTCCTTACCGGTGTCAGTCTTACCCTTCACTAGTCCACTCTATCCCCACTTAGCTCCATTCTCAGTGGACTCCCTATATAGTCTATGACTTATGAGTTGAATCCTAAATGGAATCCTATATAAAGAAAAACACTGAATTTAGTAGTTCATTAGTATGGATCAGAGCTAAGCAAATATATCTTTTTTCAGTTGACTTTACTTCTTTTGTTTGATGGCAAATTACCTATGTTGACTCAGGAAATGCCACTATAGTGCTTACGGATTCTATGACATCCCTTCTGCTAATGATTCTTAACCGCAATTTATGTATCAGGCGCCATGAATACTGGACTTGCGCATAACTGCAACTAACATATTTATTGAGTTCCCGAACACAGGACTCGTTTGCATCAACCCCGGTAGCATCCTTTAGCCCGAGATACCCGCATGTTAGATCTGAGGCAGCTCCGTTCTATCCCTTTCAAGCAGGGAAGACTTAAGAAATAGGAAGTGGTTTCATTCCGGTTAGGCAGTGTTTAATTCCCAGACTACCTAGGTGGACTCTGGTCGCCCTTATATTAAGTCGGGTTGGTTCCACTTATTGACTTACTGATGAGTTTGAGTCTGTTTCTTCCCTGTTTGGTTCTGATAGTTAGTTGTTTGATTCTAAGATTGACTGGGTTAAGGAAGTAAGTAATTGGTCTACCCGGTTTCAGCCTTACACCTAATAGCTCCCTTGCTAGCTACACGACTAGCTCACCTCTTTCTCATCTACCTCTGTCAACTAAGTCAGTAATTCCCACTTTCCTTACTCCTAGTTGTTAGTTGGAATTCTTGCATTCCTACTTATGAGTTGGTCTCCTACTTTAACTACTTTCCAACTTAGTTCCCGAACACAGTTGAAGCTCCCAAAAACAGGACTTGTTAATAACTCGTTATATCTATTACTGTTGCTACCGCACAACTAGGACACATCTGCCGCACAACATTAGTAGTTGTTTGGCCCGTTGCTTGGTCGCAACATTAGTAGTTGCTTGGCCCTGCTGAATAGCCTTCTTACTCCGACTCCTAGCCTTATAATTAAGCTTCCAACTCGGGATGAAGAAACTAATTCCGATTTCTTACTAGCACTTGCACTCCGAGCCTTGCTTTTAAGCTTCCAACTAGGGATTCAGACAATCGCTTAACCAATTACTTAAGGGCACAGCACTTCTATCTTTCGAAACTTTCTCCTCACAGCACTTCTATCTTTCGAAACTTTCTCCTATATAATAACGGATAGAATTTCTATTGCTTTTTCTGGATTAATTAACCAGAACTTATCTATTTTATCATTGATTAACACAATCACTTAATCTTCTCCTTATAAAGAAAGGAAAACGGATTCCCACTGCTTATGAGGAATTAACAGTAAAGCCTAGCAACTTCCCAACTTACTATAAGGGCAGATTATTAATCTGGCACTCTCTCCTTATTGGCTGCCTCAGCTACTGATGAAACAGGAAACTGACTATGAGGGCCTCTACTTGAGCAGGAGCAGGCTTGAAGCACCTTACTTTCCAACTTATGTATTAGTAGGATTCTCGGGCCAACTAACTACTATACAAGTACAGGAACAGGAACAGGACCACTACTTTTAAGGGCCAAAAAAGGGACTTGTTCATAACTCATCCAAATACGACATTGCTTGTCCCGTTGCGAGTCTAGTAATTGCCTAGCTAAATACTCTTTTGAAACAGGACGACCACGCCTACTTCTTGAAACTAGCCCAGCTGCTGGCAACTAATACTTGACTTCTTTCATCAATAAGAACTTCTTTCCACCTTAACTCCCGGCTCGGCTCCAGTTTAATTCTTAGACTGCTGCTGAGCATTCTTACTTCCTCTATAAGGTTTCAGTCTGATGCTTGACTGTTTGATTCTGAATGGTACTTGTCTAGTTCTGATAGTTAGTGGTTTCAGTCTAAGTAGGCACTCTGTTGAAGTCACCAAGCAACTACGTGAGTTGCGCGCCAGAACTTATAATAACTGGCCTTCTCCCTTGTTGAAGTCTTAATGAGTACTTGCTGAATTCTTCCTTCTGACTTGCTGAATTAATACCTCTGGCTATGTCAACCAATTCTGCTTTCTTAACGGAAAGTACTGTGTGCGTCCATCAAGGGAAGCGGGAAGGAAAGAAAGTCACAAGTGATTCTATACCTCTGGCTCCGTAGACTAACACTGCATTCTGAGTTGACACTATTGGAATTCTTTGCAATAGGGAGAGCACCCCTCAGTGGAATTCTTACTACAATTAACAACAGGGTTCCCTCGCCTACCTAGACCAGACTTTAGCCTCTGATTCTTCACCTGCTCCTTCTGATTCTAGAACTCCCCCTAACTTACTAGAAGAGCCTATCTTCTTTATTCAAGATTCTCACTTGCCTACCCGGCAACAGCCTCTAACTACCCAGTTCCATTCCCTAACAACATAGCTTCAGTCTTGTTAGCAGCGGTTGTAGGCTTTGACTACCGGGTTTTATTCTATCACTACCTGGGAACTGATACTTACTGTGAGTCAGGTGTTTGGCTCTGAGTTTCACCAGTATCAGGCTGGCTTGGAAGTAGTTGACAACTGAGAATTACTTTCACTCCCTGGTTTGATCCTGGTTAGCAGTGGTTGTAGAATCAATACACTTGCTTTCAGGCTTGAAGACCTGAGTTGCATTTTGAGTGGCAGTGGCTTGGAATTCTAATAAGGGTAATTAATCAGTAGTCTTGCTAGTAGTAGTTCTATTCTGCCCAGCACGGGTTGAAACCTGAGAAAGCACTGGTTGAAGACCTGTTTGTTACTGTTTTAAGTCTTGTTAAACCATAGCTAGTTCTGGTTGTTAGGTGCCTTAGTCCTGCCCTTACTTAATTCCTGGTGAGATACCTTAGCTACCCATCCATACCTATTGTAGTACCTTAGCTTAGTAGTACCTTAGCTACATAGCAGCAGTCTGATAAACCTAAGCATCAGCCTGAGCTGGTTGAAGTCTGGAACACCCAACATCAGCCTGAGTACCCCATTTAGCTAGCTACTGATACTTACTTAGCAGACACCGTTCCATTCTTACTAGCAGTTGTTACTGATACTTACAGGTTAGCAGCGAGTGAAGAAGGTATAGAATTCCACTCCCGCCTCTTAGGCTAGCTACCCTCACTTTAAGCCTTGCACTCACTGGTTTGACTCTGGTTGTTAGTGGGTTGAGCCTGTTTCTCACTTGTTTCAGCCCTTATAGTAAGTGTAGGGGTGGAGTTAAGCCTGGTTGGCCTTGTGGTGGGTTAAGTCTTAGAATCCGGTGTTTGGCGAAGTAAGTAATTGGTGGCACTGGTCTGAGTCTAGCTACCCTTAGCAACTGATTAAATGCTGAGTAGGAGTAGTTGAAGGCTAGTTGTCAGTGGGGTAAGCCTTGTTGTTAGTGCTTTCAGGCTGTTGGTGCACTGTTTGGTTCCTGTAGTTAGGTGAAATGATAGTAATTGGTCTAGTTGTTGTTGATATCAGTCTGTTTGCTGCTGGGTTCAGTCTTAGTAGTAGTAGCTCTAGAACTTAATTACTTGGACTACCTGCTTTAAGGCGGATACTGACCAGTTCCATTCTCCGTAGGAGTAGCTCCATTCTCAGTAGGAGTAGCTGCGGGCTTGAAAGCAGTGGTTTCAGCCTGTAACTCGCTTGTTGAAGTAAAGCTTCTACCGTGAGTTGTACTTACTTACTATTTCATTGGAGCGGGTGGTTACCTGCTTCTAAAAGACCTAGGCGTGGAGGGGAACTCTCTTCTTTAATAAGTAAACTCTCTTCTACAACTCTATTCCTTAGTTGAGTAGAGGCTCTTCTAGTAAGTTGTAGTAACTCTATTCCTTAGTTGAGTAGAGGCTCTTCTAGTAAGTTGAGAGAACCTGCCCTGGGTAGTAAATATGGAACATGTCTGGGGTAGTAAACTGCTTGCCTTACTAAATTCATGTAGTGGTTTCATACCGCTTCACCTTCCCTTAAGAACTGAGTTTTCTACAGAATATAAGAATTGAGGGTGCATTTGCTTGTCCCTTTGACAGGGTAGATACCATTTCATCTTTAATAACTTCATTAGGCTCATCTACTTACCTAACTACACCTCTGATTCAACAGGACTATACTACTACTAGCTTGGGTAGTAAACTAATGATCCTATACTTATCCCCTTTGAAACTCTTACTTATTTCAACAAGCCCTGAAGCTGGCTACTATGTAACTTCATGAGGCTAATCTCACTCTTGCTACTCGGGGTATTAAACAATAACCAGAAAACTGACTATAAGGGCCCATACTTGTCAACTTCAGACTACACTAGGGATGAAACTAACGACTACTTATTGAACTGGACTACTACTTGTCAACTTCAGTGACTTGGCCAGCGACTCCTACTTATACTACTAGTTGTGGCCAGCGACTCCTACTTATACTACTAGTTGGGGCATTTCACAGTACTGTCGTTGCTTGTCCTTGAAGAACTCCGCTACTAGCTATACAAAGACACTTAAATCACTCACCACTCCTGTGACTTTTCTGCTTGTCTCACTCTTTCTTTCTAAATTCTAACTGATTCAACAATAAAGTAACTACACTGAGCTATGAGTTCCATTGAACAGAGGTCTGGAGACGAGAAGGAAGCTTTCTTCAGCCTGAACCAACATGCTTGGACCACTACTGAATCACGAGTGGCAAAGCTAACCACTACTGAATCTGCATTCTGTATTCTTTATACTTTTCTTGCTACAACAGTATAGTAGGGCTAGTTTTCAGTAGAAAGGTCAAAAGGAAGAAGTGCACGCGAATTGCAGATATCCCCAGCCATATGATATAAATAAGTTAGTAAACAACGCATTGCTTCCATCACCTATTACAGTTGGATCTGCGCTAACTGCTTCCTTTCTCACTCCACTTTCCTTTCGAACATAAGTTCCTCGCACGACTTCTTCTCTGGTAGACATTAACTTTGTACCAACACCCTCAACAAGACTGGAAGACGAAACTCGGGATGACACAAGAACAGGAGCAGTAGTAAAGGACAGATACCTTAGATACATACCGAGCAGCCACCGCATCAGCCTGTCACTCACTAGCTTCAGTCGTTGTGCACCATACTAGTCTGTTACTCACTTGTTTTAAGTCTTGCACTCATTCGTTTCATTCCGGTAGTTAGTAGTTGTAGTCTTACTGCCCTGGCTTTAAGCCTTAGTACCAAGACCTAGCAGCACCAGTATCAGTCGTTAGGGGACATGTTCAAGAAAGTAAGTAAAGGCACTACCCGGTTTGGTTCCGTAACTACCTCGTTCCAGAACTTAATTACTTGCACTCCTGAGGTCAATTCTGAATCTGTCTACTGATGCGGGGAAGCTGTCAACTATACCAATCTTCTCTAGCTCACCAATGAGTTGAATTCTAACTTCTTCCGTTATAGTTCAATTCTTATCTCCCTAATGAGGCTCCATTCTACCCCTTGCCTTGCTAGCTCCATTCTTAGGTTAACTAGCTCTATTCTCAGTTGAAGACTTGGAAGCACTGGGTTCAGCCCTTATAGTAAGTTCTAGCTCGGGTTGAAGTCTTAGAGTTAGTAGCTATAGCCTGTGTTTAGTTAGCTCCATCCTATGCCTTACCAGTTTCACAGTCTTTGCCTCGGGCCCTTATTGTAAGTCGAAATTAAGTAAAGGTGCTGAAAGCCTAAGTTTGAGCCTTGGGCGAGTGAGTTTTCTTCTGATCGGTATTAGTATCAGTCTGGTTGTCGGTTGAGGTCTAACTGCCCTGGCTTTAAGTCTTTGACTCCCCGGTTTCATCCTTGTTTTTGCTAGCTCCATTCCGAATAGGAGTAGTTCTATTCTTGCTGTCCTTGCTCCAGTCTGAGGTGGAAGTAGTCAAGTCTTGCTCGACCTACTTTCAGTCTTGCTTTTGGGTGTTTAAGTCTTTGTAGCTGTAGTTGCATCCTTACTAGCACTAGTTGGCGCCTTGGATTTAGTGGTTTCATTCTGTCACTGGGCTAGAGGCGAGGTAGGCTGGCGAACACAGTTTAAGCTCCTTTAGCTAGTGTTCCTAGGAAAGTAGACAACTAGTTCTATGCTTACTTGCTGAATTCTTATCTGAGTACTTACTGGTTGAACTCTTATCTGAGTACTATAGCTGCATGGAAGACTTAATAAATAGGGGCTTACTTCTTATTCTGGGCTTACTTCTGATTCTTGGCTGACTCCTTACTCCTTACTTCTGGGAATCAGTGGTAGTGGTTTCATTCTTTTATTACTTGTTTCAATTCTTACACTCCCAACCACTAACCTATCTCTACCAGTTCTTGCCTTAAGCTAGTGTTCCTAGGAAAGTCGACTCGACTCTGGCAACTAGACCTTTCACTCCTGGTCTCTGTTTGGAAGGTATCAAACTAAAGAATCAACCCGACTACTTAACCCTACTACTAGCAACCCGACTACTTAAAGAATAAACCCAGCTTCAAAGCCTCTAACTAACTAAGTGGAGTGTTCTAGCTTAAGGAGCTATTCCCACTCCGATGCTAAGGCCTAAACGACTTCTGTAACTATACTGAGTTTCAGCCTGTTTCTCACCGGTTGAAGCCGGTTTCTCACTTAGCTCCATTCTATCCCTTGCTTAGCTCGGTCCATACTAGCTACACCCTTGCTTCCAGTCTTAGTACCACTAGTGGAATTCTTACTTACTACCCCTTATGCTCCACTCTTGAACTCCTGACTTTGAGTTCCATTCTTAGTTCTTCCGTTAGTGTTTAATTCTGTAATTCTCCTCCGCATGCCTCTACTGCTACGGATTCTAATAAGGGGTGGAATTCTTATCCGAGTACTAGAGCTTCAGGACTACTGTTGCATTCTTATCTTACTACTAGGTCATCTGGTAAGACTTAATAAATAGGGAAAGAGACAATCAACTTGTTAGTGGTTTCATTCTGTAACTACTTAGTTCTCTTATCTTAGTACTATACTCCTAACAGTCTTAACTCACTCTCTGGCTCTAGCTCTTAGAACTGTAGTTGCTTGGTCTGATCTCAGTACTAGATGCTTACTCCTAGTTTCAGTCTTAAACTACTGACTTCCATTCTTACTTTCGAAACTGATAGAGGCGGACTCCTTCCTTTCCTGACACCAAGAACAAGAACAAGAATAGCTACCTTAATTCTGACTTGCTAGGTTGGTAGGTAGGGACAGCTACCAAGTCGGTAGGGACTGTAGGGCGAATAAACCAATCTATCCTTACATCTTATCTTATACCAATCTATCTTTATATCTTATCTTATACCTATGACTTTGTGTTAAGATCTTATACCTATAACTTTGTTTTAAGTAAAACTTCTACTATTTTCAATATAGCTTGTACTCCCTTAACCGAGTGAGCACTTTCCTAAGGTGGTACAAGTGATCCTCTAGGGAACTTACTATAGACAAGAATCTTCTAAAGATAGACAAACAATAAGAAAGCGATCAATAAAGTGAGAAGTTCTAAAGCTATTCTTTAAGATTAATGTACTAATTTCGGTAAGTCCACTCTATTCTTATTGTATGCTGACCTCGACCCTGGCTCTGGCTCTTTCAACTAGAAAATTCCCCTTGAGCATAAGGAAGTCACAAACCCATTGAGCATAAGGAAGTCACAAACCCAGTACTATAAGTTAACAAGAAGTTCAATTGCCTGGTTCTCTGCTTCTCTTCTCCTCTTTATTTAAGATGATACCTTGTGTCGGTGCTCTGGTCATAGCAGTTGCATTCTGTGATGAGCTTGTTTAAGTCTTTGATTTAGTGGTTTCATTCTGTTTGGCAGTGGTTAGATACCTTAGCTGCTGGTAGCACACTGGTTTAAGACCTTAGATACATAGAAGCAGAACTTAATATAACCGGCCAACAACACCACTTGTTAGAGACCTTAGTTACACAGCTCCATTCCGAGCCTACCCAGCATCAGGCTTGGATTCACTCATTTCATTCTGCTGGAATTATAAGTACTGGGGTTTGATTCTTATTGGTATATGTCAGTTCTTAAGGCTTATACTGCCTGGTTGAAGTCTTTGATGTACTGCTAATCTTACATCTACTAGCAGCATTCCCGGGTTCATTCTTGCACTTCCTTGGTCCATTCCCCAACTCACTAGCATCAGCCCGCCCGGCACCAGTGGAAGTCTTGCCAACAGTGGTTGTAGGAAGTAAGTAATTGGTCTATCCAGCATCAGTCTTAGTCTACTTAGTCACCCATACTAGCTACCCTGAGTTCCAGTCTGCCTAGCACTTTTGTTGAAGTCTGCCTAGCACTAGTAGTTGTCTTGTTTGTTAGATAGGTGTTTCAGGCTCGCTGGCAGGGGTTGCATTCTTAGGTGCGCACTCCTTTCATTCTTTAACTCAGTCCGGATAGCCTGCTCCTGGCATAGTAGTATTGGCTGTATTCCTTTAACACCTAAGCTTCAGTCTTAGGAGCTACATACCAATCAATACTAGCTCAGAGACCCCAGCTACATAGCATAAGTCTCATACACCTGAGCACCAGGAACTCTAATAAGGGGTAGCACCAGTAGCAAGCTTACTACCCTTAGCTTCAGGCACAGATAACTTAGCTACATACCAATAACAGTAATACCTAGCAACTGATTCAATTCTCCCCACCACTGCTTTCAGGCTGGGATTCATTGGAACAGGCAATTCTCTACTAGACAAGTACCAGAGCAGGACCTTCTAGTAATTCACTTAAGGTCTTCAACTCACACCATTAACATAAGGGCAGGGAACTTATATACTCCCCCACCAGGAGCTGTACTCAAGGGAGCAGTAGTAAAGGGAGAAGACTCAACTAGGGTGGTCGGGATGAAACTCTAACAGAAAGAGTAGATACTGAAGTAGACCTCGCTTCCAACTTACTATAAGTTAACTTACAATAAGGGCAAGCTACTACACAAGAATTAATGCGCATCAGGCGAACCTCTCCTCTCTAGTGGTCGTGGACTTAGGTAATCAAAACCAGTACTTTACCTCGCCTCCTCTCTTGCTACTAAACCTATGGCATCTGTCAACTAATACAGATTCAGCAGGTGCGGAAAGCCTAATACTTACACATAGCATCTTTTCTCTCTAACAACTACTAATTCCACTAGAAAAGAAAGAGCAGAGTATTTATAAGTTGGTGAGCTTACTGGACTATGGGTCTTCAACTCACACCTCTTATTAATTAGTTCTTTCCCGCTTGCTACTTAATTTGAATGAAAAGACACTTCCCGCTTGCATCTGCACTTATAATTAATGGTAGACCTAACTCACCCGGCTTGAAGGCTTCTACTTAAAACTTTCTTTGCAACTGAAACAAGATCTACTGACTACTTTCATTCAACCAGAACAGGGGTATTAACCAAGAACCAGAACAGGAAGAACCAGAACTAGACCACTACAGTACTTGTCTATCCTTTCCTCGGCTGATATTATAGCAATTCTTCACTTCTTTACTTAGAGCTTAGCTTCAACTTACTATAAGCTCAGGCTACAAATACTTCTTTGATCTCTCTAGCTTATCTACTTCTCCTCTGTAAACAAATACTGATTCTACTTGGGATGCAACTAGAGCTGGACTTACTACTTACGGGTTTCGTTCTTTGACTCATGAAAATAAGGGCTAGCTCTACTCTTCGACTCCTTAGCTCTATTCACAAACTACCTAACATAAGGCTTGCTAGCACTGGTTTCAGTCGGATATTGGTTAGCTCCACTGCTTAACTCCTCTCTTTCAGTCTTGGACTACCTGGCAACTGATTAAATGCTTGCACTCACTCCTCTCATTCTTACTATCCATAGCAACTGATTAAATGCCAATACAGAGCATAAGTAGACACCGCATGAGTCTGGGTAACACTGATTGAAGCCTGGGTGAACTGATGAAATGGGTTAGAGAATAAGTAGTAGTGGTTGTAGTCCTTTAAGAGTTAAGTAATAGTCTTCATCCCGGTAGTGACTTATAGTACTGGTTCTAATGTGAAGTTAAAGACTGTTCTTAAATAGAAGTAAAGTCTAGGTCTCGTAGTTACTTATAGTACTGGCGACCTGTATTAGTTGCCCTTAGAGTAAGTTGAGTAGAGAGAGGCATAAGTTGAGTAGAGAGAGGCAAGGTAAGCTATTCAAGGAGTTGGAAAGGCCAAGCTTAGGGATGAGCAGTAACAATAGTCAAAAATGAGAACTTGTTATAGCCAAGTGCTTTATCCGTCCACTAGTCTTTATAAGAAGGGCACTCGTCAGTAAGCAAAAGGTAAGCCCTAAGTTATGAGTCAGTTACTAGTTATGAGTTAGAAGTAAGGAGTAAGTTACTAGTTATGAGTTAGAAGTAAGGAGTCAGGAGTAAGCCCTAAAGCTCATGTACTAGGCTAGGAAGGAAGTAACTAGTTATTAGTAAGTCCTAAGCCCAAAGAAGTAAGTCCCTAGGCTCGGGTAGGATGAAATGCTTGTGTTAAGCAAAGAAGAAATATAGAAAGAGGAAAGAAAGAGGAGCTCAGTACTTAGGAGTTCAAGACAAATGATTACTACTGGGCTTGGTCATTCGTATATACTTGTCTGTTTTTCTCTTAGAGTTGAACTAGTAAGTAGTTCCGTATTGAACTTAAGTACTGGGGGCTTGGCCGTTGCTTGTCTAGTAGTTGCCCTGCCAGAACTTCTTAATTGGCCCTTAAGTGGTTAATGGTGCTAGTTTTATCCCCTTCATTAGGAGTTGCATCCCCAGTGAAAGTTAGAAAGTTAGGAAAGGGGCCAAGTCACTACATAATAAGCTAGAGCAGGTACAGGGGCAATCAATAGGCAAGAGAACCAGTTAAGGAGGTGGGCAAGTAGTAGAAGAGGAAGGAGATGGATCCGGTAAGTCGAAGCTAGAAACCAGGTAGTTGCAGGCTGATGCTGGGTATACTCAGACTTATATTCATATGCCTCAGACTGGAGAAGTAAGAGGTGGTGTAAGGCTTCAACTCAGTAGCTAAGGTCTCTATTCCTTGGTACTGCTGCTATGTACTTAAGGTCTCCAGACCAGTATTTATAAGTTGCGGGTGCTAGCTTTGATGCTATGGTAGTTAACTGACTTAGTTGACTTACTTGGCGGGTAGGCTCGGGAAGTAGTTAGAATATAAATAGGTATAAGAGGTGTAAGAGGTACAAGAGAAGAGGTATTTCTTAGTATAGTAAAGGAGTGAAAGAGTTAGTCTAGCACAAGTCCTTTGCCCTGAACTTAATGGTGTGAGTGGAATTCTAGGCTAAGGTAGTTTACTTACTAGTTAGGAGTGCTCGCTTTGATGCCCTGTCAAAAGAAAAGTAGGAGTGCTCGCTTTGATGCCCTGTCAAAAGTAGTGGTTTTCGTTTCTATGCTCGTCTAGCCAGAACTTATTAATTGGCGTAGTCCAGGTAGTAAAGTGTGGAATACTTAGTTGAAGTTGCCAGAGGGAAACTATATGCTACCTAGGAATCTGAAAGTATCGGCTTTGAAGCAAGCTTGAGTGGAAGTAGTCCTGTGGAATCTGCATTATCAGCAAGCGGGGGAATCTATTAGTCTCCTGTTGGCAAGTAGTAGTCCTGGTGAGCAATTGTAGGAGTGAGCTCAAGAGGAGAGGCGGGTTCGGGTGTTGGCGATGAGTAACGGAACTCTACAACTAGTTAGCCTTTAGCATCCCTTGTGGAATCACTTGTTTAGTCTGATGTTTACAAGTAGTAGTCCAAGTAGTTGTACTGTTTAATCCCTCCCTTTAAGTAGGAGCGAAGCCAAGTAGTAGATCATTTTCATCCCTTTCATTAGGATCCGATCCAGCTCCTCTTACTGTTCTTGTTAGAGTGGAAGCAACCAGTAATTAAGTTCTAAAAGGCCCTACGACTTTTGTTTGAGCAAACTTACAATAAGGGGGCCTCTCTACTTCTATAAACCCGACCTATCTACCACAACTAATAAGAATGAAACTACAAAGTAGGAAAGTGAGAATGAAAGGTAGAATTGAGTCTACCCGCTCCTGGTTCAAGGCAACTCTCTGGTAGTACGGGATGTTTAGTTAATAAGTGACTCTGCTCTGGTCTGGGCTCCTTTCCTAGCACTGCATACCTTCTTCAAACTAGGGTAGTGTACTCTACTAACAAAGAATTTCTTAAAACCACTTCAGTTGGCGAGTTCTTATAGTAAGTTGTTGGGTTAGTTAACCGGATTGGATTCTATCTTACCTGGCTCAGGCTTCAATCTGATATTGGATTCTATCTTACCTGGCTCAGGCTTCAATCTGATAGTAAGTAGTTCAAGTAAGAATTGCACTAAGTAGTCAAAGCACCAATTACTTAAGGGTTTAACTCGCTACCGCGGTAGCGAGCTAATACACGGTGTAGCTAAAGGGCCGCTAGTCAATAGCACTGCATCGATTCTATCTAATCTAACTCAGGCTACTAATACTGTTAGGGCTCTGGACTACTCTACTACCAGTTGGGGCAAGAACTCCACTTTCAACTTCACCTCGTCTTTTTGAACAACTTAAGAACTTTCTTGGCTCCACTTTCTTTCCTTGGGTTACAAATCTTAGTATAATAGAACAGGGGTGCACCTACATTCTGAAAGTGCTGTCACAAGAACAAGTTCGTGAGAAGTCAAGTTACCAACTAGAGGTGTTCTCAAAGGAAAGTTAGAATCCATCTCTCAAGTCATCATTTCTATTGTGAGGGGACTAAACAGAATAAGGGTATTTCGCTAGGTACAATTGAATAAAATAAGGTAACTACTACAAATACTTACCTCTATTCTCAAAATGCAGAATCCAACTAGTACTTACACATATAAGAATTCCACTCTTAAGTCAGAAACATAATCATGAGCCCTAGGAGATAAACAGAATCATGAGCCAGGTATGTTAGTATACGCTTGTCTGGCTTTCTCCTTGCGTGGAACAGAGTTGATAGTTCTTTCTCCGTTGCTTGTCGGCTTGGCGCTATGTGTTCGTAGTGGACTTTCATGCTCTAGTTGGTTACTCTCTTCTGTGTAAGTTTCAGTTTCATTCTTTGAATAATAAGATAAAGATGAGAATTGTGGAATGGAAATGGGAATTAAGTCTATGAAAGTAGCGAGAGTTAAGGAATACATCTAGTCTAGATCCAGAGTGAAATAGCTTAGTGAAATACGAGGAAAGAATGAACCCAGTGACTTGGCCCCGTTGCTTGTTTAGTAGTAGCTTGGCGGTATAGTTGCTTGAGTGGATCGGGTGAGGAATTAGGACCATAATCAAGATCTTCCCGCTTATGAATTGGAATTACTATAAGGTACAGTTTCATCCATAAGATCATCTCTTTCACGAGGTCCAGTAGAAAGTCGAGTTATTGTTGACAACGAAGAAAGTACTTCTGGAGCGCTAAGTCAATGAGTTGAATCCCAAATTGCATCTTATACAGAAGTCGAAGCCGAATGCACCACTACAAGGTTAGGAAGGAAAGGAAGCTGAGTAAGGAGCAGTTCAAGTGGAGTTATTCGCTTTCCCTTTGCTTAAAGAGTAATAGAGTGAGAGTGCTAGTACGGTATAAGGGTGAAGGAAGCATCTCTTTACTCTTAAGTGTTTTACTTTTCTCGTTTAAAGAATCAAAGAGGTGTTTGCCATAGTATATAAGTGTTTGTCATAAGAGAATCATCTATTTTCTGAAATTCCATTCTTCTTACTTTCGAACAGGCAATTCCATTCTTTACTTGTAGGGCGAAGGATTGTCCTCTCCTCTTACAGGATTCCACACTAACCCCTTATTCGATGGATTCTATTCTATTCTTTCTTTCATTCCCGAACTCCCTACTAAGGTCTGCTACTAGTGGAATGATGCTTAGTTTACTTAATAACACCCGCACCACTGATCTCGAGTTCAATAGAAAACAACTTGCAGCTTTTGAGCCTAGGTTAGCTAATCAAATACTAGAAAATAGAATAGAAACATAACTGAAAGAATATAAATATCGTACGCTAAAACACATACTAAATATAATGAGAAATATAAGTAAATAGAAACCATATGAGAAATAGAAGTAAATAAATAGGCACCAACCAAAGAATAATAGAAAGGAACGATAGGCCTTAAGACAGGAGAGGAGCGACAGGTTCCAAGGGAAATTGAAGAACAAAACTAAGCAATAGAAGAGACACGCAAACAAGCACCAGTACTTATAATTCCAGGCGCCAAGGAACGGATAGACAAGTAAGCGGCACGACAAGCAACTACTTAGCAACTACTACGTCCTGTTTTCTTCTGAAACTTACTAGAAGGGCCTTCCACTTATGCTCTTTGAACTAAGTTAGTGCTTAAAGTTCGTTTTTTAGGATAGGATTGAATTGCACTATGGAAAGAGACTCACTTTATGGCTCCTATTAACTTTATTCGGCTCATCCAACTCAGGCTCTTTGATACCTTCATTCGGCTCTCTTCTCTTCTTGCAACCATTAAGAAGTATGGGTCTGCTCTAACTACTTCCTTTCCTTACTAAGAATAAAGTACTGGATCCGCTCTAACTACTTCCTTTCCTTACTAAGATAAGAATAAAGTACTGGATCTGCTCCACCTGGAACAGCTGGCTCAAAACTCCTTACTGCTGATGCTTATTCTTGAGTCGCTGCTTAAACAATAATAGAATCTCTAGAGCACCTGGGTTATAGTAATGTAAAGTGTCGACCAGTACTTATAAGTCCGGTCAGCTTCTGATCTATCTTCTCTTGAAACTACCAAATATCTGGATTAAGCTTTCGAACTGGAATGAATGCCTCTGAATCCGTCATCTTCTCTGGAAACGGAGTCTCTGATCTTTATACGGCTTATTATTCTGGAACTTCAACTCGAACAGGACATTCATCTGTTTAAGATTCTTATTCTGCTGATTCATTCTCATCAAATTATTAGTAAGGGCACCGAACCTTTCTTTGGAATCTGGACTTAAGTAAATATTGAATGGATTATTAAGATTAAGCACATGGTGTATAGAACTCAATAATGTTACCTACCTGGATTAAGCACATGGTGTATAGAACTCAATAATGTTCCCTACCTTGCGCCAACACCGACACAGTTTAGAAAAGTGTTAGATCTTAGTCTTGTGCCGCTCATGAATGGAAATTGATCAACAACCCTTGACTTGACTAACTCTACCTTAAAGCTGAGCTCAATCCTCTGATTCAAATAATAACTTATTCTATAGGATCTCGCAAGAAAGATGAAATGAATTCTTTGACTAGCGCATCAGAGCGTCAGTTTCATTGTTAACTGCAAGCGCAAAGTCGTCTGCAAGTGGTTCTTCTGCTTCAAATCAGGTGTTCCCACTCTAATTCCTGCTTCGTTTAATTATCAATCCTACTATAGCTGAAGATCCTGATCTCTAAGATGAAACTAGAACTGCTGATTCTATCGTGGAGAAAGAAAGAGCTAAAGCCTACTTAACCGTCCAGTGGGCTTCTCTCGTAGACAACAAAAGAAAGAAACTATCTCGTAGACAATGAAACAAGAACTCAATCAATAACTCGCTAACGGAGCTCAATTCGATGATTTCTGCCTGCTCGACTCGAGGTTAAGTATGAAGTGGAGTACCAACAATCAAGGGCTTTCTAACGTTATAGCACTTTGGCACCAGTAGAAAGTAGAATGCTACGTCGCTAAGGACCTACTACTGTTCTATGTTTGTTGAAAGTATTGTATCTGGCAACCTCGGCCCGGGCAACTCACTAACAGCGCTAACGGAGCTATGTTCGCCTTTCTTTCCTTGAGCCTAGCCCTCTTCCTCGCTTTTCTTTCCTATAGCCGCTCCGCTCCCTTGTGTTCGCCTTTCTTTCCTTGAGCCTTATAACCACTCTTTGGGTCTATATTAGGATTAGGGTAGCTCTCTTCAATTCCTTAAAGAACAAGCAGCGGCGTTTTCAAGCAATGCCTCTATTCGTTCTTAATACTCTTATCAACAACAACCCGTCCTTTTCAACCAACAATAACTAAGGCTTTCGAACACACACGTCAGCTGAAATTACTTGTTCTAACGTTATTTGAATTTGGGCTTGTTACTTATGGAACTCCAAGAAACTACTCGGGGTCAACAAAGGTAAAGAGCCAAGACAAAGGAATTGCTGCTGAAGAAGGAAAGAAAGAATAGGGGGAATTGCTGCTGAAGAAGGAAAGAAATAATAGAGGAACAAGCTGAAGAAGGAAAGAAATAATAGAGGAACAAGCTGAAGAAAGAAAGAAATAATAGAGGAACAAGCTGAAGAAAGAAGGGCCGCTTATTGGAGTTGGATTTCTGAGTAAACTCTTTCTCTTATATGAGAGTTCTACAAGATATCTTAATTAATTCAAGGTAGCTGCCGGTTATTATAAGTTCTGGCTATGCCTACTTAGTTGTTAATGCTGGAGAAGTAGAAAGTCAAGTATAGAAAAGAAAGCCTGCCTTGACTGAAACAACATTACATAATGGCGCAACAGCGAAAACAAACAAGTGGAACAACCCGGCAACCCTGACTATATATTGGATTAGGAAACAATGCCATGTTAGGTTAATAATATCTCTTGTATCATGTGCTACTTAATTTAGATACTGATGAATGGAACAGAACAAGAAGCAAGGCAAAGAATTGAGTACTATTGCGCTGTTCCCTTGTGCGCTAGTTTCGGAGTTAGGTAGATGACTTGTTCGGTTACTTGATTATACCCTGATTGAGACTAATGATTCTTGATACGATGACACTCGACCAGTACTTATAATTTCTGGCACTTGTTGGAGCTACACCCTGCAATTACTTAAGGGCACTGAACTTGAATGCTTGAACCACTAAAAGGTGCTTCAGAAGATAGGACAAGAATTGTTGTGTATGAAGAAGTTCCTCCGGTGTTATCGACTTGGATCACTACAAGGTGTTGGCTTTCCCTCACATCAACATATAGGGTATGCCCCCTTATCTCCTTTATTATTGACTGTAGAATCCGTAGCGGGAAGGAAGTGTAGTATCTGACTGGTACCTATTGGTAAGGGAGGTCACTAATGTTGTCGTATCTAACTAAAACTATTGCTATGGCTTTAGGCTCATTAATCCACATAAGGGGGTAAAGGGTCGGGGAAGTCAATCTCTCTCTCTTGCCTTAGGGTAGTAAGCTAGGGTACTGCTCCCTCGACCAACTCCGGGTTGTAAATGGAACTCGCGTTAGGAGTTAGCAGCGATGTTGCTTATTTGCTTGTTCAGTGTTTTGACTTCATTATAGAACACATGATGCGCACTTATTACTTGAAACTAGAGGGAGACTTTACTTGAGACTGCTTGAGCAACCATTAACAAAAAGTTTTGGCCTTTGTGTTCCGTGTAAAGTAAGAAAAGAATCCAAAATCAGATTAACTCACTAAACCCGCCTCGCTCACTTACGCTCTTGCTTGTTCCATCAATGGAATCTAGTTAGCATCTTTTATAATGGGGAAAACTCACTCCTGACTTGAAAGAGGAAGAAGTCATATCGGTACCCATAACGTTAACGCTAAAATCACTCGCTACCGGAGTTCACCTTTTCTCACAACACTGCGAAACTCAAAAAACTCACAAGCATATTGCTTACTTATTACCACTCACAACACTCAAAAACTCACTTATGATCTCTTACTACTCGATCGGGCCACTCACTTATTACTTGTTGACATTACTCAGAAGCTAGAGGCCACCTCACACTATACACTTAAAGGAAGGACATAGGCATTGCACTATAAGATAAGGACAGAGGTACCCGTTAAGGACATAGGCATTGCACTATAAGATAAGGACAGAGGTACCCGTTAAGGACATAGGCATTGCACTATAAGATAAGGACAGAGAGGCACCGTGACTCTAAACAAATTGAACAAAAAACTACTAATGAACAAGCAAGGTTAGCGAGTTAGACCTATAGTATAGAAAAAGAAGGGGTAATATTACAAACACATTCTATACCATTGCGCATTAGGAGAGTTTGCTTTGTTTAAGCCAAGTGAAAGAAAGCGCTCGGGCTTGATTGATCCTGTTAGGTTAGAAAATCTTTCTATTATATGTGAGCAGTGATATCACCTTCTTTATCTGCAAAATCATATCCATAAGCTGTGATTTCACCTTCCATATGTTTCAAAAAAGCAAGAGATTTCTCATCTTGTCGCCGCTGAGCGGATTAGAAAGTGTTCTCTGGAAAGCGGAAAGTAAGCGTTAACCAGCTCCAGGCCTGCTCTAAGGAATAAGACTTTATTTCATACTGAAAGATATCGGGCTCACCCTTGCGCTGCGCTACCTAGCTAACAATCACAAAGGTTACTGATATCGGGTGGACTTAACGACTCTCAAGACTCCTTATGTACATATTTCTCTTGACTCACTATTACTTGTGGAGAAATAGGAGAAAATGACTCTTTCAGTACATATTCCATAGCTCTCTAGCAACTCTTCACTCCATAAAAGAATGAGAGATTCTAGAACGAGTCTTGCTTGAATTCTTATGAGAAGTGTTTTCCAGTGCCTAAGATCAATAGCTTTTATCTCAGACCTTGACCGAAAACCACTTTTGTTAGCTACTTCCTAAACTCCTCTCTTTCATTCTTGTTTCTAGTGGTTTGATTCTTGGCTGTTAGTATCAGCATTCCTAGGTGTGAATTTCATTCTGTATTTAGTAGCTCAGTGGACTAGCTAACTGATAATTACTTCCACCGACCAGTGTAATTCTTCCACCCCTTAGAAGAGTGGTTTGATTCTTTCTCTTACCCTTACTAGCTCCACTCTTTAGCTAGTTGGTTTCATTAGCTACATTGTTAGTGGTTAGAGACCTTAGACACCCATATACATCCCATACCAGTAAGCTACCTTATCAGCCTGGAACACCTAAGCACCAGTTCCATTCTAACTTTCCTAGCTACTAAGTTTGATTCTTAGTTTCACTAGTGTAAGGAAGTAAGTAATTGGTCTACCCGGTTTCCTTCTTTGCCTTACATGGCTCCTCTTAGTCTGACTGGTACCTATTGGTAAGGGAGGTCACTAATGTTGTCGTATCTAACTAAAACTATTGCTATGGCTTTAGGCTCATTAATCCACATAAGGGGGTAAAGGGTCGGGGAAGTCAATCTCTCTCTCTTGCCTTAGGGTAGTAAGCTAGGGTACTGCTCCCTCGACCAACTCCGGGTTGTAAATGGAACTCGCGTTAGGAGTTAGCAGCGATGTTGCTTATTTGCTTGTTCAGTGTTTTGACTTCATTATAGAACACATGATGCGCACTTATTACTTGAAACTAGAGGGAGACTTTACTTGAGACTGCTTGAGCAACCATTAACAAAAAGTTTTGGCCTTTGTGTTCCGTGTAAAGTAAGAAAAGAATCCAAAATCAGATTAACTCACTAAACCCGCCTCGCTCACTTACGCTCTTGCTTGTTCCATCAATGGAATCTAGTTAGCATCTTTTATAATGGGGAAAACTCACTCCTGACTTGAAAGAGGAAGAAGTCATATCGGTACCCATAACGTTAACGCTAAAATCACTCGCTACCGGAGTTCACCTTTTCTCACAACACTGCGAAACTCAAAAAACTCACAAGCATATTGCTTACTTATTACCACTCACAACACTCAAAAACTCACTTATGATCTCTTACTACTCGATCGGGCCACTCACTTATTACTTGTTGACATTACTCAGAAGCTAGAGGCCACCTCACACTATACACTTAAAGGAAGGACATAGGCATTGCACTATAAGATAAGGACAGAGGTACCCGTTAAGGACATAGGCATTGCACTATAAGATAAGGACAGAGAGGCACCGTGACTCTAAACAAATTGAACAAAAAACTACTAATGAACAAGCAAGGTTAGCGAGTTAGACCTATAGTATAGAAAAAGAAGGGGTAATATTACAAACACATTCTATACCATTGCGCATTAGGAGAGTTTGCTTTGTTTAAGCCAAGTGAAAGAAAGCGCTCGGGCTTGATTGATCCTGTTAGGTTAGAAAATCTTTCTATTATATGTGAGCAGTGATATCACCTTCTTTATCTGCAAAATCATATCCATAAGCTGTGATTTCACCTTCCATATGTTTCAAAAAAGCAAGAGATTTCTCATCTTGTCGCCGCTGAGCGGATTAGAAAGTGTTCTCTGGAAAGCGGAAAGTAAGCGTTAACCAGCTCCAGGCCTGCTCTAAGGAATAAGACTTACTTACGCTCTTGCTTGTTCCATCAATGGAATCTAGTTAGCATCTTTTATAATGGGGAAAACTCACTCCTGACTTGAAAGAGGAAGAAGTCATATCGGTACCCATAACGTTAACGCTAAAATCACTCGCTACCGGAGTTCACCTTTTCTCACAACACTGCGAAACTCAAAAAACTCACAAGCATATTGCTTACTTATTACCACTCACAACACTCAAAAACTCACTTATGATCTCTTACTACTCGATCGGGCCACTCACTTATTACTTGTTGACATTACTCAGAAGCTAGAGGCCACCTCACACTATACACTTAAAGGAAGGACATAGGCATTGCACTATAAGATAAGGACAGAGGTACCCGTTAAGGACATAGGCATTGCACTATAAGATAAGGACAGAGGTACCCGTTAAGGACATAGGCATTGCACTATAAGATAAGGACAGAGGTACCCGTTAAGGACATAGGCATTGCACTATAAGATAAGGACAGAGGTACCCGTTAAGGACATAGGCATTGCACTATAAGATAAGGACAGAGGTACCCGTTAAGGACATAGGCATTGCACTATAAGATAAGGACAGAGAGGCACCGTGACTCTAAACAAATTGAACAAAAAACTACTAATGAACAAGCAAGGTTAGCGAGTTAGACCTATAGTATAGAAAAAGAAGGGGTAATATTACAAACACATTCTATACCATTGCGCATTAGGAGAGTTTGCTTTGTTTAAGCCAAGTGAAAGAAAGCGCTCGGGCTTGATTGATCCTGTTAGGTTAGAAAATCTTTCTATTATATGTGAGCAGTGATATCACCTTCTTTATCTGCAAAATCATATCCATAAGCTGTGATTTCACCTTCCATATGTTTCAAAAAAGCAAGAGATTTCTCATCTTGTCGCCGCTGAGCGGATTAGAAAGTGTTCTCTGGAAAGCGGAAAGTAAGCGTTAACCAGCTCCAGGCCTGCTCTAAGGAATAAGACTTTATTTCATACTGAAAGATATCGGGCTCACCCTTGCGCTGCGCTACCTAGCTAACAATCACAAAGGTTACTGATATCGGGTGGACTTAACGACTCTCAAGACTCCTTATGTACATATTTCTCTTGACTCACTATTACTTGTGGAGAAATAGGAGAAAATGACTCTTTCAGTACATATTCCATAGCTCTCTAGCAACTCTTCACTCCATAAAAGAATGAGAGATTCTAGAACGAGTCTTGCTTGAATTCTTATGAGAAGTGTTTTCCAGTGCCTAAGATCAATAGCTTTTATCTCAGACCTTGACCGAAAACCACTTTTGTTAGCTACTTCCTAAACTCCTCTCTTTCATTCTTGTTTCTAGTGGTTTGATTCTTGGCTGTTAGTATCAGCATTCCTAGGTGTGAATTTCATTCTGTATTTAGTAGCTCAGTGGACTAGCTAACTGATAATTACTTCCACCGACCAGTGTAATTCTTCCACCCCTTAGAAGAGTGGTTTGATTCTTTCTCTTACCCTTACTAGCTCCACTCTTTAGCTAGTTGGTTTCATTAGCTACATTGTTAGTGGTTAGAGACCTTAGACACCCATATACATCCCATACCAGTAAGCTACCTTATCAGCCTGGAACACCTAAGCACCAGTTCCATTCTAACTTTCCTAGCTACTAAGTTTGATTCTTAGTTTCACTAGTGTAAGGAAGTAAGTAATTGGTCTACCCGGTTTCCTTCTTTGCCTTACATGGCTCCTCTTAGTCTTAGTAGCGGTTGGTTGACTCACTCACTTATCCCTTAGCAGTTCCATTACTAGCATACTTAGTTCCATTCTTTGGATTTACAAGATACTTGACTTCTGCTCGCACCCGGCTCCAGAGTTCTATTCTTTGACTACAGGGTTGAATTCTTTCACTATCGAGTTGCATTCTTAGCCATATACAATCTAGTTTCGTTCCTTTCTTGGTACTAGTTCAATTCTAGAACTTCCCCTTGCTAGCCCCGAACACTGGATGGACTTGGTCAACAAATACTTCTTTCAACACGCAAAATCATATCCATAAGCTGTGATTTCACCTTCCATATGTTTCAAAAAAGCAAGAGATTTCTCATCTTGTCGCCGCTGAGCGGATTAGAAAGTGTTCTCTGGAAAGCGGAAAGTAAGCGTTAACCAGCTCCAGGCCTGCTCTAAGGAATAAGACTTTATTTCATACTGAAAGATATCGGGCTCACCCTTGCGCTGCGCTACCTAGCTAACAATCACAAAGGTTACTGATATCGGGTGGACTTAACGACTCTCAAGACTCCTTATGTACATATTTCTCTTGACTCACTATTACTTGTGGAGAAATAGGAGAAAATGACTCTTTCAGTACATATTCCATAGCTCTCTAGCAACTCTTCACTCCATAAAAGAATGAGAGATTCTAGAACGAGTCTTGCTTGAATTCTTATGAGAAGTGTTTTCCAGTGCCTAAGATCAATAGCTTTTATCTCAGACCTTGACCGAAAACCACTTTTGTTAGCTACTTCCTAAACTCCTCTCTTTCATTCTTGTTTCTAGTGGTTTGATTCTTGGCTGTTAGTATCAGCATTCCTAGGTGTGAATTTCATTCTGTATTTAGTAGCTCAGTGGACTAGCTAACTGATAATTACTTCCACCGACCAGTGTAATTCTTCCACCCCTTAGAAGAGTGGTTTGATTCTTTCTCTTACCCTTACTAGCTCCACTCTTTAGCTAGTTGGTTTCATTAGCTACATTGTTAGTGGTTAGAGACCTTAGACACCCATATACATCCCATACCAGTAAGCTACCTTATCAGCCTGGAACACCTAAGCACCAGTTCCATTCTAACTTTCCTAGCTACTAAGTTTGATTCTTAGTTTCACTAGTGTAAGGAAGTAAGTAATTGGTCTACCCGGTTTCCTTCTTTGCCTTACATGGCTCCTCTTAGTCTTAGTAGCGGTTGGTTGACTCACTCACTTATCCCTTAGCAGTTCCATTACTAGCATACTTAGTTCCATTCTTTGGATTTACAAGATACTTGACTTCTGCTCGCACCCGGCTCCAGAGTTCTATTCTTTGACTACAGGGTTGAATTCTTTCACTATCGAGTTGCATTCTTAGCCATATACAATCTAGTTTCGTTCCTTTCTTGGTACTAGTTCAATTCTAGAACTTCCCCTTGCTAGCCCCGAACACTGGATGGACTTGGTCAACAAATACTTCTTTCAACACGCCCTGAAGCTGGCAACTAATACAGTTAGGGCAAACTTACAATGCTCTGTAAACTAATATACTTCCTGAGCAAGAAAGAAGAATAGATGGAATTGTAAGACATAGCAAGTAGGCGCCAAGGACCGGTTATTAGAAGTTCTGGACTTAAGTTCGGGAAGACATCTGATACTAGCAATCCTTAAAGGTAGGCTCACAAGAACTACACTTTCAAACTGATCTGGTTTACTTAACTCTCCTTCCATTGCTTCCCAGTGGTTTCAGTCCCAATTAATAAGTTCTGGCTAGGTTGATTCTAATCTAGTCAGTCACGGGTTCAGGCTTGTAGTTAGGTGCCTTAAGTCTTACTACCTTTGCTTTCAGTCTTTGACTCCCAGAAGTGGTGTTGCATTCTTTCACCTATGGGTTTGATTCTTGTTAACAGTGGTTAGTCTTACTCCTGTCATTACTGCTTCCATTACGAGGCTAACCAGTTGCATTCCGAGCCTATCCGGTATCAGTCCTTGCCCCAGTGGTTTGGTTCTTAAACTAGAGCTTCAGGCTTGCTGGTACTGGCCCTTATTGTAAGTAGCCTGTGAGTTACTCCTTTCAGGCTGGTTGCCCTTATATTAAGTCGGGCTGAAGTCTTGTTGAGGTGTAAGTGGTGTCAACTCTGCAACTACTGATTGGTAGGCTTACTAGCACTGGGTTAAGTCTTACACTCGGGTCAGATAGAAATTAAGTAAAGGTGCTGAAAGCCTTAGGGACATTCTTACTTCCCTTATCAGATATCCATTCTTAGACTATCAAGTGCAATTCTGAGACTCCCTCCTCTCATTCTTAGTGGTATTGGGAAGCCTGGTTTGGTAGTTAGTGAGTGAAGCCTGAGCGAACTAATACATGCGCTCCATTCCGAGGCATATGAGTATCAGTCCTATAATACCCAGCATCAGTCTTAGTACCCCTGCCATTCTCACTTCCTCGGGGTAAATTCAATTCTCACTTTCCCACTAGCTCACCTCGATGCGGGGAATTGGGGGACTTACTACCTAGCCACTAGCATCAGTCCCAACAGCAGTGAGTGGTATGAGAATAGCTGCCCTCACTTTCAGCCTTGGATTCACTAGTTTTAGTCTTCTATTGATCAGCTCTATTCTGATCTTAGTTAGCTCCATTCTATCCTATCGGCTTAACCAGTAAGGCTGTTACTCTCACTTGTTGAAGTCCGAGTAGCACTGGTTGTAGTCCCAGTAGCAGTGGTTTCAGGCTGAAGTATGTATATAAGAAGCTGGGAAGGTAGGAGCAAGTACTGGTTCTGGTAGTTAGTAGCTAGAGAACTTAATAAGAGGCACTACCTCGTTTAAGTCTGGGCAGCACTAGTTCCGTTCCGAGCCTTTCTAGTAAGTTCGAGTTCAATTCTGTGACTCCATCGGATCTATCTGATTCTTGGACTGATGAGTTCAATTCTATAATGAACTACTATCTGCTATGTACTAGTTCCACTCTTTCCAATAGCTGTAAATGCACCGATGCACCGATGTTATACAAGATGAAATCCTATCTACCCTGCCCAACCAAGTAAGTCAACAAAAGCACTTACGCCTACTCCACAAAGTCAGTTAACCACTAAGCCTTTAACTCCCCCCCGGTTTCCTTCTTACTAGCTGGCATCACCTCTCAGCCTGGTTAGGGCGCAGGACACTGTAATTCTGATAGTAGCTAGGTCAATTCTTTCACTGGCCTTGGTTCATTCTCACTTGCCCACTTAGGAGTTGGTCTATTACTTGAAACTACTTGCCATTACTACTTTCATTCTTAGTATACCTGCTTTAAGTCTTGCTTAGTATACCTGCTTTAAGTCTTTGATTGGTCAGCTCTATTCTATCCTTCACCAGTTCCATGCTGCTACTCACCGGTCGAAGCCTTAGCAACAGTGGACTGTATTAAGTCCTTTCACTGCCCGGTTGAAGCCTTACATCGACTAACTACATTCTCAATACCAATAGCACCAGTCTACCCAGCTCCAGTTGAAGACTTAGCAACACCAGTAGCAGAACTTAATATAAGGCGTAGCAGTGGTTCGATTCTATCCCTCACTCGTTCTATTCTTTTATTCCCCTGCCGAGTTTCATTTCTAATTCTAGGACTGCTTAGTTGCATTCCGATACTGCTTAGTTGCATTCCGATACTACCAAGTGCAATTCTGAGTTGACACTAGTAGAATTCTTTGACTAGATGCGGGACTTAATAAGTAGGGGCAAGGGAAGAACTGGTTTGATTCTTGAACTACCTATTTGGATTCTTGACTTCATTCGACTTAATATAGGGCTACTTACTTTCCTACTTGCTGGCAGTGGGTTCAGTCTTAGCCTTCGACTTGCTCGTACATGTTTCGTTCTTTATAGCAGTGGTTTGGTTCTTACTAGCTACCCCATCATACTAGACCTTAGCTACCTCGTTGAAGCCTTACACTTACTAGTCCCATTCTGATCTCTCATCTAATCTAACTCCGTCCCATACCTCTGGCTCAGATCATCTCTTTGAACTCTGTCTCTCCTTGATTTCCTTCCCTATACACCTCTCTGACCTCTGGCAACTGTCAACTATTCCATACTTAATTTACTAGAAGGTCCTCTCTTTCAAAGGCGAACACTGGACTTGGTTCTAACAGGAGCAGCCCTTTATCTATACATTAGTAGTTCCTTGGCCAGGAGTTCTTGTTTCACTCTTTCACTATTGAGTTGAATTCTAACTTGCTCCCCACTGGCTCTTCAAACAATAACAATTCTCTTATTCACTAAACTGTTCACCGAAACACGGGTTTTTTCATTGCAAATAGTAGAGAACCTGAGTGACTTGCCTACTTCTACTCAACCTTGCTTCCTTGCCTGATAGCTTTCATGGCTTCCCTTGCTGACCTCGACTCTGGCTCCTATCTGATATAATACCTCAGGCTCATCTACCGGGGAGGAAACTACTAGCTCCACTTCTTTGACTACTGAAATTGCATTCTAGCTTCCTCTCCCACATGCGAATTAGAATAAGGGGTTGGATTCTGTAACCCTGCGAACATGCTCCATTCCGAGCCTACCCGGTTGCAGTCTTGTTAACAGTGGTTACATTCTTCAAGTTAGTGATTTGGTTCTTTAACTCGGGAGGGGTCGGATAGCCTCTAACTACCCAGCATCAGCCTGCAACTCACTAGCATCAGGCTTAGCAGTACAGGTTTGATCCTGGTTGTGTTAGTAGTTCCATTCTTAGACGAGTGAGTTCTGTGTTAGTAGTTCCATTCTTAGACGAGTGAGTTCAATGACTAGCTCCTAGCCCTGAAGTACCCAGCATAAGTCTTACTACCTTGACTTTCAGGCCGAGTATACCTAGCTAACAAGCAGGGAATTGATACCTTAGCTGTTACTTATGAGTTCAATGACTAGCTCCTAGCCCTGAAGTACCTACCATAAGTCTGGTTAGCTGTGCTTTCATTCTTCCCTTGCGTACCTTGACTCTGGGCTTTCAGGCTTCTACCCACTAGCTCTATTCCGAGTCTAATTATTCTAAGGGGAAATTATTACTTGCTGATACTCACTACTTTCATTCTTCCTTTCAACTATCCCTCTCTGGCTCTTTCAACAAAGTAAGATCTTTCCCTTCTATTGAGAAACAAAGTCTGATCTTTCTTCCCTTCCCGCGCATTCCCTTAAGGCTTATAAGCCAGTACTTCATTCTTTCCCTGAGCAGCTAGCCTTTACCCAACCATAGGCTTTTTCTTCCCTTGAAACTACTGATTGAAATTCCGATCTAGGGGCGATGCTGATTCTCTTTCTCTCTCATCGTCAACACCCGGGGGCAACTATGACATCTACCTTTCTTACCTACCGAGCCTACCTATCCAAAAGTCAGGTATTCGACCCTACTGATTTCAGAAATAAATGCATTGATAGGTTCCAAAGGGGGTGTGACATGTCATATTTGTCATAAAAAAAGAGAAAGATGAGAAAGAATGTGCTCCCTATTCTTACTGCCCGGTCCCACTCGTACATTTATAGCCCGGTCAACCCTACAACTAATGGATTGATTCGAGAGACCCGCTCGCAGCTGCTACTTTTCATAAATACTTGACACCTCAGATTCGGATTCATTCTCTGGTAAACCACATAAAGAAAGGGAAAGCGCATATTACTGATCTAAGAGCATCCCTAACTTACTAGAAGGGAACTTAGAATAAGGGGCTCGACTTAAAGAATCGATTGTAGCTTACTTTCTCACTCCAGTTCAGGAACTACAAAAGCTAGCATTCGTTTTTTCATCTTATTATACTTATTCTATATTCTAAAGATAAAGAAAGCATATCAGTGAAAAGCTTCTTTTGGAACTAAGATCATCAGCGAAAGATGGAGCAGGGGGTGCAACAAGAACAAGAACAGAGCTCCTGGGGTTTAAAGCTGTTACCCGCTAGTTCAATTCTAAGATTGACTGGTTGGTTTGACTCCTTTCCTACCTAGTTCAATTCTGAATTACTACTTATGAGTTTGTCTCTTACTGAACTACTCTACTACTACTGAGGGGAAGACTTAAGAAATAGGGACTACTTCAAGACTTACTCTCTCCGGGGAATTGGTGGGAAAGAGAAGAAAAAGAATTAATACCAACACTATAGCATCGGGCAAGACTTAAGAAATAGGGTATTGGAATCACAGAAATGAGATTCGAAAAACAAGAAAAGAAATTAGAAAAACCATCTGAGAAAATGAAAAATGAGTGAAAAAGAACTGAACTTGTATTATGTACCTATTCAGTAGACACGAACTTGTATTATGTACCTATTCAGTAGATACCATAGTAGGGTTTCAAAAAGAATAATAATGAGAATATCATATCGAAGAGCATCCGGAGAAAAGAAGAACAATTATCATATCATATATCGAATTATCAGAGTTTGTGCGGGGCGGGTGAACGACTGACTTAGCGGGTGGGAGTCCTGTTGTGCCTAGTGATGCTGGGGTAGGAAGGTAGAATGAATTCAATTGACTAGCGGCAGGAGCAACTATAACAAGTCAGGCAAAAAACAAAGAAAAGTAGACGGGCAAGATACGGGGCATCCACTAAACGATTTCTCTAGTTTTGATAGTTTGATGGGAAAAATGACATTTCATACCGAACATAGGGGCAAAAGGGGCGCTTATTACTCAAATCCGGAGGGTTTCAGAAAGCACTTTCGGATAGGTGGGGCGGGTGCTCAACCAAAATCAGTATGTTTTTTTGCTTTTGTTAATCAAAGAAGAAATATAGAATCAAGAAGAAATCTAGAAATCTAGTAGAGGAAGAAAGAAAGAAATCCAGAAAGAAAGTAGATGCATAAAGGAAAGAATAGACCAACCAACCAGAAAGAAAGTAGAGGAAGAAAGGAAAGACCAGTACTTATAATTTCCAGCCAACCAGAAATCTAGTAGAGGAAGAAAGAATAGACCAACCAGCAGTTCTATGTTCTAAGCTTATATAAGATTGAAGATAAGTGGGAATGTTCCTATACTTTGTGTCTACTTAGTGGGTAGAGCGTAAAGATCACTCGTTTTTCACTTATTTTAATAAGCGTAAAGATCACTCGAACACAGCCCTGCCGCGGCAGCGAACGCAGGACTTGGTAATAACTCAGAACGTATTTCAGTGGAGCAAGTAACGTACTCATCACGAGTTATAACATATTTATGTGTTTAAGAGCAGTAAGTAACTGATACTTACCGCGCTTTTAGCTCCTGCCGCGCCACTTCTTTTTCATTTCTTCCAAATTGATTCACCAGTACTTAAGTTCGGGTCTCCACAACTGTTGTATAACTCTGGCTCCTCCTCCTCTGTTTTAAATGCCATTTTCAAGCAGGTTTTCTCTCTTCCGTGCCAATCATAGATACGGATTATTTCTCTCTTCCGTGCCAATCATAGATACGGATTAGAAAGAATGCATTTTTGATCCCATTCTTACTGCTTCTCTTGCCTACCTACTTAACTGCTTCCCGTGCCTCCCTCTCCTCGCGTTCAATTCCTCAATTCTCACTTTCTTACTTGATTCTATTTCCATTCTTTTCTAACTTGTGTTTGTCGATCAGAGTAATAAATGCATATTCGAGTTGACTTGGCGCTATGGGAGTTCTTGTTTGTTTCAAGAGCCCGAGGCTGTGAAAAAGTCTGCTACGAGTGGTTCTGTTGTGGGAAGTAAGTCAGCTGCCCGGTAGGTTCATTCTGTGACTACGGAGGGTGCGAGGCTAGGAAAGTCAGTTTGCCAGTACTTTGATTGTTGTTGGGGAATGAATTATAATAAGGGTGTTGAACAGTTGTAGCTTGGCTCTTCTTAGTATATGTTTCATTCTCATTCTTTGTTGACTTCAGAAGTGACTTGAGATGAGAGGTGAGCCAGTAGGAAAGGAAGAATTCCACAGGGCCCACAGGAATCAAAGCAGTGTATCTCGGTAAGTATCAGTTGCCAGGGTAGTAGATCAGGTAGATCCCCTGGAGTCACAGAATGCAAGTAGTGAGTAGAAGAATGGAGCTTGTTTCTAAGGGATAGAATGAAAGCAATGGATCCAAGAATAGAACTAAGCAGTAGAGGACTAAAACCAGTGCATCCCGGGTAGGGTAGTAAGATCAGACTGAAACTATTTAGTATAAGATTAAGGACCCTCCTCTAGCGGGAAAGAATGGAACGAGTGCTTCTCGGACTGCAGCTATGTAGCTAGGGTCTCTAACTCACTTGTCCAAGCCTGAAGCCGGTACCACTCGGAATGCAGCTATTGAATCCAAACCGTAAAGCGAGGGCACTAAGCCTGAAAGCACTCACTGTGAGAATGAACCCCCGGGCGTGGTGTTAGTAGCTACAGAGCAAGAATTGAACCCCTTAGCAGCTAGGACTGATGCTGGGTAGAATGGGGCTAGTTAACCATAGAATGGGGCTATTGAAACTCGGAATCGAACCACTGCTTTTCGTGAAGTAGAATTAGTATCAGCCCTGTAGTAGTAGTCCTGCTCTGGTTCTCAAGTAAGGGTAGTGGTCCTGCTCCTCTGGTTCTCAAGTAAGGGTAGTGGTCTCTGGCTCTTGACCAAGTCCAGTGTTCGGGGCTGCTAAGGGATAGAATTGAGCTAGTCAATATAAGAATTGCACTCACTCGTCCCAGAGTGAAACTACTACCAGCAAGAATGGAACAACTACTAAATCGACTAAGAATGAAACCGGGGAGTCCAAGGCCAAGCACTAACAACAAGAATCCAACCCTGCAGTCCAAGGAGGATTAAACCCTAGCTACTAAGACCTAAACCAGTGCTAGCTATTCCCCCGCTTCTTATATACATACTTAAGCCTGAAACCAGTGGATCCAAGAACGAAACAAAGAACTTATTCTGAAACCACTACTCGACAGATTGAAAGCAGTAAGTGTAAGGTTGAAACAAGTAACAACCAGGGCTAGTAACAACAAGTACACCTAACTATCAGGCTGAAAGCAGTGCATCCAAGAATCAACCCACTAACAACAAGACTTCGGCACCCAACAACCAGTCTTAACTAACTTACTGCAGCCCCGTATCCAGTAGAAGATCAGAATTCCATTCACAAAGCTAAGACTTCCACCCGTGAATCCAAGGCTTAACCCGGCGAATCAAAGAACCAAACTCAGGAGTGCAAGAACGAAACCAGGGAGTTATGGAATTGAACCTAGTTGTCTCCCCGAACTTAAGTACTGGTAGTGACTTTGCAAATGACTAGAAGGTCCTGCTCCTGTTCGAGTGATAGTGGAATTGCTTACCAGACTCTTTTCTTAAAGCAAGTAGTGGAGCTGATAGTTAAGCAAGTAGTGGAGCTGATAGTTAAGCAAGTAGTGGAGTTTCTAGTTGCTAGTGGAATTCTTTGGTCAGCTAGTACTAAGATCAGACAGTCAATCTAAGAATTGAACTAGTGCGAGCAAGGCATTTAACTAACTAAACTCAGCCTGAAACAAGTGAGTAACAGCCTTAAGCCCTGGATTGACCATAAAGAATGTCCTAAAGTAGACTAAGAATGGAACCCCTCCCCTGCAGATACGAGAATTGAACTAGCCTCGGCTAAAGAAGTAAAGAATTGAACTAAAACACCGGACTAACGCTTTTAACTCGCAGTAGATGAGCAAGAGAAAAGCCTGAGGTAGAGCTGATAAATCACCCTTATATTAAGTTGGAGTTCAAGAGGAAAAGAAGGCCAGAAGGTATCCAACTACATACTTAATTTCATGAGTGAGTTGAATCCTAGTCTCAAATAGAAGTATCCGTGTGGAATTATTAAGTGCCATCCAGTAGTCGTGTCTTGGTTGTAGACATAGGGGAGGTAGGTTAGATTCCAGTTCCACAGTTCGAAAGTAAGGTTAAGGCGCTGGTAAGAGGTAAGCTTCACTGAGAGTTTAGGTCGGAAAGGGGAGCAATTAAGTAAACTGGTGCTCGCTCGGATCTAGTTTAAGTCTGTTCTTTGGTGTCACTGGTTCTGGTTCTTGCTTAATACCCCAGTTCTGGTTCTTGTGGAATACCGGTAGTTGTAGTGAATTACTATAAGGTAGAGTGAAGTTATCCAGTAGTAGTAGTCCTGACCTGAAGTTAATGGTGTGAGTCTTCATCCCGAGTAGTAGCTAGTTGGAATTGAAGAATGAAACTCAGAGGTGAGAGAGGTGAGCTAGTATCTGATAAGACCTTAAATGTTACCGATAAGGGTGTATCTCCGGACTTTTGAGACTTGTATGCTGGGCACCTAAGCTATATCCTTCTTTTTCCTTTCTTTGATTCCCCAGCTACTAACTATAGGGTCATTAATTGCTCTCCTAGGGTTGAGTCTACCGTCGAATACTTGAACTTCCGACTGGAATATGGTTACTGCTAAGGCATGTTAGTCTTTCCATACCTGCTTGCAACCTTACTATTAAACACGGGAACGCTACTAGACCCATTAGATTGAAAACACAACCAATTAGAATAGACATAGGCATCCCCGGCTCTTTGACTCCTTGGTTTCAGCCTAAACTCCCATTCTTAATACCTTGCTTCTAAGTCCATTTCTATCGTTTCAAGCTTTATATACTAGCTAATAGAATCGAATAAGAAACTGGGAGCCAGCCCTATAACGGGGAAACCTACTCTTGCTGATGAGACTTCCACTGGTGCTAACAAGACCTTGACCTGAACCTAGCTACGGGGGAACTGACGACTACTTCTTAGCTTAAACAACTGCCCCACATAATGGAACTAGTGCCAACAGCACTTTCACTCACAAGAAAGACAGGACTTTCACTCAAAAGAAAGAAGAGAAAGAACTGGGACCTACATAACTGGTTGCTTGCTCACCAAGCCGTCCTGTCCTGTCCTGGAAAAGTGCTTGATTCTCCCGACCAAGCGTATACTAGGTAGGTCGAGTGTCAAGGGAAGTAGGAATGCAACGAGTATGAATTGAACTAAGTGGAATCTTCCTGCTGTGACCCGGCAAGCGCCTTTAGAGTAAGTTTCAAGCAACGGGACAAACAATTCCTTTGTTCATCTGCAAGTCCTTTGTTCTTGTTGTGCGGCAGTCCAACTGCATCTACGGAAACTAAGGAGTGAAAGTGAGAATGATAGACCTATGCCCAATTCTCTGATAGTGAGAAAAAAAGTAGTAGTTGTTATATTACCAATCAGCCGAGGTATACTTGACTACTAAGAGCCGAATTCAGAACCAGATTCATAATCTGCCCTTATATTAAGTTGGGAGATGAGCCTAAAGCTGTTAATGCCAGCTGCTTGTTGAAAGAAGTATTTGTTTAAGGTATTGTGAGTCGAGTCCACTTGCCTAGTTACTTGGCGGACTCGTACATGCTGCTTGTCCTTCCGCCCTTACTAGTAGGATTGAACTCTAAGATAAGAAACAGATAGATAAGTTATAAAGTCTGTTTATAAATTACCTGTGAGAGTGGAATCGTAAAGCGGGTCTGCTAATGAAAGAAAGTATACTTCATAGAGTCCGGAAATTCTTAAGTGCAAGTAGTGACGAGTTGGGTTTCCAGCCTTTCAAGGGTAGGGAGTTGCTAAGTTGTTGAGTTTGAGCAAGAGTAGGAAGTACTGTTTTATATAGTAAGAAAGAAGAAGGGAATTAGTGGTTGAAGCTTATATTAAGCTTGTATATAAGGGGTCGGATAAGAATGCAGGTATACAAAAAAGAGAGTTATATGAACCAGAGGAGAGAGAAAGAGGTATTTATTAGTATAGTACTGGAGTGAAAGAGCCAAGCAACAGTACTAGTACAAGTCCTTTGCCCGGAAGTTCATGGTTTGAGCTCAATTACCTAAGTACAAGGATAAGGATGAAACCGGGGAGGCCAAGAAGTCAACTCAGTAGTTCAAGACTTAAACCAGGTATACGAGTAGTTAAGAGCCAGGTAGTGCTGTAAGAGTGCTAGTAGAATGAATTAGAATAAGGGAACTTTTCATAAGGGGTAGTAGTGACTTCTAGTAGTTGTTTAATCCCTAGTTAAGTCTTCCGTTTACAAGTAAAGTAGTAGGAATATACTAATGAACTTCTTTTTTAGGGCTTTGTAGCAAGAGAAGAGGATAGTGCTCTAGTTTATGGATTAGTTGGCCCTTCTATTAAGTTGGTATAGGTGTATATGGAAGGAAAGAAAGAGATGTTGAAGAAGGCTTAAGAGTATGGCTTTGAGAGTTAGCCCTTATAGCCCTTCCTTATGAGAAGTCCCTTATAGTAAGTTAAGGGGAGTTCGATAATCAGAAGGAGCCTGGTTAGGAGGAAGAGGCTAAAGGTAAAGAAGAAAGAGATGAAGCGGTTAGGTAACTGACTTCTATCCCCACAAGTTTCATCCGTATTAGTTGAGTTGACAAGTAGTGGTCTAGTTCTGGTTCTGGTTTAACACCGGTAGTTGTAGTATGGGCAATTAAGAAGTTGCCATGAAGCTAAGGTCTTCAACAACTAACTGCGAGAACGAAACAAGGGAATGATAGGCTACTTACAAGAAGGGCCCGCTTCAAAGCCTGTACATGAACTCTTTTCTTAACTCTTTCCTCTTTAACTCCGCCAGAAAAGCAGACAAGCCGAGTAAGGTTAAGGCTACAAGTCCTGTGTTTGTTGGTGTTAGTCCGGCTATTATATTAAGATAGAATTTCAGTGGTTCTAAAGAATTATTAAGTTGCTGGTGTTGGTGTGGGAAATCTCTTACTGGCTTTGAGGCTAGGTCTAGGTCTACTTAAGATGTTGGGTGCGAGTGAAGTCTAGGAAAGTAGTGAGGGAAGGCAGATCCTCTGAACCAGCAACAGAAGATTCAATGTCAGTTAAGTCGTAGAGATCAGTAGAAGAAACACTAGCACTTAAGTCTAGGAATTCCAGAATTGAACAAGAGTAATAGGAATTGTGGTTTGAACCTTGCCTTACTTAGTCCTTGCCTTACTTAGTATAATTTAAGGGAGGGGCGGATTACTATCTTTAGGAATTGGAGAAACACAGATGATCAAAAATATGATTCAAAAGAGAGATTTGAGTTCCCTTGGCCCATACACTATTTCTATACAAAATGGAGTAGCTTATCTTATTATATTATATTATAGGAGACTCGAGGGCCTTTTACTGACATTGCCTTATGTGATTCTTTGACTCCTTAGATTCAGCCATCGCAGCTGACGCTTCCCTTGCTTGGAAACTGACACCACTGCTTCCAAGTAATTAAGTTCTAACCCGCCCTTCTTTGTCTCTGGTTTTCCCCAGAGGAACCGATCTTATGACAGAAAGAAAAGAAATCAAGAAATAAGGTATTACTTAGGGTATGACCAATCTTCTGCAATTAGGCAATAAGCTATCCCTCACTCTGGCAACGCATGGAATTTGTTCTTTCCCATAACTGAACTTGATAACTGAAACAACACTCGCTCGTCCTACTATTTCTGCTGATAAAGAAACTAGAGCAGGCTATTATGGTTGTTACCGAGAGCGGAACTAATGAATTCAAAGAGACAGATCCAGATGTAAATGAAATCAGGTACTATATACTTAGAGTAGTTGGCTTACCAGAGATCAGTAGTTGGCTTACCTGAGATCAGTATCAGAGGCAAAAAGCTAGATCCAGTTAATTAGCACTATTAGGAGAGGTGGGCAAGGGTTAAGAAGAAAGTCAAGGTACGCGAGCTGTGTGAGGTTACTTTCCAGAGGTCTAGGTCTACTTCAGACGAGTATCTTTATGTCCCTGCTTCAGGATAGAGATTAGCTGTGGAATCAGTTCTGTTATATTATAAGATAGAATTCATGTAGTGCAGCTCCAGCTCTTGTTATTGCTTGCCCCGGTTCTTGTTAGAGTAGAATCAGTTCTAGAATACCTAGTACCGGAATTCTAATAAGGGGTGGAATCAGTTCTAATTGAACCCAGTAGCCAGAGGAGAGGCCTCTATAAGAAGTTGGGGAAGAACAATTACAGGCATAAGGCAATTGAGCTCCTACTGCCCTGAATACCGGGATGAAACTCGAACTATGGATTGAAGTAACAGTGGAGGGTAGGGTTGACAGCCAGGAAAGTTTACTTTAGAATAATAGGATGGAGCTAGGCATGCTAGATCTACAAGGTTAAGTTCCAGGTCCAGGTCCAGTATCATAAGATTCAAAACCCATTTCTAGTTTTAGGCAGGAACACCATCTTGAGAGTCCTTCCGTGGAAACCACTACTTGGGGCGGTTTTCCCTTCTTTTGAGGTTGAGGCTTCCTCGTTAGAAAGGTTTCTTTTGAGGTTTATGCTTTAACACCCGATCGAGAGTCCCTTTCCTGTAGTAGTATTGAATAAATAGAGGCACCATGCCACTTGTAGATAATTATAACCTGGCCTACCTCGCCTTCCCGCTTCTAAGCCTCCACTTCCCGCTCGGACCTTATCCAAATAAAGAAAGGAGAACGGATGAAACAGCCCCTATGGCAGAAGAGGTTTTAGCTCCCAAAAACAGGAATGGAACTTGACGAAACCTACTCCACTCTCATAAACTACAGGCTAGGCTCTGTAAACTAGCACTTCTGGAACAAGACTGGAAGACTAAACTCAGTATTCCACTATAGCACCTAACTCCCCTTCCTCGTATTCCACTATTGCACCTGACTCCCCTTCCTCTCTAACCAGAACTACCCTTTCTTTCCTTACCGCTTCAAAGCCTTAGACTGCACACTCAGGCAGGCTAGAACTTAATTACTGGAACTACTGAGTTGAAGCCTTACACTTACTAGCTCCGAACACTTGACTTGGTCAAGAACCAGAACAGGACCTCTACCCTTACTTCAATGCCACTAACCAATTTGATGCTGGATCACTACACCTCCGATGAAACAGGACTACCACTTTAACTAAACACATGGGTTATACTACTGGATTAATTTACCCCGGGTTATACTACTGGATTAATTTACCCCTAAGTAAGAGAATATAAGACTCCTAGGCAAGTAAGGACTACAAAGACATAACAAGTGGGCAAGCAGACAACTAGCAACTATCAACAAGACTGGATACTTTACCTCGACCTGGACTACTACTAGTGGTCTTCAACTCTGAGATAACTACTTTTACTACTAGTTAGGGATTCCACTAACAACTACTTATGAAACCGGACTACTACCACTAGACTCAAAGAGTGGGGCCTTCTAGTAATTTGCTTAAACAAGGGTCGATGTAATTGAGCTAACAACTACTGATGAAACTGGAGTCACAACTAATAAAGAAAATGAAACAACTGAGTTCAATGAATTATAATAAGGGCTTGCTGAATTCTTATCCTCTACCTTAATTGGCTGCCTCCGCTACTGATGAAACAGGACTACTACTACTACTAGATGCGCTTAGTTCTATTCTTTGACTACTTTATTCCATTCTGACTTTGAGTTCACCCATACTAGGCACAAGAACAGAAACGGATGAAACTGCCCAGCAGCTGGTAACTACCTCTTACCTCAACAGATTCAACAGCCAAGCAGCTGGCAACTACCTCTTACCTATGGCTACTGAGTTTGATTCTGTAACCTCCGATTCCAGTTCCATTCTTGTACAACCCAGTTTCATTCTGCAATTCCGACTACTCAACACCCAGTTTCATTCTTGCTGGTACTGGTGGTTCTGTAACTCCCGGGTTTCATCCTGATCTTACCTGCTTTAAGGCTTCGGGGGGGATCTTTCAATTCTGTAATTCCTCCTTTGACCTCTCATTCAGGTTCACTCTGGACGTAGCTTGTCCCGTAACAACTAACTAGAACAAAGCTTTGGCACTAATAATAAGGGAACGAATAATGGAACTCCGCCTCATCAATTAGTTATTAAAGTGGAGCAAGAAGGAGGTACATAGAGTTTTGCGGAGTCGAGGCCCTTATTGTCAATTTCGGGGTGCCTATTGCCTATAAAATCAATCTATTAGGGGTTGTTTTGTTTACTTAGTAGTTAAGGGGCTGGGTTTGGCGTTGAAGAACAGAACCCTGATTTAGAGTTATAGGCTCTTAAAGTCGCGAGTGAGGGCAATCTGATTCAAAAGATTGGGATGGTGTGGGTCCTTACTAACATTTCTTTACCGGGTGCTCAAGGTGGAGGTGCTCGACATGGAGGTGCTTATGTTGGTGCAACAAGTGTTCAAGTGGCAGTTTTGTTGAACTAGGAATAGATCCCACCCGCTTTCTATTGCATTAACAGAGGGTTGAAGCTAAGACTCAAACTCGTGCCTTCCATCCGTAGTCCTATCCTATGATGAACTTCCAGTTTCGTTTTACTTAAATCCGTTTGGCGATGGGAATGCATCAGTAGTGGAAGTTTCAAGAGCAGGTAAGTAAGCAGTTGCAGAAACGGAATCCGGTCCAGGTCAAGTGCCAATGAGAAAGTAGGGTGTTGGCTGAAGAACACTTCTTTCCTAGGATTGGTCACGAGGGGTGGTTTCTCATCCATCTTAATTCTTCTCCTCCGTTTGCTACCTTCCCATCTTAATTCTTCTCCTCCGTTTGCTACCTTCCCGGGTTTATTCTTACTTGATAGTTTGCTACCTTACCTGATTTATTCTTACTTGATAGTTTGATACCTTCCCTTCCGTATATAGGTTGCACTAGAACACAACTTCTTATGTTTGATGGGAAATACATCAGTGAATCCGACGAAGAGAGCTTAGAGTTCATTTCTTCCTAACATCTGTGTTGGCTTCCTTACTTTACCAGAGAAATCCTTTGATTCGAGGTTTGTGATCTTAAAGCCTTTGATGCGAGGGCAGCTTTCTATATGCCTTTAGTTTCCGGACAGGACAGGTTCTATTCTATATAGGCGCCATCCCGAGTAGACATAGTGCTAGGAACAATACCAGAGTCGAGGGATGGGGGGAATACTTATATATCCTCCCTTGAACCCGCCCTTGAATTAGAATATAATAATAGAGGATTTCGAAAGGTTTCATAAACCCGTGCAACTTGGCTCCTGACGCCATGAAGACTAATTAAACAAGTAGCAGGAGTGGTCTTGGTCTTGTTCGGGTGCGGAAGCTTATCTTATCCTACTGAGTTCTTAAGGGAAGCCAAAGCAGTGCCAGGAAAGGATAATACTCTTTAAGCAAGGGCCAGGTAAGAAATAGAATCAGCAGCACCGAGATCATATGCAGTTTCCAGGGGTCAAGTTCCTGCTCAAATTATAGTTATTGCTCTGCTTGAGCCATCTAAAGCTGCCCTACCTTTCCTACTTGTGAGTTTCACTATATAAGATGGGGATTAAAGAACCTTTCCCTCTCTTTGTCTTTGGAATTATAAGTACAACTAACCTAGTGCTTTTTCCTTTAAGAATGGGGAATTGCAGAATAACAGTCATAGGGTTCTTGTTCTTGTTGAATTAAGTAGGCATAGTGGTCTGGTCCTGTGAGTTAGATTAGCCGAGCAAGAGTTACGGTTTAGTTGACATAGGTAAGTAGATAAGTCTAATGAAGTTATCTCAGAGGGAATAATTCCACTTATCCTAGTGTTGGTGACTGGGATTGAATTGAACTCAGTTGCAACAAGGGATAGGGATTCCACTACTCTGCATGGATAGCCAGCCGGTTGGATTCTGTAAACAAGCGACTCTGGATAAGGTATTTCATGAAACTCCTCACTCAGGTTATAATTGTATATAAGAACTCACTCGGGTACCATTAGAAATCCTCTGCTTTGCGCTTCAACACGAGAAACACCTGGGAGTAGTAGTTCTGGGATCAATAGTACTTATAGCTTACTCGCCTATACTTGACTCTGCCCCAAACTCTACATCTACTTGACTTGAAGAACCGATTGCTACTTACTTTAGCGCTGAATCATTCAATTGAAACAAAAGATTCCCTCGCCTCTACTTTCTGTAACTAAGGGAACGATCGCCCGAAGGAGAGGATGGACATAAGTAATGGGGTACTAAGGGGAATGAGAATTGAGCTCCACACTGACTAACTATCTAGTAAGAATAGGAATCCATCCCACTACACTAAGAAGGGAAAGAATGAACCTAGAGCAACTCTCCCCCTGGTAGTTTACAGTGAAAGAAGTGAAGTGAAGAATTGAACTCAGTTTGGATAAGAATGAAGCAAGTAAGAATTGAACTAATAAGGTAGGGTTACATAATTTCACTCAGTAGTAGTTAGCTGTCTTAGAGCGGGAATTCTTAACTGGACCATGCTTTGAGTGGATAATCGCCAGTTCTTGTTTCACAATAGAAGTAGGTGACTATAGAATCAGAGGTGTAGTGGTCGTGGTGAAGAAGAAAGAGGTGTTGCGGGGCCAAGCTTAGTAGTGAGTTGCGCTAAGGAGCCCCGGAAAGTATAGTAAGCTTTAGTTCAAAGAGCCTGAGAAGAGGAGAGATGGCAAAATAGAGTTATGTGCAAGTCCTGTTTCTTGGGGAACAATACTGGAATTTGGAACGATACTATTAATTGCACTTGTTGAAAAGAGGCACCCCCCAACTCATGAACTGGAGTGAAAGGCTGACTTTCAGTTAAGGGTTGTAGTAGGCTTTCCTTCCCTTTGCATGCTTGGATTGTTTCATTCTGTAGTAGTAGCCAGAGTCGAAGTCGGCAAGGGAGACAGGGTTCAATGAATTGTAGATGTATCGTAGTATGGGTAAAGTAGTGACTTGTTGAGGAAACAAATACTTCTTTTCTCTACCGGGCACCAATGGTATAATCATGTAACAACACAGCTTCTTTTCGCACCCGAACTAGACTTAACTGGAACCTGGCACTGCGGATTCTATTACTGCTGACTTCTACTCATTGCTTGCCTACATCACTTAGACTTGGTATGTTACTATGGAATTCAGTACTGAAGAATAGAATTGCATTGGAAGACTACGGTATAGGAGGCATAACAGTATGAGTTTACAGAGGTAGTCAAGATTCACTGGTGCAAGCAGACGGACAACTACTTCAGAATTGAATGGAAAAGTAGGAATTGGAAGAGCAAGGAAGAACTAAACGAAATCCACTAGATTGGTACCTTATTCCATTACTGAGACTAGAACTATTCTATTACAATGACTTATGATTAGACTTACTTGTCTGCGAGTCTACTTATCTGTTTGTCGGACCGGTTCTTGCTTTTGGAGGAGTTACTTTCCTGATAGCCAATAGTAGAGGACCTGAGTGAAGAGTTCTAATACCAATACCAGAGTTAGGAGTTAAAGAGCCAGAGTGAAAAGAGCCTGTTTTAGTTAAAGTCTACTGCAAGTGGTTTTGAATTACTTTAGAGTGGAGTGCAGAAACTAGATCCCAACTCCCTTACGATAACTACTAGAGGAAGGAAAGCTATCAAACAGAGGAGAAGAATGCGGGTAGCAAACTATCGAACAAGAGAATAGAGTGGACTTAACACTTTAAGAATCACTGAATTCTGGTGAAAATAAACTCATCTTTCCCGTCTACTGACACAGTATAGGAAACCTTACTAAATGGTAGATTATCTTTCTATAGGAAACCACATCTCACTTCATATAGGATTTAGCTTCGAAAGAGACAAGCAACGGTACAAGTACGGAATTCAAGCCAAATTAATAATCTGCCCTTATTAGAATCCGGGGAAAAGAATAAGAATGGAGCCTCTGGTTAGGTAATCAGAATTGAACTAGTATGTATGAGAGTGAAGCTAGTAAGGGAAAGACTGAAACCAGGACTACTAACTATAGGACTAAGACTTAAGCCAGTAAGTAAAAGAGTGGAGCTATGTAGCTAGGGTCTCTAACAACTGTGACTCAGGCTGATACTGGGGCTAGTAAGACTTAACCAAGGTAGTTGCAGGCTGGTGCGGGTGGGCCAATTACTATAAGTGCTACTGATGCTAGGTATTTGTACTACTTGTATGGGTATTGGTATGTAGCTAGTGGTACCGATCTAGGTAGTTACAGAATGGAGCTAGTAGGTGTTAGGCTTCAACCCGTGCTGCCAATTACTTACTTCCTTCACTCACTACCAACAAGAAGAAAACCGGTGAATCCAAGACTCAAACAAGGGAGTCGAGGGATGGAACAAGTTAACAACCAGAACTAGACTATAACTCACTTACCGCAGCCCCGATAGCTACACTATCAACTGAGAATTTCACTAACAAGTAGGAAAGTCAGTTTCAATCGTGGACTAGAGGAAGGAATTAAGTAATTGGAGGAAGTGCAGACTTCTTTTTAGTTTCATAAGAATAGTCATTAGTGGGGGCAGGCCCGGGAACACTTGTCCAATTCTCTATTATAGTAGAAAGTCTTAAGGTCTATTCTTTAGCAGCATCGGTCTTGCCAGTAGCAGCGGAGTTCCTAGTGGAAGTACGAGTAGCATGGGTTCTGGTCTTAGAAGCAAGTGGTTTCAATCTTCTAGTAGCGGGTTTCTTCCCTTAGTTTATAGGTAGTTGTTTGGTGGCCCTAGCCTTAAGCTTAAAAGCTGTAGTAACACAGTCTTGTCTTGTTATCACAGGGATTCAATTCTGTTCTTTCTATCAGTAGGTTCAACTCAACTCGCAAAGACAGAAGCAACAACAACTCATACATAAACTCATCATTTGTTTTTATTCTGACAGTTGTGTTTGTAGCAGAGGGATCGCAATAAGTCAAGTAATACCGATGGCTCCGGTAGGTTAGACTCCGAGCAAGGATAGTTAGAATCGTATAAAGTAGCTGAAGAGTGAAAGTAGAGCAGCGTAGGCTAGAAGCAAGGAAAGGGATCTGTAGTTAAAGAATGGAGAACAGTAGCTCGAGGACGAAATGCATAAAAGTCAGGTTGTTGCGCCGGGTAGTAAGATTTCACTTCAGTAAGGAGTCTAGGCCAGTGAGGTTTTGAAGTAAGCTAAAGAATAAAAGTAAGTAAAGGTAGACTAACACGGATACATAGGACCCGGATGCCTGGTTCTATCCTTTCTTCTTTGTTTGCCTGGTTCTATCCTTTCTTCTTTGTTTAATGTCTCTGTTCTCTAGTTCGATTCCCGAGTTCTTTCTATGAGCTAGATTAGATCCATTAGCATAGTTATCGGCATTGTTAGTAACAGTTCTTCCCTTCCTGTTAGCTGCGTTTTCATCCTAATCAGTCCAGTCACAGTTCGAGCCTTGTCCTTTAGTGATTTCATTCTAATGTTTCACTGTTGCCTAGTAAGTGGGCAAGTCTGAGAAGTACAAGTTTCATTCGATAACTCCTCTCTTGACATTTCTGACTCCCTTGTTTCCACCCTTCTTAGTCCAAATCCCTATTATTAGTATTAATAATCTATTCTTAGTATCTTACTTTGGCGTTTGATTATGTATTCCCATTCTCGGGCTTATAGCTCGTACCCGAAGGCAGGTATCCCTACTTTAGAATGGAATTATTAGTCGTAAACCTATGGCTTCCCCAACTTCCACTTTCTTTGCTTCTTAGCGCGGGGGCACTGTATTGAGCTGTAGCCACGAACTCCCCTTTCCATTCTTATATTGACTATACTCTTAGTCTATTCTGTTATTGTATTGCACTAAATCCCGAGTTGATTTCCTCCTTCACTCCCCTGGGACTCAATCCCTGGTGTTCTTGTTGAAGGCTTGTTAGGTGGGTAGCCCCTTAGTACCCTATTTCTTACACTTAATGCACTGGATCATACCTCTTACTACCTGGATCATACCTCTTACTACTTATTGTCGAGTCCGGGGGCGCATCAGTGTAAACCTTAGTGAAAGTTGAACAATTATTTGGTTACAAGTAAAGGAGAGTTCTAATAGTACCCTTACTTTCGAGTTCTATTCTTTTTAGCAGTAGTTATGGTCTGGTTTTCTTAACTTGGTATTGGGAGCAGGTAACTGACGATACACGTATATCTTCCATTCTGTATTGCATACTTTCCAGAAATAGGCTCTGGTTGATATTACTACTTTCAAGACGTAGGCTAGGTCGGGAGTGACAAAGTTCAAAGGCAATAAGGCTGGGTGGTCCGAGGAGTAAGGCATGGGCTTATGCTTTGGATTCTTATATGGTAGCGTGGCTCTCTATTCTTCTAAGTAGGGGTTTGATCCCCAGTTGTTAGTTAAGGGCGTTAGTACACAGTTTCTTTATTGACTATAGAGGATGAAGTCTTAGAAGCGCCAGCAGCAGTCTCATAAGTAGCAGGTTTATTCCCTATTTAGATATATAGCAGTTTCAGAGACAGTAAGGGGGCAGGCTTTTAAGCAGTGGGTCCCAATCAGTATGACATAAGAGAAAGCATGAGACGGCCACCACACCAGCGCAAGTGTTTTTTTCATTAGCTCTATTATTAGGAGCACTAGGGAAAGTTTGAAAGCAAAGAGAGGTAGAGTGAAAACAAAGATAGTAAGGATTATAAACGAACAAGTCAGGTTTTTAGTTAAGTAGTTAAAAGCCTTCTCGATGCGAGTCGGATTCTTTATTACAATTATAAGAAAAAGTATTGGAAGTGGGGGGAGTGTTTAAAGCCTGTTTGTCATCGGTTCAACTCTTTTACTTACTAGTGGAGTTCCTTATTCCTTATTGTATTGATTTGCTTCTGATAGAGTCACTTTCCGTCTTAGAAACGGTAGTCAGATCCCAAGTGATGAGTGAAAGTATTACTTCTAAGCGTCCGCCCTGTTAGTACTAATTGGATTAACTTACAAGAGAAGCTAGTCTGTAAGTTTCAAAGTGAGTCTGTAAGTAGTAAAGCGAGGCTGAAAACAAGTGTATTAAGGTGGATCGACATAATGAGGCTGATGAGCAAGGCTGTAAGGCGGGGTTGGCAGGGTGAGCTAATGAGTCCATACAGAATAGAATGCAATCACTGCCGATTAGACTTTCACTGCTCACTAGCAACTCTACTATGTATGATTTTATAGACTTACTTCTGTGGGTAGTTTACATAAGCTCGGTCTTTCTTTGCAGACCAATAGCGAGTAAGGGCATGCTAATAGACAGGAGATATGGACTGATATACAGGAGCTACAGAGTGAGAAGCAATATAGTTTCCATCTTCTATTTAGTAATTGGATTTTTTGTAGTAAGTAGTAAGTAGTTGGTTTCTGAGTTGTTAGTTCGATCCCTCCTTCTCCAGTTCTCTTCTTATGATTACAACTATTATTACATTCTTATCTCTTAGTGGACTTTCTTATTCTATTATTGGGTGCACTAGACCCGTACGCTACCTACAGTATCAGTACTAGATCCTAGCCTTATAGCTTGTTATCAAAGAATGAGTAGTTACCCAGCCAGGGCAGACTAACGGTTAGTATTTTCATATAGGCTGTTTCCGAGTAGTTCTATTCGTTGGTGCACTAGTGAAGCCTGTTGGGCATTGTTCTTATTCTTTGAGTTTGAGTAGTTTCAGAATACAGCTAAGGAGCCTAGTCCTGAGATAAGGTATAGTGAGAATAAGACGACTCAGTATCAAGTGAAAGAAAAAGAAGACTAGGGGATTCCAAAAGAGATATAGAATGCAAGTCGAGGTAGTTAGCCTTGTTGTTACTAGGTTTGAGTTTGATATAGCTACTATAATACTACTTAGAGGAAATAGTCAGAATGCCAGGCGGGGAAGTCATACCAATAGCCAGGAGAGTCGGACTAAAGCGAAGTAGTATAAATTAAGCGCACCTCCACGAGTCTGATGAGCAGTAAAGAAAGGTTATGAAGTAGTAAAGTTAGTCTGAGAAGCACTCGTTTCATTCCTTTGATCTGGTGTCTATCCCTGCACTACTTAGTCAAATTCCCTCTTCTAAGTTAGAGTATGTTTGCCAGTATGTCAAGACCTGTATACTTTCTGATTTGTTTCAGTCCCACTAGCATCAGTGCAAGTCTGTTTGCCCGCAGAGTCCATTCCTTCCTTAGAGTTGAGTTCGCCAAACAAGCTTGGGAACAACGAAGCAACATTCCTTTTCCCGTTGTAGTGTACCAAGAAGGGAGTTAAGAGTAAGCTGTAAGATGTTATATCATCTACTTCTAATTACCCAAATCTATCTCATCTCATAAGACAGGCTTCAATCTATCACTAATTACTAAATGAAATGCAAATCACCCTTTCTTTCACAATACCACTATCCTATATCTTTGAACTCTACCTGATACGACTTACTGCGTTGCGAAAGACTAGAAACTAATGCCTTGAATTTAAGCGCTTAAGCTTTAATGAAGAATATCGGCACCAAGCTTTCTACTGCTGGACTTCTTTCGGATGAAATGAAAGACAAGGCTGTGGGACGTGGGTACTAATCAAGTCTTATAAAAGAATAAATGCAAGAAAGACTCACTAACGCACCTTTACGAAAGAAAAGAATTCAGCGTGTTAGCGAGCTACGCCTTTCTACTTAAGCTTCCTTCTGGATACAAGATTATTCCCGTAAGCAAACACTACATAGTCAAGAGATGCTTCAGCACCTAACAATACCATTAAGCAATAAGGGGCCTCAAGAAAAAGTGTTATTATTTTGATTGCCCAGTTTGCCGATATGAGTTCAACAAGTTATTTCCCTTCACCATTTGCCGATATGAGTTCAACAAGTGAGTTTCGTTTGCCATAATAGGGTAGAAAAGCATTCTTTCGGTGCCTATGCCTCAGAGGAAGGAGTCAGCACAGCAATTTCTTTTACAAATCTATATGTTTCACACGCGCTATAGTAGTCCATTAGCCCTTGTGAGCGGGCCGAGCGGGTACTAACGTATGCACAAGCCGTTCTTAAGTCAGTGGTTAGTTTTTAGAGTTTCCAAAGTGAGCAGTGTTGTTAGGGAATGCATAGAGAACAAGAAGCAAGGTAGTAATTATACTCTTTAAGTAGTAGGGATGGTCGAGTAATGCCTCATTCTAAACGGAAAGGCACAAAAGTCAGCAGGTAGGGTAAAGCATAGAACGAAGGAAGGTTTCTTTCGAAAGCAATGGAAAGGGGAAGTCGCGAAGTTCAGGTTCAATGCAAACTTCTATTACGTTGTCGGTGCCGCCCGCTCTTGTGTCTCAGTTTACAAGAGAACGAAAGTCAGTGTTATACTCAACTCAAAGTTCTCGGTGGTGCTCTTGTTAAGTCAATGAGATCAGTAGCAATTCCAGTTTACGAGATGGGTGCTTCTTCAGCGCTTCAATCTTTTCCTTATGAAGCGAGGTTAACTTAAGTATAGAAAATATGGTAATCTTCAATTCGATTCTTTTTGCACTTCAAGTAGAGTTTCAGGGTGTGCCTCGCTTATTGAGTTGACGACTAGCTTATTTAGTTTGCGTTCCGGTAAGAATCCATTACTTCATAAGCGATAAGACAATTAGTTTCATCCCGGTCTACTATAGAATCCGGGGGATCTGGATCTTCAACAAACAGTAGAGGGAGAATTCTATGTGAGGTAACATTCTTCTATCCCAGGTGCTCGAAAAGATGGATTACTTTTTGACTCTGCGTTAAAATCAATTCCCACACAAGAAAAAGACAATCAGATTTTCTGCGCACTCACTAACTACAAGGATTAGGGGGTATTTTTGACTGCTCAATTCCATAGGCGTGTGAGGGAAATTCATGTTTCACTTATTCAGCGTTAAGTATTGCCAGGCCCAGACCTCAGGAGTCATAAAGTATAAGTCTCAGAGAGCATATAAAAGTAGGGTTCTGTCCTTTACCCCTGCACTAGATGGCCTTCCCGCTCACTCACTAGGGGGCGCATATAACGCATAAGTTTGGTAAATATGGAAATTGGAGATAGAAATTCCATTATTATATACAAGCTTCTTTCTACTGTTCCTTCCGTGTTTCATTTCACTTCTTTCTACTGTTCCTTCCGTGTTTCACTTCCTTCTACTGTTCCTTCCGTGTTTCACTTCCTTCTACTGTTCCGTTTAAAGAGCTCAATCCTATGATTCTGATTACAAATAGTCTTCCTAACTACCATGATTAATGCTAAAGTAAGCGCTAAGTCAATCATACGCGTTGGTTCCTACGAGTGTTAAGATGGATTCTTATGTCGATGCAGTAGCTCCTTATCGGCCACCGGTGCTTTTGTGGTCGACTCTATAAGGTGCTGTTTCAAGAGCAGATGCTTTATTTGAAGCTAATAATTAGGGAATAACATAAGTTTGTGCAAGTCAAAGGTGCAAATGCAAAAGTTTGTATAGATTGTAAGTAAGATTATTTCATTATATGGAATCTCGGTGTTGGCGCAGCTGCCCGCTCAAAGTACTTTCTACAAGTTTTCAAGAAACAAGCTTTGTATAATATGTATAGCGTTAGCCGAGTTTGTTGCTTGTTCCCTTGCTTTAAGAGAGCGTAACCCAATCGAATGATGATGGAATACGAGTACTACCAATAAGAGTGGAGCTGGTAACTAGCAATTTCGCTATTCACTATAGAACCCAACTGGCAAAAGCGAGACTGAACCGACTGTAAACAATACTTGAACTTTAAACCGGGGATTCCACTACAGCCAATGAGACTGTGACTCACATCTAAGAGCCTTTCCTCTGGGTGGGTTTTTCCAATCTGATACTCGCTAACCATATCCTGTATCCCTAGGTTGCTTCCGGGATGCATCGGTGAAAGTGCTTCACTAATTACTTAATTGCTACCAAAACCTATAGACCGTAGTGCTTTACTTGTTTCCAAACTTATACACCACCAACAGAAGGCTGGAACGGATACTAGAAAGATTAGAACAGTTCCATCCAATACTTGATCTTCAAATAATACATTCAACTCAAAACTGGTGATTGAACTAGTGCCAACGGGACTTGAACCGCTGCTAACAAGACCTACAACCTCCCTAGTAGATCAAACGAGTGCTTACAAGATAAGATCAAACGAGTGCTCTAACAAGATAAGATCAAACGAGTGTTAACAAGGCTGAACCTGTTACTTATTAGAATCGAATTCTACTTTGTTTCTCTAATCAACTACTAGGAAAATACTCGAACATCTTATATGAAAACACAAATATCAATACAAGTAAACGGAACAATCAATATTGGATAAAGGAACGCCAGGAGCAATACGGAGAATCCTATTTGGTACAGTAAGGCTGTTATAGGAGGAAAATAGATTGAGCTACGTTACGCTTGAAGTGAAGGCTAAGTGAACTACCCTTTATTTATTAAAGACATCATGTAACGGAAAAAGCCTGTGCTCGCCTAGATCTAAACGGGGAGGGGCCATTCCTCTTTCTTAGTCTCCCTAGTCTCCTTCTTCGGGGTTACTATCCGATGTACCTTCCCCTCCATGCTAGTATGATAATCGCCTCTTGCAGTTGTGGATTAGGACTTGCCTTGTAGTAGTTGCTTGGCCTGAACTTATAAGTACTGGCTTGCGCTATTCTTTTTGCGGAAATGCATTCGGTTTATAGTCAAATCCCCTTCCCCACACCTATATTGGAATTGGTTTATTGACATAGCAGCAATAGAAACAAACTAATGTTAGAACGATAAAAGGACTGATGTACTTGGGCGCTTAGTCTCACTTTGCTACATCTAAGGCTTGCCCTGCCACCTATTAGTCTTGATTTCCTGCCTTTATACCCTGTCTTCTATTCTTTGATTTATCCCTTCTTGACTCTTAGACTCCTTCTTATTAGATTATTATAATAGAGCTATATTATGAGAAGCACCAGGGTGAGTTTAAGTAAAGTAAGCCGGATTTCCCCATTCCACTAGTTTACAGTCTATTAGTTGACATTCTACTAGTTTCCATTCTATGGGGCAGTCGCTGAGTCTGCTTATTTGTAGTTCAATCCTTTCTGGCACTAGGTAAAGTACTAGAAGCACCGGTTGGTCATAGGCTCATAAGCAAATAAGTAAGTAAGGATCCGGTTCAGCAACTAATAGCCCTAATAGAAGTGGAGCGGGCCTGGGATATAGTCAAGTAATTACTAGTAGACAGTCAAGTAAAGCTGAGAAACAAACATGGGAAATGTATGCAGCGGTGCTAGGTTGAAAGCGAAGATAGTAAGCCTGATAATAAGTATAGTAGGGATCCAGATGTCGAGTGAAAGTTTCATAGATGCTAGTTTCAGAATGGAAGGTAGGGTGGGCAGCTTCGAGATTGGTAGTGAAAGTCCTATAGTCAGTGTCCGATCTTATAGTTATATTAGTTAAGCCTTGAAAACAGTAGCCTACAGTCTAATAGTCGTGAGTTTAGTAATGAGATGGAGTAGCGGCTTGATGAGCGAAAGCCAGGACCTTGTTGGTTTATTAGTGAAATAAAGTCTTATATACGGTAGTTCCATTCTTCTCAGTAGGTGCGTTAGATCTTATCTTCTCAGTAGGTGCGTTAGATCTTATCTTAACTCTTCCCTTTTTACTAGATGCGCTGGGGACTTCTACAACTAATACTCTCTTATGCGCTAGGCTTACTTCCAATTTTCCTACTTTTTATTGGCCTTATTTACGGATTGATTCTTTGACCGGAATTAATAGTCTGAGTTCGATTCCACCAGTAAATAGATAGAGCCTTGTTAACAGTTATTTGATTTTGATAGTTAGGTCGAATTTCCTTTTTCTAGTAGAATTCTTATTAGCATTAGTATAGGCTTGATTAGTTGTAGTTACAGCTTGAAAGCGAGGTGGGGTAGCTTCGAGATCGGCAGCTGGAGAATGGGATAAAGCATTGAATTATAAGTACTGGTTGCTACTAACTAGTATAGAAGGCTAACCAGTGGAATACGCTTAGCAAGATGCTAGATCACAGTAGCTACAGGCCTCTAGTCCTTACTTGAAGAACAAAAGTCAGGAAGTGCATGCTTAATATCTAACATATAGTGAAGTAAAGTCCGATGAGTACTAGTTCGATCCTAGTAGCGAGTAGTTCTAGAATCATAGAAGTGAGAGGCAGGCTCAAATTATCGCATAGGTACTGAGGGAACAAGTCAGCTTATGAATTGCCAGCTATAGTTTTCTCCCTTGTTGAGTAAGTCTTTGTTGGCGTACCCTTTCGAGTAAGTCTTTGTTGGCGTAGTAAAGGGAGGTGCTTCTTGACCCGAACCTCCATCTCTGGTGGCGACTTTCAATTGAGCAGCTTAACTTCAAAACGAAACGCAAGTATTTCATTCTGCCCGTAGCTCCGGTGGGCATGAGATTAGAGCTAGATTCGATTCGGCTTCTATATACGAGTCAACTCAAACATAACTTGTTGAACCGGCAACTTGACTGGAATATCTCTATTATTGAGCACTTGTCTCTTATCTTTCACTAGGTATAGATAGATTTTCGTAAATAAAGATACTGGATCCCTTTCTTCTTCCCCGAGAACTACACTTGTGAATTCTTCACCGACGGATTCCACTTGAGGATTCAACTCATTCACTACTGGCTTTGAAGCGGGATCTGATAAGGAAGCAGGAGATAGTACGAGCTTTCAAGCGGTAAGCATATTCCTCTGAAGTAGATTTCTGGAAAGTCAAAGAATAAACTGGATCAGGCCAATACCCAGAATAAGCTGGATCAGATGAAAGGTATTGCTCTATAAGAATAAAGTGATTGATCTGAATCAAGAGTCGTAGCAGGGTCATAAAAGTATGGAATTGGGAAGTAAAACAGCCTTTATTCCCAGGTAAGAAGATCTTCTGAGCTAAGATGAAATTAATGTTTAAGTAGAGGGAAAGACGAATGAGTGTGCTAACATGAGCTGCTATATGAAATTCCTACTTAGGTGAGATAGATTCAATTCTGAAATGACTATTAGCACATCAGTAAGAAATTATTGTTTGCCAAGAATATGCGCTCGATAAGAAACCGCAGCTTCAAGTTGCATTATTGATACTTATAAGAAAGAGTGTCATCTGTTTCTAAAGTTGTTAAGGAGCAATTGAATATGTAAATGGTTTCCTTGGGTAAAAGCAGCAAACTTATTACATGACTTTCCGGGGTAAGGAGATAGCTCTGACTCAACTTATATACCAACAAACCCTGTGTACTTAGCGAGCTCAACACCCTTTGAACTTATTGCTTTGAAAGACAATCCATCACCTCTATTAAGGTCAAGCCAATCACCGAACCTAGACTTCGAACCCTTAAGAAACCGGTATTCAGTACTTTGAGCTAGAGCGGGACAATCAGAATAAGTCCATTCCTCGTAGATATGATTAAAGTAGAACAAAAAGAGACTCCACTTCATCAGTACGTACACCTCGCCTCAAACCCAGTACTTTCTTATGAAACTTACTAGAAGGGCCTCTGCGTGAATAATGGAATTGTTGAGCACATGGTATATACAGGCATCCCTAGCCCTTATCCTTAGTCTCTGATCCAGCTTCCAATCTAGTTTCTATTCAAATATACTGGTGTTTTTCTAATACTTATTTTCTTTTGTCGACTCAACTTTCATTGCTTCTTCCGTTTTAGACTAAACCGCTTCAAGTGAATCTCTGACTCTTGACTTTAGGGAATGGATCTAGCCTCTGGCTTTTACCTCGCATTCTTCGAACTTACCTTACAGGAACAGAACTAGACCCGGCATTGCTCAATGGCTTCTACCGAGCTTAAACTAAAAACTCGGAAGAAACTTGTAAGTAAGAGAATGAACCCTGGGCTAACAGACTAGAGCTACTCCTAACAGGGCCTCCGCTACTGCTTGCTATCAGAAGACAGCTACAACTAATTAGAATCAAAGAAGGAAGTCGTGTGACTCCACTAGTGACTCGAAGAGTGAAAAACGACCCCGATAAGAAAGACCTTAGCCCCAAACTAATACTTGACCCAAGGATATGGACCCTGGGAACACCCAGCAACTCTTTAAGGCGAGAACTGCTGATCCGTCTTAATCATAAAGAATCAGACTCACTAACTACTCCCTTAGGCTTACCTTACTGCCTACCGCTCTGTAGATCCTTACTTGCTTTCTTTAGCTCCGTCCTCGTTCTGTTACTAATGCTTTTCATTCTAATAGTTGTACTTAATCACTTACGCTGGACCCTTGCTTTGCTTGGTACTAGGGCAGAATCAAACTCTTAAGAAAGGATAATTAAGTAGCAGGTATCGGATTGGAACTAATGCCAAGAGAACAGGACTGAAAACGCTGCTTTCAAAACGACCATTGCTTGCTTTCATGCTTTAACTACTGATTATAAGACTGAAGGCTACTTCTAATAACGAAACAAGAGAAAGGGAATATCACTACCGAGGGGGGCCGGCTTAGAACAAAGGTATCTAGGCTTGCGCTATAGTAAAGCAAGTAACTCACTAACGCACTCAACACCTTACTGACTATTTGCATTATCGCTTCTGGGCTTTACCCTTCTACTCAACACTAGGGGGCCAACGACTACTTTGAATATGTTAACTAAAAAGGGACTTCCACTGGTGCTTCTCGGGCTAACGTAGCGCACAATAACTCGCTTTATTGCTTATGAAGGTAAGTCTGCTTTTACACTTCTTTGAATTCTGCAACTGATGCCTTACATGCTACAACTAATGGCCTTATTCCTGCAGCTAGAGTAGGTCTTTCCCTTCTCTAATTAATATAAGAATTCTTACTTACAATAGTTCATCGATCTAGTACGAAGGTACGGGCACAACAATAGAGCGTTGTAGGAAAACTCATTATTCAAGTAGCTAATCTTTAATACGGACATAAATCAGGGGAAACTCCAATAACCCCATTTTGACTAGGATCTTTTCTCTGCTCCCTATTCTCTATGTTAGCTATGGAAACGAGGAAATCCAATACGGATTTTTAGACCCGAGCTGGTGGAACTAATTCTTTCATTGCAGGTCCTTGCTTTTACTCTTGCTTGTTAGTTCCGGTTTTCTACTTACTTAGTTATCTTGTTAGTTCCGGTTTTCTACTTACTTAGTTATTTCCCTTTGTTATAGGCATCAAATGAATTATAAGCTATATTGGTGTTATTAAATGATCTATTTACTAGAAAACCCAATAAGTTATGCCAATAAGTTATGTTTTAGTGCTTTTTCACTAATCTCTTTAGGAAAGATAGTGTTACGCGTCAGTAAGGATCAGAGGGATCAATACAAAGAAAGGGAATGAACCTAAAGAAAGGGAATGAACCTAGTACTGGCAAGGCAGCAGCTCACAATAAGGAACTCCACTAGAAAAGGAAGGACTCAACCCACTGACTAAGCATAGGTACGGGTAGCGCATACTGAAATTAGTCCATTTGTACAAGAATTGAAGTCATCAGTTACAGTATCCGGATCAGCAGTTAGAGAGCTTTGAAGTCGACGGTGCAAGCCTTGGCTCCGAGTGAATTTCTCGCTTTTGCCAGTTTGTTAGTGAATCCGCTTGTTCGAGAGAGACTCTGATGCTTATGTACTATTATAAGTCTGTTACCGCGTGTTGATGCGCTATCCTCGTCTTGGCCTCTTTTCCAATTGATTGGATTTTCTTCCTTTTATGAAACTACCCTATCCAACCAAGTAAGTCAACTACCATAGCCGCCAAGCCACTACTAGTGGAATTAGTAGAATCCCTAGTGGAATCCCTAGTTTTGTCTTCCAGTCTTGTTGAGGGTGCCAGGTATGATAGATGATAGGCTGTTCTTGTTCTTGTTGTTGGCGACGAGTATCCTTCACTTCAGTTAGAGGTCCAGTATCAAGTTCTGTTCTGGTTTCCTTGGCCTTGGGTACTTGTGTTGCGGGAAGTCAAGGAAAGGACAGTTTACCAACCAGTGTTCGAGATAAGAATTAGAGCTATAAGACAGAGTAGTTGACGCTTTCCCTTGTAGTGGTCCAAAGAATGTAGTTCGGCTAGCTAAAGGAGTTGACTATTTCAATGAATGAGTAGCGCCAGAGGAACTTCTTAAATGAAAAGAAAATCTGATAATACAAAGGCTTTGATGCGCTAAGTCCTGAAACAGACGAAATAAGGACTTATGAATAACTCAATTATCATGTATTTATGCGCGAGTCTTGCCTTTGTGGCAAGATACGATAGAATGAGGTAACTCACCTAGTTCTCTCAACTCAACTAAAAAGCAAGAAGTCAACTAGATCAAGTAAGAATTGACCTACTTCCTCCACCCTCCTATACTCTATTCTGATGCTAGAACAGATACTATACTAAGAATGGGATAGATCCTAGCAGATTAGAATAAGATAATAGATTGTTAAAGAAGGAGACTTCACACAACTCCTATAAGATAAGTAATAAGGTATAAGTATAAGATAAGTAATAAGGTACGATCTAGCACATTAGGCGTACGATGTAGCGCATTCTAATATCAGAAAAAGAATGTAGCGCATTACTGTAGAAGACAAAGAGTAGACAACAACTGGAACTGGCTGACAAGGAGCTCTAGCCTACTTGACTGCTCTATGTGGGAAAGCAAGATGAGCATGAGAAATTCAGGGATGGGAGCCAGAGGTCTTGTTGCCAGAGAGGAGCCAGAGGTCAGAGGTAGAGGCGCGTGAGAGAGATTCCCGAACACAGGAAATTCTTCTGAGAAAAGAGAGTAGATGAGCAAGTATAGTAATTAATAGAGTGTAGTTACCCAGTTGAGTTTAATAGTATAGTTTCATAGTAGTGGCTTGGTTAGTGGAATTCTGGAATAGAATCTAGATAGTGACCCCAACTTCTATAGATTTATTTAACAGGAGAGTCGGCTCACTAACGCCTAACATTTGTAGTTACTTGTTCACTCCTTCGCTTACTTCGTCTAGCTAAAGTGAGTTACCTGGCCAAGCAACGGCTATTGAGCAAGGGGGAAAAAGTGATGCACCCGACCTCCACTTTGAGTTCTTATCCCGTATCCGCTATTTCAACTTATTCTTCTCTTGTTCCTACTCCGGCTCTGGCTTCTGTTGATTCTCTTGCTTCTTTTGACTTTAAGTTAAACACGACCCACACCCCTTAACTAAGCACATGGGTGATACTTTCGATCAATCATCTATTACTGAATGTGGTAACCAACATCTATTACTGAATGTGCTAGAGAGTACCAGCTCCATTCTTATACACCCTTGTCTTATTCTAACTTATTGGGAAAAGAATCCTATATAGGTTGAGATGGGTTTTCTTATACAGAAAGTGTACTGAGTAGGTGGAGGAGCCCAGTACTTATAATTTCGGAGTTTCTCTTGTTTTTGTGATTTGATTCTAATGTATTAATAACCAAGTCCACCAAGCAATGTAGTCAGACCGCCAAGGAACTACTGGACAAGCAAAAAGTTATCATCCGAAATTTCTTCTTTTATCGAGGGGCAGGAGCCCCGGTCACATTTCATTAAGATGGATTGCAATAGTAGTCCTTCTTTCTATATTTTGGATGGATTTCCATATTAGTAGTCCTTCTTCTTTATTTTGTCTGTGATTGTGGAGCCCTCGTTCTCATTCCTTTCTTTACCGGTCGCAAGCAAACCAATCAATAAGAAATAGGGAAGATGTAACAACTTGATTCAAGTCCGCTAGTCGGAAGCCATCACTCAGCAGGACTTATAATTCTGGCTTCTTCATCGCCCAGCAGAGCAACTCCTTTTTTGACATTATTGTGATTTTAGAGATTGGCAAGAGATTTCGCCAGTCCATTCCACTTATGTGCCAAGAAAGAAAAGTGTGTGAACCTAAGGCGAGTCCGCTCTTATGGAGATGTTAAATGAAAAGATGAGCTTTCTTCTTGTGGGAATGTCTAGTCTATAGCTTTCCGCATTCAAATGGATAGCCTTCTTTTTTATGACTAAGACCACCTCGTTCGGATCTATATTCATAACCACCAATAGCTTCGGTAGTCAGAGTGAGGTGAGGAACAAGCTTTGTATAATGATGTTGCTTGCGCTGTAGTGAGCGGAACTGGCCACGAAATGACTTTCTTTGTTTGAGCATAAGCGGTTACGACCCTAACTCGTATACTCCGAGCACGGTCAGTAAAGCAGTCAATAAGGAAGGCAATTCTGGTACTTTAACGAACACGCCTGTGAACACCTATACTCTATTCAAAGAAGCAAACACGCAGGGCTATAATTCAATAAATTACTGGAATAAATCGTACAGAGCGTGGTGAAAGGATATCATCTCATCTCTCTTCACTTCACTCAATAAGCCCGGGGCCAAGAAACTAGGCGCCAGACAAGCAACTACTAGTATAAGAAGTCATAGAATAGTTAGTATAAGTATACTTACCCTATTCTTAGTAATTAAAGGAATGCGCTATCTCGTACCTTCTGTTTAAGTCTTAATTGAGAGGTTACTTTTGACTTTGTGGGTTACAGTTCCCATTCTGCAATTCCTAGTTCAGAGCACAGAGCACTCGATTGGCTATAAGGAGTTGGATTCGTTGGCTATAAGGAGTGGAATTCATAGTTTTAGGTCGGCGAGAAGGACTCAATTCGAACTTTCAATTAAGAGCGCTAGGTTGGGTTGGGTGCCAGCTTCTATCTTACCTGGTTAATTCTTCTGTTTATAATCTTTCTACAGTTTCTTCTCTTTCGTCGACAACACTGTAACTGTAAAACAAGTATGTTAGGACTTAGGTGTAGAAGTAAGAGGAGAGTACACTAACTCCTTCGCTTTCAAGGGAACCAGCTAGAAACTCTCAAGGGAACGAACTGCGCATCCATACTTCGAGTCTCTTTCAGTGTAAAAGTAAGCAAACGAAGTTATTACAGTTCCTTATTTCTTCGGGGGGCAAGTTCCAGTCCTGTTTTTAGGAGTCGGAATTCCAGACAAGAGGATACTGTGCTGTGCGAACAATAGAATAGAGTATTGGCAAGGAAGTATAAGCAACATATCGAAGAGTGAAAGAGTTAAGTGCGAAGAAAGTGTATACTCGATATGAAGCAACAGTAATAGAGTAATATATGATACTTATGTGCTCTAAACAAAGAAGTAAGAAATAACCCATTAGAAATACAGAATAGAACTAGAAACTCATGAATAAGAATAAGGTACCACCAAGAGTCAGAATCTCGGGTATGCGCATGTAGTTAAATAAAGAATTACATACATATGAATCAGAATAAGTGGTACACAATCTAGTGCCAAACAGATTTCATTGCCTTCTCCCGCTTCTGATCCTTCTCTTTCAACAATAACTTGACTTTCTGATTCTTACTATATACAAGCCCGAAGCACAAGGTCTTTCGCCAGCATCTGATCCAGCGTATTCTTGAGTCGACTTGGAGGCGGGACAATATGTTTCATTTCCTGCTCCTAGGTATGTGTTTTAATGAGTTCCACTACTCTACTAGGGGCTTAAGAAGAAACAGTTCAAAGAGAATCCAGTAGCTTGGCGACTCCATTATAACTCATTAGAACTCTGAACTCTGACTCCCGGTTTCAACTTTACTTCCCGTGCCAACACCCTCCCTTTCTTTGGAATCTGATACTTCACTGTCAACTCTCCCTAACTCTTTAGCAGATACGAAAACAGGAACAGCTCCTTTAGCCTTATCAGATACGAAAACAGGAACAGCTCCTTTAGCCTTATCAGATACGAAAACAGTAATGGAACTTGCAGCTTACAATCGAACCCTCTCTCGCGGATTATTGATTGGCTTTGATCTTAGGTTGTATACGAGAATGTTCTTATAAAGCAGAAGCCAGAGAATCATAAGGAGCAGGTAAAGGTAAAGGCTTGAACTTCATCTTTCTTTTATCGCCCATACCAGAATAAAGGAATTGAACAGAGCACCCTTTCTGAACGTGCAACTCCGGAATTGCCATTTGACTCTCTTGCATCGCACAGACAGATAAGATTTGATCTCTTATAACTCAACAAGCGCAACTCATTACTCAACAAGCTTAGGCGCAACTCATTAATTGGAATGGATTCTTTCTTATCGAGCACCTGGTGCAAGAAAGTCATAATTTCCTCGACTTTCAAGTTTCTTCCCCATATCTTGCTGGTTCAGAAGATCTTCTTGCCCTAACTCCACTTGAAGGGAACTTTCCGATTGCAGATGATGAACTTGATACTGGGATCTTGAGTTGACTTTGGCCAACCACCTATATCAACTTTAGTAAACCCACCGCTTGCTGCTGACACAGATGAAAGTGGAACAGGCTATTATTCTGGTCATTACTTTTAGTGGGCAACTCTTGTTCCGTTGCTTCTTGTTCTTTCGCTGTCTAGCGTTAGGGAGCTACTTCACCCAAGGTAGAAGGATTATGATACCAGACTTTAGACGACTTATCAAGCAAGCAACTGCGCCCCGAACTCGTATTGAAGTGGAAGTTATGAATTCCATGAAATCTCTGGGCCAAGTAACTACGTCAGTAGCGCGGACCAAGCAACGGCGCAAGACGTTGGGCGGTAGCAATAGTCAGAGGTATTACAAGTCATTACCAAGTCCTGTTTTTGGCTCCTGTTATGAGCAGACCTAGTTGAAATCTTCTTCTTCTTTCTAAGATGAAACAAGAACTCCACGCCACGGTAATAACCGCTTGCTCCCGAACTCTGACTTGTCTAGCCTGTTTCCTTTCTACTTAACCGCTAGGGGGTATGGGTCAATAAGCGATAGCGCAACGGCTTGAATAACTTCATTTTATCATAAAGGGAGACCCACTAATAGAATCGCATATGGGAACTAGACTCCAGTAGTGACTTGGCAGACTTGAAGAAGCACCAAAAGAGACTCCCTTCCTTCCCGCCCTTCGTTTGCTGCTAATGACTTGACTTAACTGCAACACACACCTATGATTCTCTTGTAACTGCTTCATCTCGGCACAGCGTAGTCTCTTGTCGATGTTTACTTTGGTCAATCACCCCTCTCTCACATTCCGTACTTACCGCGCACACCTTGATACCAGACTCCAGATTCTTATGCCTCAACCGATCCATCTGATGCTGATTCTCTCGTTGACAACTTGATAACTGTGGATTCACTCTCTGGTCAACAAACAGATTCCACTCTCAAAGTCACTACTAGTTATAACCGGAAAAGCTGCTTGAATATAGTAAGTGCAAGCAACGGAGTAAGGCTATAGCAAGGGCAAAAGAACAAGTATAAGAAGGAAGATGCCTAGCCTACGGAACCAGTCTCCTGTTGGATCCCGCCCAGCAACTAGACAAGCAACTTCATATTCTATAGATACTCCAAATATACTCATAATATATATCTATGGCAACTGGCAACTATGAAACGAGTTATGAGCAAGGGAGTTCCGAGTTTCATTCAATACCGGAGTAGTGACTTGCCTGCTGGGCCCCTAAGGTTTCATTCCCTATTCTAATACTTATCTAAAAGTAGTGCTCTTTCTTAATTCTTCAATTCCTCATTCTGTAATTATGACTTGTGCTGCTGGTAAGGAATCAGTTAAAAGATCTGTATCCGGAGTAGGAACTAAAGAATAAGTTGTATCCAGAATAGGTGAAGAAACAGGTACTTAGGTAGGGGTTTAATAGAAGACATAGGAATACGTAGTGACGGCGTAGTTACTTGGCCATTAGTAGTTGCTAAGTTCACTTGGCCTTTCTGTTCGCCCTGTTCTACTTTACAAGTTTCTTCTATACACCTACCATCCATGTGCAAGTGAACACTCAATTCTGAAAGCCACAGATGAAGCAAAGCATGGAACTGTAGTGGGCATTCGCTAAGATCGTAGGTTGGCGCTGAGAGAAGAGGTTGTCTAGTTTTCTCGGTGTTAGAGAAGTGAAGCGGTTACAAAAGGAGATGCGGATGCTTTATCTTTACCATTTGATATACCATGACCAGGTGCTCACCAGTCTTGTTTCGGGAGCGACTTCTCTTCTCCTTGTCTACGAGTTCCAGAGATGTGTTCGGCGGCAGCACAACTGTTCATCCGCCAAGTCCTTTATACTGGGCGTCAGGAGTTGGGTTGATGGCTACTATTATATTATTTGCTATTCCACAAATCCCGGAAACTTGACTTTACTTGCTGTTGACTGTTATTAACTCCTAATGCTCTTGTCTACCATCTTCACTTAACCTTGCAACCACCAACTACAGCGGGACAAGAAGGCCTCTTTCTCGTACTTTAACACAGAGGTGAAACTACGTTAATGGCAAATGACCCTATTAAACCCACTTATCTGCTCTTCTCTTATTTATCTGCTCTTATCATGAATTTTCTCCCATAAGAATTAGCTGGAGCAGACTCTTTATCAGGAGTGATGAGTAAGTACTCCAACTCCAAGGTAGAAACATAAGAATAGGATTTCACTAGAGAATAGGGTGATACTCGGTATAATAGAAGAAGTCACTAACCTAGGCTGCGGGCTCTCTTGTGAAAGTAAGTAGAATGGAATTATAAGTACTGGTCCTGTTATTTACCTTGTTGGTTCCTTTGCTTCCTTACCAGTTATTGCTTACTTTTCCGCTGCTGAAGCTTGCTCATTTGCTGTTGTTTTTCAAAGAATTCAGAATTTCGAATAATAGGTGTAACTCGGCTGAAACCTACTATCCGGGAGAAAAAAGGGGCATAAGTAGGATGGATCATCTTAAGCAGGAGAGGAGCGAGCAAGGTACTGGTCAGGAGTAGAGATATAACACTTCGTACTCTTTCTTGAAAGTATTAATTGAAGAATTGAAAACAAACATCTAGTGTAAGGTATAGCGCCAGGTGCTCTTTCTCTCTTGTAGTAATTGCAGAATTCATAATAGGGTTTGGATCTAGCACATTTAGTAGTCATATTAGTCGTAGAGTGATAGAATAAACATAATTTACAGTAGGAATAGAAAGTGAGTAATATAAGTAAGTCATATACTAAGATGAGCAAATCAGTAATAGAGCAAGTAAGAATATCCATGAAATAAGGTACGAGCTAGCGCATTCACTGTAAACTAATAATTCCACAGAGTAAGCAAGTTAAGGAGCAGATCAAAGAGGAGCTGGTAAAGGTAAAGGTGTGCGCAGAAGACAGAGAATCCGCGGGAGTGGGATCCGGGTCCGAAGCTGTTACTTGCTGTTCGAGTTAAGAGCAAGTCCTGTCCGAGCAACTAGGCTTGTAGTTTAAATGAAACAAGGCGATCCGATTTACTATAACATAACTTTCCGGTGTGAAAGATTGGGTGGATTGCTTTTCATAGCTATGTTTCGTACTTACTCCTGTTTCTATGAGTAGTTTTGTCAAAATACCCCTTTACTCCACAAATGAATCAGAGAAAACCCACAGTGGACATACGAGAGCCATGTGTCCAGATATAAGAATAACATAAATACATAAGTCAATCGTAGAGGAGATAGGAACCGAACTGGCTTACTACGTTCTTCACCCAACTCACGTGACATAATAGAGAATTGATTCAAAAAAGACTATTACTTAATCTTGTGATCTTTCTGATATCCTTCTCCAGATGCTTCTCAAAGCGTGGTCTACTGAGGTATAGAACTTGAAGCCCTTGCTTGTTTAGTTGCTAGTTGGGCAAAAGAAAAGAATGGAGTGGAATGCACCACTTATAGAAATGGAAGCATAGTAACCTCTAACCTCCGCATAGCTTGCTTACCGCACTGCAGCGCTTCTCCTTTAAGAACTAAGGCTTGTTCCCTTGCTATCTGACTGATCTTATTCAGATTGTTCCTTTGCCCCCCCCATCTTATTATTCTGATGAGACTTATGGAATTTCACTGACAAACAAAGTAAAGAGCAAAAGAAAAGAAAATCACTGACATGGTGGAGAACCCGGTAAACTGCCCGCCCTTACACTAAGTAATTGAATATATATACCTCACATGAGAGAATCTTTTGTAATCTATAACTCCTCACTGCGGACTGAACTCCAAAACTGACTTGCTAGTGAAAGTGAGAATTTCAAAGAATATCATTGAGTGCACACATATCATATAATTGATGAAAAACACAGCTAACAGCTTACTTCATGAATTACAGTAAGGGTAAACGCTACAAGAAAGGTTCGGAAAGGAGAAGTTAAGTTCAGTGAAGAGTCGAGCAAGACAGAAATAGGGATACAAACAAACAAGCAAAACTCAGTTCTAATGGAAGTGTCAAGAGCAAGCAAGTCCAGCATTTTTGACTCCAATTAGTAGAAGAGCCATTATTAGTGGAAGAGCCATTGGGGGGGCAAGAGGCAAGATAACCGATTCCACATTATCCAAGTTGAACAGAGGTCTATGTAGACGCATAAAGGTGCTTCAAGCCCATCTCTGTTTCTGTCCCAACTCAATAAGCTAAGTGGTGTACTGAAGTGAGGTTTTAGGGCCCGAGTATTGCTCTTATCTTTCCCGAGTCTTGCTTTGATTTCCCTTTATGTGGTCGCCCTCTGGGCTTGAAATGGAACTATACTATCTATTCCCATAAGCAATAGGCGAGAAACCATAATTTCCCATAATGGCCTTAGGTGAAACAATCATAATAAGCTTGTTTGCTCGAATGAATGGCCAGACTCACTAACGCCCCCGCACCCAATACAATAGACCCAATACACTATGAGGAGGAAGCCAAGTTCAAGGAATAGCTAGCAACAAAGCCCACGAAGCAAGCTCTTTCTCATTACGGGCTTACGCGAGCGGATTCTACTAAGCTTGTTTGTTTCATTTAGTGCAAAAGAATATCATGTGAGTGCAAGAGCAAAACCAGAATAGAAGATGTTGCACAACTCATATAATGTAGTAACCTCCCTTCATCCTCACTGCTGACATCTTAATTTCATTGAATCGCAACTAGACTTTACTATTATTTGATTGACTTCATTTGTCTACTCTCTTGCTTCCTTGAAACTTCAGTAGAAAGATTCTATTATAGAGATAGAGTCCATCCAGAGAGGCCCTCCCCTACCTTTTCTGTACTAACCTTTGAGAAGCCTTAGCTTTTATATGGGTTTTAGGAAGGAAGAATAAGAGCAGCAGAGCAAAAGAAGATCGGTCGGAGGAAGAATAAGAGCAGCAAGCAGAGCAAAAGAAGATCGGTCGGAGATAGCTGCTTCATGAACTGCCCTGCTCGAAGGGTCGTAGCCCGAACAGACAGACCTAGCATAAGAGGATAAGTTTGACTTCGGAGAGCGGATCTGGACTGATCTTTGACCCGGCTAAAGGATAAGTAGATTGGACTTCTTTTTCATGCCATGCCTTAACCGGAGAGTTCCCCTATGGGGATGGAAGAAGGCTTAAGGCAACTGACAACTTTAGAAGTAAGAACAGTAAGACTAAAACTCACCCACTTCCCTATTAACTAAGATAGGATCTAACAGTTTCGAATTGCGCAACTGATAAAAGAGGAAGCATGCCAGAAATATAAGCAGAACATAAATAAGCTTTGTAACAATCACATAAGGGCGATTACACAGGTATTTCTTGCTTAGCATACCCATTTGAAATGAAAAGAAGAAAGGATGGTCTCCGCTCACTGATGTGGAATTCATTAAGAAAGGAATATTAAAGAGTCGTAAGATTATGGGTTCCCAGAGTATACGGTTGGTTTTCAATAGAATGAAATAGAAGAGTCTGGCATAATCATATTAGAGGGAAGGAATGGAGCCTAAGGTAAGGGCGGCTATCTAACCTAACATTGAATTTCTAAGGATAGAAAGAGGTACAGGCGCTGTCGGAGTCGGGGTACTGTAACGAAGTTAGGCCGAAATGAACGACTCTGCTCTGTAACTCTATTCTAAAGGATAGAGAAAGAAGAAACAAGCTACAAGGGCTCTCGATAAGTATCAAGTAGAAGGTATCTCCACAGAAAGTAGAAGGTATCTCCACAAGCAAACAAAGAAAATAAGCTTAAGTGAGCAACGGAACCTCACTACACTAGATTATATAAGATAAGCAACGGGCCTATCTCCAATTTGTTCTTTTACTTGATTTCCCGTGGGGTTAAGATATTCTATTCAAAGAACTAACGTAAGCATAATGGCAAAAGCGATTATTGAGTGTTTCGTTGAAGCAATACTCTATTTCATTTCATATTCTTCTTGGTTTTACACTAAAATTATCTGATACCTCCATTCTAACGGCGAACTCACATTCAACGCGCTAACACTTAAATATGACTAGAATATATAGCTAGGGTGCCCCCGATATTAGATTCTTTGGAGTTTCAGAGTTAGGTGACCGTTGGAGTTGAGAGTTAGGTAACCGTTGGAGTTGAGAGTTAGGTGACCGCTCCGTGTTCGCCTTTCTTTCCTATAGCCTGAACCACATAGTGGGCAAAACTAACCTCAGCATTAGAAAATAGCTTCTTTGATAACGAATGATTAAGTCGCACCCCAAGTATACGAGTTCAGGTCAGGTCAATAAGGGGGGTTTCGAGAACAATCAAAGGCTTTAGTTAGCTTTGGCACAGAATAAGCAAGGGAACAAACTAGTAACAAGACAAGCTCTATTGCGCTAACTCAACAAACTAGTAACAAGACAAGCTCTATTGCGCTAACTCAACAAACTAGTAACAAACAAGACAAGCCCTATTGCGCTAACTCATTGGAGCGGGTACGTTAGTCAGAGAGTTTGTGCCAGCAGTCATAGGTGTCTTGTCCCTTTTTGCCATCATGCATGTTTTACTTATCTTCTTAAAGCCGTTGCACGTTAGCAAGTTCGGAAGCAAAGCAGTGTTGTTTACCAACTCTAATATATTCAGTATTCAGCAACAACCATTCACTTACATTCACTTACATTCAGCAAGCTCCAACAAGCAACAGAACAAGTAAACAAGTGCTTATGTGAGTTAGCCTAAGTGCGTTAGCTTCCCTACTATGAGTTTCCCGACTAGGATCGGAGTTGTAGGGTTGACTGAAACAAGCAGGGGAACAATAAATGGCAAAAGCAACGGCAAAAGCAACGGCAAAAGCAACGGCAAAAGCAAGGGGTTCTCAAGCAATGCAGTGTTTGTGTTCTTACCAAATTCTAAAGGAAGCAGTAATCTAATGTGTAATAGTGTAGGTTAGGTTATCTTAATCAAGAATAGAGAAATAGGTGCATTCAATGAATAAGAAACAAGAAAAAAGCTTTAGGCTATGGGTAAGTAGTATCGAGTTAAAGAAGCCAACAAGCGAGTTAACAAGTGAGCCCTGCCAATAGCTGAATTAGGGTAATTGTAGTGCGATAGCGAGAAACAGTAGAATATGCAAGCAGTGAGATAAGGTGACTTCTTTTTCTGATAATGGGTGCACAACATTCTTTTCTTTTCAATATGGATAGCGGCGCACAAATCACATGTGTATATAGAAAGGTTCACTTACGCACAACTCAAGTAAGCATCCCGAAACCGATAGTAACCCGACGCACTATTCATCGTCAGGACGAAACTCGAGATTCCACTCGAACAGAAAGATACTCATCGCCCTTTCTTTGAAACTTCCTCTGATCCAGATCTTTCAACAGCTTTTGATCCAGCTAATGCTGAAGTCTATTATTCTATATAATACAATTCCATAAAGTAAAGCACCAACCCTATATCCACTTAGTCTTATTGCGAGCAGTTCAGCGTTACGTTACTTGTTAGTTGTGAACTGTCTTCCTTCACTCAACTCAACCAAGAATCCATCTTTCTTTCGCTTCAGCAACAAATCATTTCCATTGTCAACTCACAAAGAAAGTGCCAAGTAAATACTTGATTCTCGAGCACCCGCACATGGTATATAAACTGGGAAATACACTGCCTCCCTTGCCGCCCCAACCTCCACTCCACTTTCAGAATGTATTGATGGTTCATCTGATCTTGCTCCCATCTTTTGATTCTTATCTAGTTGACTTCACTCGCACCCGAACAAGACCAAGACTTAGAGCATAAGCACCAACACTCGCCCACTTATTGAATTCCTAGACTATACTCGCACTCTTTTATATTCTCTTCCCCTACCACATCCTTGTCTACTTTCCCTTATATACAAGCTGCTTGTCTAGTAGTAACTTGTTTAGTCAAGTCCACCAGTCAAACCCTACATGGAACTTGCTTGCTTGAATAGAGAAAAGATCTGATAACAACAACTCAACTTAAAGAATAGCTTACCACTTACAGCCCGGTCAACTCTACCTGGGTCAACTCTACCATCCCTAGCACCCACTCCATACTTGACTTTTCCCTTTGGCCTTATATACGTTGAATCTGAAGTTTCTAATTCTATGATACATCATTTACTTCCCGCAACTAATCATTCATTTATTATATCGCCTCTTGCTCTTATTTCTTACTATATTGTATATATACCCTCGCGCTTATTCTTACTTTCTCTCAAATTACTCTCTATTACTCTATTGACTCTCTTATTCTTTTTCCTACTTCCTCTACTTACTCTACTTACTACTCTTATACTCACTACTTTTGACTCTTATATCTCTTATCTCTCCCTTTTCTATTCTTACTTATCAAGGAACGTATCTTTCGAACTTCAAAGTATCTCTGTGTTGTGGCACAAGTCCAAGTCAGAGTAGAAAGTGTCAGCTGCAAGGGCGCAAGATGGAAAGTCAAGTGGAGTTAAAAAGAAGTATAAGATTTATCCCACCTAGCGCTTCAAACTAAAGTTAGGTCAGATGAACTTCTTGTAGAGTTGGCAAAAGAACAAGCAAAGGAATCAGAAAGCGGTCCAGAGAGTATAGTCGAGGCCCTTCTAGTAAGTTTGCGAGTGTGAAGCTATGAAAGTGGAGTTCGAGAATGGAAGTAACTCTACTTCAGGATCATGCTACAGGTGCTCAGAGGTTTTACCGATCAGATCACTACAAGGGGCTGAAGAAGCAAGCAGCCTATAAGAAAAGAAGTCAAGGCAAGAAATGGAGTTATCAACCAGATGGTAAAGGTGGAATAAACCCTTCTTTTGGCGACCGGACCTAAACTTGAAGTGAAGATGACCTCTTACCAAGTAAGTAAGCTAGCTAGCAAGGGTACATACAATACAAGCAAACTAGCAACGTTCCTAAGCGCTTAAGGCAATAAGTGAAGTATTTGGAGCACTAGACTCGGTTTGGTTACTTCTTTCTTTATACCTAGCAAAATCCTCTCTTATTAAGGTTATGCCGTTAAGTGGGAATTCAGATCATTGCTTCACACATAGGTTATACTACAGGGCTTCATGCCGCTTTTCATCAAAATCCAGAAGAAATTTAGGTCGGTGTTGATACCGATTTACTTAACTCTTTAAGATGAAGATGTTGGTGTAGTGGAAGGAAAGTATGAGATGGTTAGCGGCTCGAATCTATATCTCCTCCATGGAAAGAAGGGCTATGTACTAAACTACGATTGGGATGCTCGTTCCACTACGATTGGGATGCTCGTTCCTGCTTCTCAGAACCATTCGCTCATTGCTTACTCGGTTCTACATTTCCCATCGGATCTTGTGAGATCGGTGAAGCACTGCCTGCATCCTTATAGCTTCAAAGAAAGAAAAAAGATAAAGAAAGACAACGAAGTGAAAGAGAAAAGATAAAGAAAGACAACGAAGTGGGATGATTTCCCAAGCTTTGATCAAGACAAGAGAGCGCAGAGTGGAGATGAATCGACGGCTGGAGCCATACAGTGAATAAGCTAAGGATAACCTTCTATGGGGCATTGGTTTGCTTTCTAAATAGTAGTGAGTGTTCTTTCAATGGGGCATTGGTTTGCTTTCTAAATAGTAGTGAGTGTTCTTTCAATCAAACAGGACATGCTATCTCGTAAACCCGCTCCCCAGAGTACAAAAATAGGCTTTATCACGAGACTCGCTTAACTTCTTCCTTTCCGCGTGAAACCTAGCTTGAAATAGATATAAGATGCCTAGATTAAGCTATTTCCCGGGTGAGATGCATACTTTCACTCTTGTGGGGTCTGATGGATTTCTCTTGCCAGCCTCACTGGATTAGGATAATGCTGGAAAAAAAGAGCCTATTGCCCATTAGAGAAAGACTTGAATGACTTTGGAATACTACTGCAAGAAAACGAGACTCCAAAGTGGGACCTCCTATAGAAACCATGTAGCCGTCCTCTAAAAAGAGAGAAGATAAAAGGAAGAGAGTACCAGAGAGCTTCTATCTTTGCGTTAGCACATTTTGAGTAAGGTTAACACAGTAGTTAGGTTTAGGTGCTTGGTAAGAGGGACCTACGATCGAGGTTTCGTAGCCTCGTGCTCTAACTCCAAAAGCTACCTGTCGGAACTAGTACTAACAATCCATTCATTCCATTCCGTCTTAGCGAGCGGCACGAGATAAGACATGAGAGAATGGGTGATGCTTATAAAGAAAGATGAGGAAGACGTGGTTTAAAGCAAATATCGATTCATGGTTGACCTTGTTTTCGTGAGTTTTCCCATCATAAAGGAATGGAGACATTGCGAGAGACTCTAGATTTGCTGCTCTACATTTGGAGAAAGTGGAATAAGAAAGGCCGTATACCGTAACAACAAAGAGGCAGATTTGATAACGTTTGGATAGGCGCACGGAGCTAGACCCATCGCAGACCACAAACAAAAGCCTTTACTCTGAAAGGTGGCCTCAGAAAAGCTTGTAAAAAGACCCCCGACGAGAAGAGCTGACCCGACCCAAGCAAGGGCATTTCGGCTGTTGGTCGGTCGGTCAAGAAAGACCTGTCTGTGGGAGACTTTCCAAAAGCTCCTTTCGACCTCAGCTCCGCAACAAAGACCTATACAAAAGAAGGGGACCCGACTGGGGGAAGAGGCGAGGAATATAGTCAATGGATGAATTTCAACCTATTGCTTATACCAGAGAGACTAGTGAGATCGATAGAGATAACGAGGCCAGGCGAAGAGACCAATTCCTTCTTTATTAAGAGAACGAGAATACGGAATGGACCTATACGCTCATTTAGGACCAAAGCGAGGGATTCCTCCTCTCTACTCTTACGCTTATTCGATGAACTCGGCTATTGCATAAAGTGAACTTATATAATACAATAAAACACTTTTTCGAGAAACTAGCATCTTGCATCTCAATTCACTAGAATTCCCTTCTTCCGCTTTGACCAAGCCTTGAGGAGACTACTGGCTAGGAAAGAAATACTCTAATTAAAGGAGGGGCAGATGTTACTATACAAAACAAGATCCATAAGAGGGCGGAGCCTCGGCTCACGTTTTCACTAAAAGAATAAAGCGAGCTCCTCATAGATGGATTCATTGAACCCTATTGCTTATAAAGGACCAGACCCACCAAGAGAAGAGATCGGATTAGATGAAGGGGAGAGATAACTACTATGGAAAGAACGCGAATCGCTTAAGGAATAGAATCTTATACGGAAACGGAATCCACAGCAATCGATGAACTGAGCCCAAGCCCACCTGCTGCTAATGAGAAAAGTCCCATACCACTGCTTATATTAAGTTCTGCTGCTAATGAGAAAAGTCCTACCACTGAAAGAAGTTTCATAAGCAAGCAAAGAACAGATAATAAGCAAGCAAAAAACAGATAATAAGCAAGCAAAGAACCAAACCAATCAATCTCCTTTACCCGGCAAAGAAAGAAAGGCCAGTACTTATAATTCCGGGATTCACACCGGCAACTCCCAAAACACCAGATTAACTGGGGAGCCCGCAAGAAGGGCAGTCGCTTTTTCAACCGAGGCTGGGGGAGATATTTACACAGATGTATTTAATGAAATAGGAATGAATAAGCCAAGCCCCTAAACAGAATTACAGAGACGCGAAAGAAGTGGTTATTAATCTTACACATCACATTAGAACAGCCAAACGGTATAGACCACATTGGATTCATTCATTCTTATATCTTTGAATCGGTCTCAAGTCTTAGGTCTGCGCATCCTTGCTTGAAATAGTTCCTCTCCTCAGGCCCTGGCCTAGTAGCTCGGGAACTGATACTTACATGCCCTTTTCTTCTTTCTCGTCTATGAAGCCTGGGGTCCTTGAAACACTTCTCCCCCCACGTGACGCTCCCAAACCGATCGCTATCGTTTTCTTGCTTTCTTGTTGTCTGGAATTTGGATAGAACGGCTTTCCTTTTATTGTTTAGTGTGTGAGAAATTGACTTTGTTAAGTAAGTGGCAGTTCGTGGTTTCTGGGTATGCCCCACTCACCGTTAAGAAGGAATCAGCTTCGTTTTTAGTTGAGCAAAGGGCTTTCTTCCTCGACTAACAGAGATATTATCAATCGAGAAGAGAATGAAGAGATATTATCAATCGAGAAGAGAATGAAAAGAAAACCACGGCTTAAACAACGCATAAAGGACATATTAGACCACTAGAGCTCCTTGTCGTTTCGGGGAGTACGCGTACAAAAGTTGTATACGATAATCTCTTGGGGTGCAAGCGAGTGTTGTCGTTTCGTTCTGCACTTCTGAAGCGCTAAGTTAATAAGTAGAATCCCCTTCTTTTGGTGCGAGTAAGTATAAGTAGGTGATTGTTGAATGGAGTCTCATATAGAAAGGGAAAGGGTGTAATTATGGAATAAGAGGTGAAGCAGTGCCCAGATGCAGCAGTTTCGTTTGAATTGTTGAATGAAATCTAGCCTAGTGTTTCTTAGGTTTGTGTAGATAGATCTTGGTAACCTGACATTCCTTAGCCCCCAAAGTAAGCTGATAGAGCTGATAGAGCTGTAAAGTAATCTGTCTTTTTTGGTGATTAGTCTCTTTCGGTTTCAGTCGAATCAAAGTTAGAAACTGCCAAGCGGGACAGAAAGGAAAGGAATAAGCGGTGTCAGCTAAAGGAAAAGTAGTGGACAGTGAAAGTGATGAATATCTATCATAAGGAGGATCAGTCAAAAAGGCCTTGTTTTCGGGAACTGCACCCGGACTCGTGCCCCACCCAACCAAGATACTCGTATTGAAGGGCCAACAAACTAGGATGCAACTGGGAAACTAGGATGAAACTGGGAATTCCACTTCATTAACTATACTGGAATTGTTTCACACAAGCACCAACACCAGTCTATCCTCTGAAAGACTTAGAGCCAATCACTTCTCTTTACTACTTCCCACTTGCTGCACTAGCTGCTGACGGAAATTATTACAATGCCCTCTTATCTCTATGACCTAACTAACCCAGCTTCTTTATAAGATTCCACAAGGGAATAAGATGAAACAAACAAGCGATGAAACTAGAGCACCGAACTATACCTTGAGTAGTCGTGAGTGACTTCAAACTGTAGATATGGAAATCAAGTAATTAAGCGGGAAAATACTTATATATCCGCTGAGCTATAAGACAAGCGTATACTAAGGATAAGGTACTACTAAGTGCTTAGTTGGAGGCTTTGAAGCGGGGACAAGCAACATAGTTAGTAGTGCTAAAGGTATGCTCTTCAGAATCAGCAGGAGCTAGAGAAGGCCAAATAGAGAATTCGGGAAGGAAAGAAACAGGATATAGGTTTGGTGCGAGGCAGAGCATAAGTTTCAGTCGAGGTCTTTTATTCAAGTGTAGTTGAAAGTAGTAGTTAATTGTCTAGTAGAGTATCTTTTACAAGCACAGCTCTTTCTTTCTTTAGTATAGTTCACTTTCCTGGCACAGTATCTTCCACTATGGTTCTGAGTGTGATCTATTAGTTAAGTTGTATTGCTTAACACATAGGCTATAATGATGAGCTAGAGCACCCATACATAGAATCATGTAATAACACAGCTTATGATCTGGTTCTTGTTCTTGTTGTTGGCAAAGGATCTTAACTCGTGAAGTCTAGGAAAGGAGAGAGGGTTGGTGCTTACGCTCTAAATAGAGTTCGGCAAGAGGGATGGGATCCTCTGTGTATTGTATAGAAAAGGTTATTCCAGATCCATTCTTTCGAAAAGGAAGTAAGCTATAGTTAGGTATAGTAGCTCACGTAACTCCCGAAAACAGGAAGGACTTGTTCCGTTTGAAAGTAAGCAGAAGACGCAATTGGTTCAACAAGTTACCCGAGAGTCGAGTTCGGAAATTCATCCATTCCTTATGATGCGAGGTTCACTTCAATAGAGAAAGAAAGCAGTTCTCGTTCTAGGATCTTCCGCTTCTACGCTCAAATCCATTCCTGTTGTCGGTGAAGAAAGGAGAGTTCGAAAGTGAGTTGCAAGCGGTTCTTCGTCTGCCTCAAGAATATTCAATAGCCAACCCTTAAGTTGCCCTTATTGTAAGTTGTGCCCATCTTAAACAAGCAAGGGCAGAGACTTAGGTAGGTGCCCATCTTAAACAAGCAAGGGAGGAGACTTTCTTATAGCTATCATATACCTGGAAAAAGAATAAGAAACCAACGACTTTGACTCAATTAACGCTGTAAACCAACCCATCTTTCCAGTCGCCCTGGGTAAACCACTTTTCTAGCTAATCATTATTGAAGACCCAAAAAGGCTGTTCTACGTCATTGACGCCTAGAAAAAAGGAGACTTGATCGTAAGACTCTATTCCCTTCTTTGCCCTTGCGCTAACTATTATTGGAGCGGATGCCTTAGTGAGAGAGTTTGCCGGAACAAGGCCTCAACCTGTCTTTTCCACTAGTAAGGTCACAAGTCTAAGTGCGATAAGGCAAGTGGAACGGCTCTATTCAATGATTAGGGGCCTTATAGTTAGTTGTAGTGTTTAACTCAAAGTAAGAATTTCACTAACAACTGGACCTAAGGAATTCAAGAATGAAACTGAGGATTCCACTTCACGGGGCTCCTTTAGCATCACATTAGTAGTTACTTGGCCGGGATTTGGAATAGCAAATTGAGAATCTCTCCTCGTATCTTGCCTCTAATCCAGCTGAATAACTTGGTAATCTGTAGCAGGAGCAGTTAGGGCTTTACCGGCTTCACTCTCCTTAACTTGCTTCTGACCCAGCTTATTCTCTTAAAGAAAGAACTACCCGCTGTGCTTACTTTCTATCTACTGCATCAAATCCTTAACTTGACTAGATGATTGCCCCAACTCATGAACCAATAACAGAGGACTTAGCTTCGTATTGCCCTCCTGCTCGGCTCAACACTGTTCAGACGGAATGTCATTGCCTCTCGTCCCCAAACAACACCTTTCTTTTCCACTACTTATTATACCTGCCCTCATTGCTTCACACAAGCACCGAACCTGTATTGGTTTACCTCACTATAAAGAAAGAAAGATAGAAATCCGAGGAAGCTATGCTAGAAGAAACTGAATAAGGGGTGGTGTAGGAAACTTCATCATAGGATGGAGCTAGAGCTGTAGAACCCTAGTTTGTAGTTAAGGGGTCGGGTCAAGCACAGGCGAGTCTACCCCCAAAGAAAGGGAAGCTATTTGCGCCTAGAAGAAATACTAGTTGTAGAGTAGTTTCATCAGTATTTTTAGCAAGAGTGGAAGCGTATAACCAGGCAATTTCACTTCTTTTACAGGGTTGTTGACTTCCTTATGCTCAAGTGGAATGATAGTTTCAAGAGCAGATACGGGATAAGAGCTAACAGGGGCGAAACCTTTAAGTAAGGGCATCCTTGGCTGTAGTAAAGTAAGACTAATAGATGTCCAAGTAAGAGCGAACCTGGCAAGTAAGGATCAGAGTGGGGAGTGGGAGCGGTAGACTGAAACAAGGGATATGAAATGAAAAGACCAAGTCAAAGAATAGGTAGTTGGCCTGGGAGGCAGTAGAGCGATTCTAATAGTTCAAGTTTAGTTCCGATAGAGCGGTGGTGGGATCCCCAGTTTTGTCCCCAGGGAGTTTCACTGAGCCCCAACACAGCAGGTAAGTCTTATTAGCACGGTTTGCTTCTGATAGTTTACGGCTTCAGTCCTTTTATTGGTAGTTCCCTTCCTTATTATACGATGCAGTATTGGTAGTACTTGTTTGGTTCTTAGAAGCGTTAGTTGAGGTCTGATTTCTCATAGTGTAAGTCTCGTTGGGCGACTAATATAGTTGCACATGTATATTATCAATAAATAGGCAAATAGGTAGTATCAATAGCATGGGCAGCGAACTTTACTGAGAATGCGGATGGATTGGACATCAACACAATACTCATAATTGGTGTAAAACTCCTGCCGTGTAACACAAACACAACTGCAGGAATAAAAACACGAAGTACTAAGTGGAGTTTTTGTATTGGCTGTTAATGCTTATGTCTTCGTAGACTTGAACTGACCCCGGGAGCCTTACTTTACTGTTGCGTCTTTACTCCTATACTGGTTAGGTGCATTCTCTCCACCGAGAACAACCAACTTACAATAAGGGCGCTACACATGAGTAGTCACTCGCCTTATAGCAAATAGGGTGTGGTTGACTTATTCTTCCTCTTACTCAACTTAATTCAACTCATTAATATAAGAATGGTTGTTCCGAGGTCCACGATAGTCGCTCTTAACTCTCAATACGTAATAAGTCATTCTACTCAGTAGTCAAAACCAGAATAAGGGTGGAAATAAGGAACTCAATCTACAAATAGGGAACTAAATCCGGTATAGCCTTATTGCGCATGTCGATGTTCAAGCGCCTTACTTACTCTTACTGCCTCGCTCGTTCTTTTACTCCAGGTACGATCATCTACTAATGGATATAGGTCTAAGAGCACTGGCAACACGAATAAGTGGATTACATTGGAAATAGCAACAAACTCGGTATTAGAAGAATTGAGCTGTTAAATAGAAAGAATTGTGAATCACTACTGATAATACTTGACTTTAACCCTTAACTAGAATAAGGAAATTGACTACTTTCTTCTATTCTGTAATTACTGACTTTTGAATTCTTCCTGCTTGGGAGTGATATGCCATTCTGCTACTTATCTCTTAAAGTATGGCTTGTTAGTTAAGGAATCCAATCCCATTTTGTAAGAACGCAACTAGCAATCTAATAATGGAGCTACTGGCAACCTCAACTATACTTGCTTTCACTACCAATGGAAAGAATCCACCAAAGAAATAGGACTGACTACTTTCATACCAAAACGTACTAATGGCTTCAACACTCCTGACTTTCTTGCTTGATACCACTGCTACCGGACAAGTCACTACTACAAATCACTACTAATGAGAGTAGATCTGGGAATACAGGATACGCCTACTACTAACGGGGCCTTCTACTGCTTTATATCAGTCTCACTTTCTTTTCTTTTATTCTGTCTTTCTTAGTTATTGTTCTGACTACCATTCTGACTCACTAGGTTGAGTATCCCCTTCTGCATACTGATATAAAACCTTGCTTAGCTCGATCCTTTTCTTGTATTTGATAGTTGGAGTATGCCTCTCTTTCACTTCAGTCTGATTTATCCCCTTCACGACTAAGGATTGAATAGGTGCTCTTCATTCTGTAACTTGTAAGCCGATCATAGATTGGACTACTTCCCCTCACAGTGGAGTCTGGCTTGACTTCTTTTGAGTCTCACTGCCCTTGCTTTCTTGGCTTATCATTCTTACTATCCTGTCTATTAGCCTGCTAATCTTAACTACCAAACTACCACTCCTTTATATTATTCGAAAACTATCGATCTCGCATCTGTATTTGCCCCCGACAACTACCCCTTTCTCTAGGTATTAGGCCTGCTCCTCGCATTCTGATTGCCTATTCCTTAAGTCTTGCTTTTCGCCAAGCAAAGTAAGTCAAAGAGAAAAATAGCGACTCCTTTCTCTAATTATTGGAGTTTACCCTCGCATACAACCTAGGTATTACACGATTAACTCTAAGGCGGCCTACCACTTCTTTGAATTCTTATTACGTTCCCACTAGAATTCTAATGAAAATACATTAATTAGAGTAAACACACCAATTATCATATATTAGAATTGCTTTTCTTAGTACAATATTCTCCTAGTAGTTTTCTAGTCTTTTCCCGGTATTTTGAGGGTAACTTGGTCTAAAAAGGTATCCTTATTGACTCCATCTTTCTATGCGTAACCTATGCGTAACACGTTAGATGTAAACCATTTGAAGCTAGCTAGATTCTACATAATTTAGGAGAATTTACCATGTGAGCTTCTTGCTTAAGGGACAAGCACTGCTCTTTCAACCGGGACTGCACAACCTATTAGCTCGCTTTGACCATGTAACCCCACCAACAAAGGAAAGGGTAACCACCAGAGCACTCTCTCACGCCTACTAGCACTAGCACTACCAGAGCACTCTCGTAAGGTGTTGAGCAGTAGGTTGGTTCCCCGTCTAATAAGTATGATTAGCGTTAGTTCTATTCTTTCTTTATAGGAGAGAAAGCCTTAGTTCCCAGCTCCATTCTTATTGGTATTATAGTAGTATTTCATAGTAGGAGTATATTCATATTCCCTTGTAGTGCTGTAGTGGAGGTCAACAGTAGTTAGGTTCTATTCCCATGTGTGCTGGATCGTATTATCAATAGAAGTATTCTCAATAGAAGTAAATAACACCATAGCACCAAGAAAAGAAGAATTGGCAGGAAAGCAAGGCCGAAAGACAGGATAGTTAGTTTGATACGAGTGGGCACTAAGTCAGAAAGTCAGTATTCTCCTTTGGAATAGAAGGAACAGGTAAAAGTTTGAGTATCCAAAGTCAGGCTTGGGTAATGCAGGGTATAAGGCTGGCTTGGACTAGAGAAGCACATAGTCTTACTTAGCAGCTTGGCTTTGTTTGAGTAGTTCGATTCCCTTACGCATCAATCCTTTATCTTCATTTTAGGTAGTAGCGTACGGGGCTAGCGTATCTAGTAATATACTCATAGTAGTAAGCATCAGTAATCCACTTATAGGAATACGCGTAAAAGTAAGAGAATAATAGGAGAGTAAACATAAGAACCGAACAGGTAAGTAGAAGCTTATAAGTAATAAGGGTACCGGGCATAGCTCTAAGTCATTGACAAACAAGAAAGACTTTCACTGCTGTTTCTAAGAACCAACCTGAGTATAGCAAGTATAAGAGATATATGGGGGATCTTGACTCTAAACCCTACTCTTTGCTTCTAGCCTGGCATACCTTTCTTTCGTTCTGCAACTACTAACTAAAAGAACTTGACTTATGCTAATCCTTTGACTTATAATAAGGAGTCGACCCAGGCAATACCATAATGAAATGAGACGTACAACTTACTAGATTGGAGCTCCTGGCAAACAGACCTTCACTACGAGAAAAGGCAATACAACTCATACCAATAATCATTTAGGAACTAGCAATCGAACAGCAAATAGGGAAACTAACTATGGCCAACCAGAATCAAACAAAGAAGAAAGGCTTTCCATCAAAATAGGACTTGAGCTACAGATAACAAGGCTTCCTTTACTTACCTCAAAGCTGCTTCCCTTGGCTCCTATTCCTACTGCAATGTCTTTGATTCCACACCTATCTTTGGTTTCAGTACAGAGCTACCGGCTTCTATTCTTACTAATACGAATCCAAGTCTCCCGACCTTACTTGTATTCCCCGAAGGCTCAATATTCTTTTGATGCTCCTGCCTTCAATGCCTATTTACGAGGTTAACTTACTCGCTTTGAAACTTATACTTATTAGAGTGAATCCGCCCTGCCTTACTTTCTTTCCTGAGCTTACGAGAATAGGGCTGTCCCTCTGTGCTTTGATTCCATCTATTTCCCCTTACCTTACTTGTTAGGTTTACTCGTATACTATGAAATACCTGATTCTATTAGTTTATATTAATACAGTTGTTACCTTACTATTATTAGAAGAGAATGGATAAGTACAGCTACTATTATAAGATATATATAAGATATCCAAATAACAAATAAAAGAATTCAATCAATCAGTACCAGATTAATAATCTGCCCTTCTAGTAAGTTTCAGACAAGACACTACGCCAAGTAACTATAAGAAGAGAACTAGGAACTCTTACTTTATTTACTATCTACCGGGTCGAACTACTTATTTGGATTCTTTGACTTAGCGACTCAATTCTGTATTTTACCTATGGGCCCGCCCTTTTACCGGCTAGCAGTACGAAACGAAACCCCACTTATGAGACCTCGTCTCGGAACTCATTCCTTAGTTACTGACTTTGACTCTTTGACTTACTGGGCTAACTCCGGCACTCCCGCCTTCAACACAAATGCCTAGCTTCTCTTTAGTCCGAAACTACTTTATATAATTCTTTAGTTCGAGCCATCGCAGGCAGCTGGAGCTGCCCTTGCTTTCCTTCTCGCTTCTCCGTTCTTATACCGCTACTAACAAGAAAAGGCTTTCAGCACCTTGCTTTTTTACCACTTTATCTAAGACTACCTAACCCGTCTTTAAGCCTCGCTTTCCTTAATACATTCCTATTAGTATTTGGTTGAGTCTACTCTTGATCGAAAACTTCATCTACGCTTTCAAACTCTTACTACTTATTGGAATTCTTTAGCTTGGGATCTAGGCTTACTTTACTTTATCTTATTCTTATGTTTGAGCCATCGCAGGCAGCTGGAGCTGCCCTTACTTATCTACTTCTCTAGGTACATGCCAAGCCTGACTTACTGCCCCGGCACTCCGAACTCCCTTACCACGCTCAATTCTTTCTCTCCTGATCTCACTCTTACGCCCCTGCTTAAAAGTTGTATTTCACCTTTTCATTCCACTTGCTGCTACCAGAACTTGACTATTGACTATGAGAATTTGACTCAGTAGCACAGGAACTCCACCAGTATCAACAGCCCTAACGCCTTAACTCTTTACTTCATTCAATCAAACCCTACCGCTACATACTTGCTTTCTTTAGCTTAAACCTCCTTCTGACTTACTCCATCTTATTCCTCAACTGATTACTTGAGTTCTTTAGCTGCTGGTTTTGATCCTTATTTGTCTGGCACTTAATTATACTATGACTAATCAGAATGCACTGTAGTAGCCCAAGCCTGACTATCATCAATAGAAAACTGACCTGCCACCAAAGAGCAAAGCCTGTCTTTGATTGCTCCAACTCTGACTATCTTTGCTTTTCAACTGACTCTGTGGTATCGCTGTCCGAGCCGAGTAACGAGTATGTAACTCCCAACTACAACCCTTCCAAGACTTTCGATAAACCTAACTAACATGCCTCTCGGGCTTACTTTGCTACATCTCTCAGGCTACCTTTCCTCTCTTTTGTTATGCATAGCTCGGTTGCCGGTCTGCCCTGCCCCACAAGGGCTTTTAACCTTAAGCTAGCTCCGGGCCTGGCACTGCTCTCTTGAAAACTAGATTTCACCCCTGATTCTTTTACGGGTTAGTTCCATTCTGTCTTCTTTGATTGATCTCCACTATTGCTGCTAGCTACAATCTGACTACGAGACTCAACACCCACATCCTGTATTCCTGATCTAAATCGGATACTATGCTAGATCATAACCTAGCCCATTGATACTAAAACATAGAAATAGAAGGTTAACTAAAGAGCGTAAGGCTGTAGTTACAGTTTGAAAACACGGATAGCCCGATAGTAGGTAAAGGGTGTTTTGGCAATAGGGCAGCCTTGGAAGTAGTGGTCCGATCTAATAGAAAGTATTAGAAGCAAGCGGTGATTTTAGTTTGAAATAAAGGAGAGGCAGCCTTATAGACAGAGAGCTCGCAGAAGATTCATAAAAGAAAGAGCGAGGGCCAACTAAAAGAATAAGATCAAGGGGGGTTGTGGCCGACTTAGAGTTATACGTTGCTTGGATAACGCTCTGCATCTTTGTTACCTGTCTTTTGATTCTCATAAGTGGGATTCCCATAGTAGTAGAGTAGCTGTGCTCGCGTAGGCAGTCAAGTAATATCAATAGGGGCACAACTCGGGAAGAAAATGAAGGACTTAGCTTAAACTAGGGCAAGGGATGGGATGTCGACCTATATTCATGGAATGCGTTAAGGCACCGAGAGAGACAGCGGGGCGAGGAAGCTAGAAGTACTAAAGTAGAGGAAGTAGAGGAAGCTAGAAGTACTCTTTAGAACCTTGCTGTTGAAACTGATAATGACTTTGTCTCCCCTCCGCCCACCTATCCTCTAAAGTGGGAAAGTGAGAATGAAACACAGAAGTCAGAAAGAAACTACCATCTCAAGTAGTCAACTAAACAAAGAGTTCCACTAGAAACTCGAAACTACACTAAAAAGGGCGGTTTTTGTAGTAGTGACTTGGTCATTAGTAGTTGCTTGTTGAATGAAGCTAGTAGGTATAAGCCTGAAAGCGCGGTCAAGGTTATTATAAGTTCTGGGCATCATAATTGCTATATACTAAGAATTAAGTAATCAATAAGATCGGTAGGTAGGCAGGTAGGCAAGGGAGATAGAGTTTGGGCAATCAGAATCATTCCTTTATGGTCATTACAAGGCGGGCGGGACAATCAGTAGTTTCAAGAGAAGGATCCGAGGCGGGAGTAGTAGTGGCTCCCAATAAAAGAATTAAGAGCTAGTGATGGAGCGGGAAGCTATTCTTCACAGGAGTAGTTGAAGGGTTTGTTTAAGTAAGGTGCCGGTGGTGCAGGGGAATCCAGATAAGGGCGCGCACCGGGCAAGAATAGGACGAGCGATCCACACGTAACCTAACATCTCATATCTAGGAGAACGGATGAAACCCTTACACATAAAGTAGGATAACTGATTCAACAAGCCCAGCGACTTAATATAAGGGCACCGTAGTCAACAAATGAAGCGGTTGCTCCTATAGCTCTTGCTACAAATCATTGAACCCTGCTGGCAAGAATACCTCTGGCTCTCATCGAATATAACTCTGGTATTGTATTTAATATAACATAACTCCTATAACTCTCATAACTCCCAAACACATAGCCAGTAATAAACCAAAAGTCCTGGAATAGCTTCCACGGCCCTTGCTTGAAGAGTATTCTCCTTTCCAGGCACCGCAGCTGTAAAGTATCCCGCTCCTCTTGCAACAAAGACATATGAAACGTTACTAAGGTTTGGTGACTTTACTTCACTTCAATACGGGACAGACCTAGCCACTGAAGCACTTGTTATTGCCCGAACCAACCTACCTCTCTTATTGCAACAATTCATTGAACCCCGCTTGCAGCTGACTTGAGAACTGCTCGTAACTATCATTGTTGAACCAACCAACAAAGCCCTAAATAAGAAGTTTGAAACAAGGGATATGCAAACAAGGGATATGCAAAGAAAGGGTATAACTCATATACTGGGCTCCTGACGCGCAGCACAAACACAGGACTTGTAGTTGCTAAGTTCACTTTGCCAGGTATTTCGGTGAGTTGTTTTATAGATCCAATTCTGAACTATAAGTATAGGCCCTTCTAGTAATTGCCAAGCATCTTTGTAAGTTTAGGGAGTTTGGCGAGGCGATAGTAGCAACTGTAGGAGTGAGTCACTATTAAGTCGGAGTGAGCTCAAAAGTAGACTATTGACTTGACTCGGGGCTCGAAAGAAGCATTCATTCCTTTGCTGGTTGACTTCAAGATGGAGATACAAAGCCACTAGTTCCATTCAAAAGAAATGCTCGGTGCTGTGGGAGTAGTTACACCTCATACTCGGATAAGGTATAATAAACATATTACCAATTCTCTGCATCTACTATTTCATTACTTCGCTTCTAGGCCTTAGCAACAGTTGCAACTGGCATCACTCTTTCTCTCAATACGGGCAGAAGAAGTCAATCAGAAATTGGAGTTTACCCTGCCCTGCTTGTTGAGTAAAGAACAATGAGGTGAAGCGGAAGCTAAAAGTAGATCACTATCAGCAAAAGCAAGGGAACCGGATCTCTTATAGGGGAAATGACCCTATAGTTCTTTTTTGTCTATCAAGAGAGCCTTCCTTCTCGCTAACTCTTAATACAGGACATGACTCCCGAAGACAGGTGCAGTAATTAAGGGCACAGGTTAACTCGGGACTCAAATAAAGGACTTGCCCCTTATATGAAAGCTGACTGAAATTATAGTGCGCCATGAAAACAGGTGAACTCTTGGGAACCGAGCCCTAAACTCGAACACTCTTCTCTTGCTCCTAAACCTATGTAAACTAATACAGTTATGGCTCTGGACCACTACTTTATTAAATAGAAAGAAAAGAATAATGGAATTGGATTGGAAAACATAGGTGAATTACTTAAGGGCCAATTAATCAGTCACTAGACTTGTGATGATCTCTACGACCTAATTCACCCAGCTTCTTTATCGTAGACCTACCCAGAACTACTACTAATGCGGTTGGACTGCTGCTAAAGATTTGTAGTGTCTTGGCGGGTCATAGGGAGGGTTGCTAAGGTTAAATAGTTGAGTTACCCCGGTATTGTATTTTCACTCCGGACTCCTTTATTGCATTTGATACCTTAACTCCTAACTAGAGAACTGATGGAGGTAGAGGAGCGCTAGGTGCGGAAGTCAATTCATACTTCAGAGTTTACTTCTTGCTTTATAAGTCCTGATTCCGGTGTTAGAGAAGTGACGTTTCATCCCATACAGGAACAGAGGTAGGCAAGAGAAGAGACAGTACGAGTGGGTTGGTTATATGAGTGCAATTCTCAATTCTGTAATTCCTACTTTCCAGGTCAACTAATTCTGGAATTCCTTCCCGTATAGAAGCAGTGCGCAAGTAAGCTAGTGACTCGCATAACTATTACCAGGCCCAAAAAGTCATTACTAAGTATAGGGTGGAGAGGATAGAGGTTCAAATAGCAAAGAGAGATTCAGGATCATTTGCCGTATCAAGTCAATCATCTGCAAGCAGGTAATCAGAAAGGGGAGTTCTTGTGTCATTTACGATAGAAGCCGGGTAAGAGGATTCCCTATAGCTTGAGGAGAGTCTCTTTCTGTAAAAGCATTAGCTTCAGATTCATCTCTGGATCCCCACGTTAGACCGGATCCCCACTTTCTTCTTATATCCTTTATTCCCCACTTTCTTCTTATATCCTTTATTCCCCACTTTCTTCTTATATCCTTTATCAAGATAATAATTCATTTTGTATGGAAAGCCCTTCATTTAGGAGTGAAAGGAATGTTTTAAACTGCATAGGTCGAGTGGAAAGAGCCCGCCGACTAGCCAGATTCATAATCTGCCCTTATTGTAAGTTGCCAATAAATAAGGAGAGAGTGCTTGTTTGTGTCTAAGGTCAGAACCAACAGCAAGTGGGGGAACTAATAGGGAAAAGGCGGGTTCGGGTATTTCATTTACATGCTTTCTTTGCAAAGGAGGGTGAGAGATTGAAATTCTAAGTACTGGTTCAGAAGTTCTATTATATAATCAATCATTTAAGTGGTTCTTTGGATTCAACAACCTCTCTTGTAGGCTTACTGGACTACTACTACTATAATATTGAACTAAGTAGTAAAACCTCTGCACTAATTAAGACCAAGAGCATTAAAGTATCTTGTTGTTGGCGACGAGTTCAATCCATTCCCAGTCAATTACCAAAACCCGGCAAAAAGGACAGCAAATGCAGAATCTCTCCTCTTATCTTGTCTTGCAACACCCGTTAGTGCTTCCTCACCTGTCCGATCTAGTATATGATTATATGATCTCTGTGCCAACCCCTTAATCATAAGGGAGCGGGAAAGCTATCAATCAGACTTCCACTCAATTACTTACCTAAACTGAGTACTTACAGCAGAACCATCAAATTGACATTACCCTCATTGCTTACCACTAGTGGTTACTTGTTGGGTTTACAGCACAATCAGTTTCATCTTATACATAAGTCTGGGTTTCAAGTGAGGAAGCCGAGGTAGGTTTTTGTTTACGCAAGTTCCACTTTCAGGATAGTTCGGTACAGAAATGAGAAAGCTGGGTTTAGTCGAGCAGTAGGGCAATCCTCATGACAAAGATCTTTTTCTTCAATTTGCTCTTCTGCTCTGCGTGAAAATCTTCTCTGATCTTATCTTCTGCGCTCGATAAGCAAAGAAATGAATATGAATGTTTTCCCTCTTCGGAGCTAGACTCAGTGCTAAAGGGAGTTAGGGCAATTCCGAAGAAGGATATATGCGCCAAAAGAGAGAGACTCAATGACGGTTAACTCGGTGCTAGACTAAGCACAACAAGTGCAGTTCATTCTTTGACTTCCGCTTATGTAAGTTGACAATTCCAATCTTATATGCTTGACGGCGCTCTAAGGGTACGTATTTGCAAGAGGGCGAGAAGCAGAGGTCGATCAAGTCACTCTTAGAAACCTTAGCGGCCTTAGCAACTACTTATGGCTTACAACTCTCTTCTTATCAAGCAGAGCCTTACTTAATAATGGGAGGCAGTATAAAGTCAGGAAGAAGCAAGTAGTTCCTAAACTGGAGTGAGAAAGCAAGCGTAAATCGATTCCTTAAGTCGAGGCACTATCTAATTTCTCGCTAAAAAGAATACTCCACGGATTGACTTATCGCTCGTACGAGTATGGGCCTGATCCAGTTCTTCAAACAGCTTCTACTTCAAAGAAAGCCACTTAAGGATAAAGTTGAGAAAGAAAAGAGACCGGGCAACTAAACGACAAAAGCAGGGGCAAGGGCAAGGGAAGAAAGAGAACCTCTATTTGAATTGAATGAAAACAGACTGATTCCACTAGTATAGGCGAGGTATCTTCAGCAATGGGGTATTTCGGAAACAACTAGAAATCAGGTCTTACAGCCTTTCATCCTAGTCTCCAGTGCCTTATAGTAAGTTGCAAGAGGGTAGTGACCGGCTTCTATTGTTTAATCCTATCTAGAGGAGTTGGCAAATCTTTCATTGAAAACCGACATTGGGGCAAATAAATGAATTTCTTACTATATGATTGATGGTCGAACAAAGCACTTTTGGATGGGCTCTTCTAGTCAGTTTCGGGGTTAACACTTATGAGAGGTAGTGGCAGAGGGATTTGCTATGTGCTCGGCCATCAAGAGTTCACAGAGCCAGAGATGAGCCATGTTCACAGAAGCGGGGCGGTAAGGAATTACAGAAATAAAGGAGAAGTCGACAAAAGGGAATGCGGTGTTAGGTTGACTTATGAACCAGCAACTTCAGATGCAATGCCAGTTAAGTATCCGAGATCAGTATCTTATACGAGTCCTGCTCACCGCTCTCAGTAATGACCAGCCAGATTATTAATCTGCCCTTATTTAAGCTGTTTGATTCTTTTCACAAATAATAAGTTTCAGGAGAATCAGTGGAAGTTCAACGAAAAAAGGTGTATGGTGTGGTTTTACTCGTTTGTTTCTATATAAAGTATTTCTTCTTAGAGTCAAGAAAAGGAGAATTTCTATCTCTTGCCTATTGAATAGGAAGTAATCAACCTCTATAGCTCCTTCTCAAAAGTAGGAAATCAACTCTCCAGTGGGAAAGTGAGAATCAAACCCAAAAGTGGTGTCCCGTCCGATTCCTGCTAAGGTTAGCGGCGTTAACTTGTAGACCAGTCCCAGCATAGCATTTCATTAAGGTTCAGGTGTTGGTTAACAAAGTAAGCTGTATAATTTCCAGCTGTTGCAAGTAGGTTAGATAGGTTTGCAGTTTACAGTGCAATAGTGGAGTCTCTTTCTGTTCCACTTTTCTAAGGAGTACTTTTCTCAAGGGGTGCTAAGATCTTAAGTTGGCGGCGAGCCGAGTGGTGCATCAAAGAGAGCCAGACTTATTGAATGTTGGAATCATCAAATACCTTTTTTGAAGCGCGTAAAGAGTCTTCATCGTCGGCTAACGTCTGGTGAATTCCTTTTTTCGGCTTACGTGGTGAGCTCGGGCTCGGTTAACACTTCAATCCTTATTTCTAGTGTTAGTATGGAAAGAAGTCAGAGTCAACTCCTTCGCTTCGCCACCTTTGCTTTGTATAGAAAGAAGTCAGAGTCAACTCCTTCGCCACCTTTGTATAGAAAGAAGTCAGAGTCAACTCCTTCGTTACCCAGAGTTATCGTTTTGTCAACAAGAGAGGAAGCCGAATCGAATCTAGCTTGAATCGAAATAACCACTAAAAGGTTAAGAAAGACAGGAAGCTTAGTCTGGAGCAAGAGTGAAAACAAGGTTAAGTACAAAATCTCTTACAAGTGGAATCGGTTGAGGAAAACAAAGTCAAGAGCCCCATTAAGTATATAGTAACTGTGTCCTGTGCCACTTATATATCTGCACCAAGAACAAGCAATTCTCCACTCCAAGCATGGTCTCGAACCGACGCTTTTGGTCCTGCAGATGATCCTCGCCTCGTTGATGAAACAGCCAAGCATATACTAGTTTGAAAAGAGCTAGATGATCTTCCTTCCCTTCCTCTGGACAAGAAGTTGAGTTAACAACCAAAGCAAGCATAGGTCTTAACCTTATCCGGAGAAGAAGTAGTTAGTTATAGTAGGAACAGAATATAGATCTGGTACACAGGCTCTCATTTTGACCTTCAAGGAAATATGGCTTATTTTGCATCGTTTAAGGACCAAGCAACTGGACAAGTCACTGGGCAAATCGACAAGATCATTAGCAGCCCTAGGTGGTGGAGTTGTGGAAATCATATCTTTCTGTCCTTGCCTATGCACACCCGAGTAACTGAATGAAACTACCCCTACCGAGTATTGGAATGAAGAGTTGCGGTAACCACACAAACACAAGCACCGAACCTGTAAGGAAGTATGTAAACCACCTATATATCCTAGCCATAGTAGGTAAACCAGCCGCCTACCCCCAATAGAGGACTTGAAAGCAGAAGAATGAGCCAGGTATTATATATAGAAGTAACCTCGGATAGCTAAAGAAGTAACCTAGGATAGCCCAGAAGTAACCTCGGATAGCTAAAGAAGTAACCTAGGATAGCTCCTTACAGTTAAGAGTTGAGTTCGGAGTTGTTATTTCTACGGGGGATTGGAAGTTTACCCTGAAACTAGCAGTAGTCGGCGTAAGGGACAGGATCAGTTGCCGAAGCCTACAAGAGAATTAGCTGCCATAGGTGGTGTTGCTCGAAAGTCAAGTTAAGGCACAGCTGCAAAGATCAGTTTCATATTATCTTATCGAGTTTACTGACTTTACTGCCCCTAGTTATCCTTCCTTTTGGATGCCCCTAGTTTCATCTGTGTTTGTTGGTGATGAGTCTCCTTCAGTGCAAGTGTCATTGGAAGCTGGGAGTGTGGAATTACCTGTTCCTGCTCTAAGATGTAATTCAAGCAAATTAGTAACATCGTAAGATGGGTCATACCTTGTTGAATTCCTTGTGGACTCGGCTAAAGGGAAGGCTCGTTTCCTCGGTTCGGTTCTTGGTGCAGAAGCTATTTGCTTAGCTTTACATCCGTCCCAAGATAACATTTCCTAGAAAGATGTGGGGTGTTACAAATGTGTACGTTCTTGCCCCTTATAGGGCTTCTTCAACACCCGGTTCATTCTTTGACTTACGGGTTGCATTCTGAAACTCCCTCCGGTTTTATGGTCTGGTCATAGGCATGATATTCTTTCCGCATTCATAGCCTTATACTTCAAAGTGGAATTCTTTGTTTCTTACTTTTATAGCTTCATTCTTACTTTAGAGATAATAAGTACGAGAGTCTCTTTGCTTTTGTGCTTGTCTCTAAGCTCCCTTTAGCTATTAATTAGGACTTCCTAAGAAAGGACCTGGAATTATAAGTACTGGTGCTTGGCCTTTATTGTTGCTTTAGCCAGAGTTAGAGGAGCCTCATGAAGGTATCAAACTACAGATCTCAAGTCTTGTGTTGTTGGGGCGCAGGGCAAGAATCTATTATAAGAAAGGACTCTCAATCAAGTGTTCAAGCCTATACCACCTATCAAGAAGGTGTTGCAATAAGTGAATCAGGTGTTCCTGCCTAAACTAAAAGATCTGCATTATCAGTAGGATCCGAAAGAGGTCGAGAAGCAGAGGCTCTTATTGTAAGTTCGCTAACGAAGGAGAAGAGTGAAATACATAATACAATTCCTGGAGTGGAAATAGAGATAGAAGTTCATACTTTGGAGCCTGTTCCCCACTCTTTCTCGAACGCGAGTGGAAATAGAAATAGATGAATTTGTAGTGGACAAATAATATCATGGCTTACGGTATAGTTTCCTTTCCCAAGTCCTGTCTTCGTCTTCGTCGACTCATATAATATGGTTAGTTGTAGTTATGACCAAAGAAAGATCGGAAGCAAGATCAGATCAGGTAAGGAAGCTGTATGCAGTCAGTCAGCAAACGGGTCTTAAAGGGTCAAGTTCCATGGAGTCATTTGTGGAAAGTTGAGTTATCGTTTCAAGATATGGATAAGAATCCAATAAGGGTGTTGGCTTCCTTACTTTACCAGAGTATTTATAAGTAGCAAGAGTTTCTCATTCCATTCTCCATTCTTTATTTGTAGAAAGAGCACTAGGTGGGAAAGAGACAAGCTACTACTGATTTGATTCTTTGCCGTATGGGTTTGGGTCTTGTGTTGGTATTCAGTGACTCGGGTGCACTGGTTTCAGTTCAGTCTAGCTACCCTTGATTTCTTGTCTTGCGCTGAGTAAACTCAAAGACATAAGGATTGAATTTATTGGTTAAACGAGTAGGTTGGGGCAATAATCTAGTAGCAAGGAGTTAGTTCCAAAGTCAAGTGAAAAGTCTAGGAAAGTAGCTAGGGAAGGAGAAGGTACGAGTTGAAAGTGACGTTTGAGTTGCAAGAGGGGCAGTTTCATCACTGGAATGTGGAATATGGGTAATACTTTAGATAGGTTGCCAGCTGCTTGTTGAATTAAGTTAATAGGAGCCTAATTCTTGTAGAAAATCAATTTAGTTAGATGAGCCTCATTCAGTTAGCAGAGATGAACAAGAGCAGAGGTGATGCGGTATGGGAGAGTATCTAGTATAACCCATATGCTAAGGGAGTAGTTAAGGGAGCAGGTAATGATTCCGCTTTTGTTTCATTCTTCTAGTAATCAACTCAATTCTACCAGTCGACCAGAACCGAACCCACCTCTCCGTAGTCAACCTTGAGATGGAGAGGAGCAATCCATAGTTATTAAAGAATCAAGTCCAGTACTTATAATTCCGGGTAGAATCAACAGAAGTCGGTAACTATTTATTTGATACCTTCATGAGGATCCTATACCTATGGAAACTAGCAACTATTCTCTACTTCTCCTATAATTAATATACAAAATAATAATAGATATTTGGATAGTGATTTTAGAATACTTAAGTGTATGGAGTTGGTAGACGGGAAATTACAGGAGTTTCTCGGATCAGAAGAATGAGAATGGCCTTCTCCTGGTAGAGTTCAATTCTTTAATGACAATTCTTTGTGGAATTATTCCCTCCGCTAACTGAATCTACCTATGTCAACTCGGGATTAAAATAAAGCACCCGAAACAAGAACATCCTGCTACCCCGCACCCTAAACTACCCTTGAAGACTAAATCAACTCGCCAACAAACCCTAGTCAATTGAATTGAACAAGTAAGAATAAACCCGGGAAGGTAGCAAACAGAGGATAAGAATGAAGGTGGATTAGAAACCACCCCTCATGACCAATCAATCCTAGGAAAGAAGTGTTCTTCCACCAACCCTGTACTATAAGGGGCGAGTTGGGGCACTAAAACACTCTGTGTGCGGGAAGGTAATGTGCTGGAAGGTCAGTTGAAACTAGAGTTCGGACAAGATAGGGAATTCATAACAGAAAGGTAAAGGGGAAGAATGAGAATAAGTTCCTCTCCTTCAGCATTTCACTCAAGTACAGCTTCCAAACCAGTCATTTTTGTACTAAGTCCTCTCAAGGTGCTTGTTACACGGGTGTCTACATGTGTTTCTAAAAGAGTTATTGCTGCCTCCTTCTCTCTGTCGCTCAGTACCCGCATGGGATTCCCTAATCGTTCCTCGGAGCTCATCGTCAGCAGTATAACAGGTTCTATTAATCATTGTATTAGTCTTATAGTCTCTCGCGAGTCTCATAAGGATCTTGGCCACCACTTTCATGTTTGCATACTTCTTTCTAAGGGCCTTCATAAGCTTAGTGCGCCAACTAATACTTACTTTTCGTAAGCTCTTTCCTGAAACTTCAATAAAAGGGGGTGCCCCCGCAGCTGAATGTTTCTTTCCATCGTGTGTGGGTCTCTATTGTTCAATATATAATTAAGGAGGATCACACCCCTTTCACCTGGGGTCATCACACACTTTCTGCTCTGAAGGACTGTCTCCGTGCGCATACTCAGGATAAGAAAATGCCTGATCGCCATACCTCGCTCGTTGAGAAGCTCAAAAGCCTCGATTCTTGGGATCAGGTCTACACGGATACTGAGCTGGTGAAGAGCGTGTTTTCGTGCCACACCACTCTTAGGTCTATCTATGAGGATCTCCGCATTATCAAGGAACGCGAGCATTCTTTATACGCGCGCTTTGTTAGCTACTTATCTGCAGCCGGTTGGCCCGAGGAATACAGTATCGAGTACCTTTCAAGAAAAGTGTTTTTTATTGGATTTTTGGGGGTATCTGTGAATCTTCTTTTCGTTCGTCCTATCAAAACCAAGCTGCTTCTTATTTACGGTGAGCCCAGTACGCAAAACACTCTAATTTGAGAACTTTTGAATGAGGTTCTGCACATCTACCATGCCTCGACAAGAAAGAACTATTTTACCGGCGCGCATGATGATTATGATATATGGTTATTCGATGAATTCTACTTGGTGGAGGAAAGCGGTGTGAGCTCTGAGGTCGGCCAGTCCTTAATGGCTTCTAGCAACAACACCCTTCTTCTAGTTCTGGATGGTCAGCAATGCCGTTTGGATAGTAAGTATGGGCGTGTTTTTACTAAGCATCGAAACGTCCCTGTCATAACGATAACCAACAATCCCGTTCGTGGTCTTCGTGAGCAAGGCCCCTTCCATGAAAGGTTTATGCGTTTGTTCTTCAAAGGCCGTGTTCCTGAGCACTTAATGAAACCGGACCGTTTGATTGCTACTTTCTGGGGGTGTATCCATAGGCGTTTGCAGCAGAAGGATGTGGTCTGGTCTGATGCGCACTTCATTCCTATTCAGTACAATGAGTTGGAAGCTGAGCTACACCTCTTTCCTACATAACTTTCTTCTGATGATTCTAATTATATTCTAAGATGAAATGAACTGAAGGGCCCTGAGCATCATATCAAAGCCGGTCACCTTGTTTCTGAATCTCTCTCTCTCTCTCTTGGCTATTTCGGTTTTCTCAAAATATCTGATTATTTTGATATCCAAGTGGTGGTTTCTCAGCTCCAGGAGCAGCATGATTATCTCTCTCACGAGCGCATCCACTTCAATGGTCAATTGCATGTGCGTAATGTGGTCCAAGTTCCCTTTTCTTCTGGTGCTCGTTCTTGAAAGTCGGATTGCTTTTCTTTGCTTTATTTTACTTTCGTCCCTTGAAAGTCCTTTCATGATCTTTCTGCCGAACAAGAGCTCGAGCCTCACATCCAATGGTTCAATCTGAATAGTTTCGATCGCCAGTGGCGGCCCTTCGTGATTGGTCTTCTCGACTCTCCCGAGCTGGGTCGTAAGCACAACAGGACGGCTGCTTTTGCAGATATGGACGTAACGTTGGGCTCTGCGTCTCCGTCTTCGGTCTCTGCTCGTTATGCCTCTGGGCCTCTTAAAGCTTACATCCGCGGCTTTCCTCTATCAAATTCTTTGTCCATTACATATACTTCTCGTGATGCTTCTTTTTGCCCCCTTGTTTCTTCGTCTGCTCCTTCTTCCGATGTTCCTTCTCTGCGTCCTCTGCCTGAGACAGTTCACCGAGTTCCGCTTAAGGTTTGTGGTGGCACCGTGAAATGTTCCCTTGTTTATTTGGATGGGCGTCGTCGCGTCTTGCGCACTCATGAATCTTGGGAGCGTGAGGGCGGTGGTTTACTCTCTTATTTGGATCTTTTTGTTATGAAAATACTTAATATCATCTATCGAGTACCCTAGCCTAATAGAACTTATAAGGTGTGCAGTTATCAAGTAATCCCCAGTTCCTGTTCGAGGGGAATACCAAGTGAAACTAGCTCTAAGTAGGGCAGGGAAGAAAGAGAAGCAACGGAGAAAACTCACCAGGGAAGAAAGAGAAGCAACGGAGAAAACTCACTAGTAGTTAGGCCAAGCTAAAACTAAAGCAGAGCCTTACTTAATAATGGGAGTCATTCTCAGAGTTATTATAAGTCCTGCCCTTATAGTAAGTCTCAAAGGTGAAGTTCCAGGTAATCCTGTTGTTGGCTTAGAGTATCCAAATTATGAGTAAGGGTCTGGTTTCATCCCCGCCAGACAATCAACTACTACGCTAAGGGAGTTTACAGTTACATTTCTATTCTCAAGTAAAGTAAGGGTGCGAGTGAAGGCAAGGGTCAATTGAATGGCTTCTTCTCCTACTTATGCTTCTTATCTTAGTTCCAGAAAAGAGAAAAGCCCTAAATAAGAAGTTTGAAACTAAGGATTACTTTAGCACTTACTAGAAGGGCCTAGACTTTATGATATAAGAACTTTTGAACTAACTACTACTTTTGCTCACTCTCACTCCCAATACGGAGACCCTAGTATACCTATTAGTCAAGTTTAGTACACCTCGCATCAAAGCAAGTACTTGACTCTGCCCTCGCTTCAAAGCCTTTACTTTAACTAGGCACTGCTACAAACATAGGTTCTACAGCTCTAGCTAGGCACTGCTACAAACATAGGTTCTACAGCTCTAGCTCCAGCCTATGATTCCGTTGCCAACAAACACTGATGAAACTCTGGATTAACTAACTAGTTAACTTCCTTCTTGCCAATCAATACTAACCTCACTTTGGTGCTCAAGAGACTATTTGAACTGCTTCCCTTGCCTCTCCTTCTGACTGACAGTAGTACTAAAAGAGAGAAAGAGACAAATGAACGAGACTGCCGCATAACTAGAACTCGCTGAAGTAGTTACTTGGGGCGTATCGGAGACTGATTAACTTATTGCAATACCTGATAGAGAGGGAGAGAACAGGCGCAACATTATCCGTTGCTTGGTGGCTTCAACACCTGTAGAAAGAAGTAACACCAAAAACTTCAACTTACTAGAAGGGCCTCGACTCTAAGTCCATAAATTGAAGAAGGGAGTTTCTATTTGTAAGTGAAATTAGCTCTAGCTGTTCTGTTATCTTCTTGTCCCCTTGCCTACCTCGCCTCCAAGCCGATACTTTACCTCGCCTCTTGCTTGCTCTGCTGATCTAACTGTTTCCGACCTACGCTCTGGTATTGAAGTTCAGAATGGAATGTTTAGTCTCTTTGAACTCTGGCTTGGCTCCTGGACCCATGTCAACAATTATGACTGGTTTGACCCTGCCCTCTATTGCTCCTATAGTAGTGTAGAAATGGGTTAACAGTGTTGGTGCTGCCCCAGTGGAATCCGTGTTTGCTACTCTTGAAGCAGAGGTGAAGTTGTCAGCATCATATGGAGCAAGATCAGAAACAGGAACAGGTAGAAAACGACTTAATATATCTGCAACTTACAATAAGGGTGATTTATCAGCTACTGGCCTTTATGCCCTAAGTTAATGAGTTGGCGACCATGGATACAAGTCTTATTGGCGAAGAATTTCATTTGAAGACATAGGTCTATCAGCCAGAGAGGAGCAATAGGTAAGAGAAGGAGTTAACCTTTAATATAAGTAAGGGCGAGTTGAAGCCCTTGTTAGTAGGATTGGCGCGGAAGAGATAAAACCTGCGAAAAATAGATTGATTTGCCTATAATACAGGGCAGAAACTGACTATAAGGGCAGATTATTAATCTGGTTGCTTATTTCATTTCCTACTTGTTCCTTGGCAGAGAGGGGAGACTCGCTCCTTAACTAGTTTACTTACCACACCTGGGTTTAGTGATAGGGCTTGCAAGGTTTACAATAAGGCTTAACCGAGTAGTGTAGTGATCCAGTGCAAGTCATCTATGTTAGGGTGCATTCCTTTAATGACTAGTGGAATTCTTTGTCCAGTGTACGCCCATTAGATTGGATGTTAACTAAAGATAAGAATGAATGGCAAGTAAGGGTGGGATAATGAACTTGAGAAGGAGAAGACCCACTTGCTCAAATTGATTCTTCAATCTCTACTCTAGCTTTTCTACTAAAACCTCTGCTGCTTGTTTACTCGAAACCTCTGCTTTGTCAAGCATCTTCACTATCATACAAAGGGTTTCTCTTTGATGCTTACGTTGGACACTTTCAGATTTTCTTTGAAGCTTACGTTTGCGACTATATTATTAAGTTCACTAATTAAGAAAGAAACACCTCTGGAACTAATTCTCAGACACTAAACAGATTGTCAGTTAAGGGAGTGAGGGCGTTTTTAGTTAAGGAATCTCATTCTTATTGAATAGGAGTGAAAGTTCTAGTGTCGTAAGGGAATCTCTACTGCCCCCTGATACATAAATTGTGGTTAATTAAGTAGAAAGCTATAGTCAGCAGGAAAGCGGGAAAGAAAGGGAAAAGGGGGAAAGTCAAAAGAATATCATTGAGTGCAAAAGAAAGCACATTGAGGCAGCCGAACTTCAAGTTAAGTGATAGTAAGCTAACTCCTAACGAGAGTAACGGAACGTAGCTATTAGTAACCTCTGATTACATTGCTTATTGCCCATTGAAATGAATCTCACGTCCACTATTTCATCTGCACGACAACTATACGCCAACTAATGAATCTGCACGACAACTATTATAGGGCGGAAACTCACTCTAATAAACTCTATTGTCATTGATTACCCTAACTGCTAAACGAAAATAAAGTAACAACACTCAAAACTCACTTAGCCGAGAAAGCAGCGCATGAAAGAGGTTACCAAGCCCCGACTGATGAGCTATGACAGGTAGTTAACCTCTGTTCAACAACGAGAAAAGAAATAAGGGAATACAGCCCGAGCCTAACACCTGACCTTAATAAGGCATTCTGCTACAACATAAATGGCGCGATCTACTGAAGTAGAGTCTATTTTGCCGCCCGCTGTAGCTCCTTGTGTTGAATGAATACGAGTATAGTTGACTTTCCTCGCTTCAAAGCCTGTACTTTCTCTTTATTCTTACCCGAAACTCTACACTTAAAGACTTAACTTCAATTAGACGACTTGGACCATAACTCTTGTGGAAACCCTTTCTTAATCCTATCTACCGAGTTTCATCACTTATATAAGAAAGAATGAAAGTAGGAATGTTCAAGTTCTCAAGGAAGCAAGTAGTCAATTCCGTCTTGTTGAACAGAGACCAGAAGTAGGGGTTTCATCGATACCAAGAAATCAAAGCCTCGAAGCCTCATCTCCATCTAAGAAATAGAAGCCTCGAAGCCTCATCTCCATCTAAGTCTGCCCCAACAAATAGTAGAGTAGTTTCATCAGTATTAGTTGCCAGAGTGAGATTAGCCTCATGAAGTTACTAGAATTTCAATAATTAGAATAATACAGAAGGAGAAGAATCCTGAGTTGGAGAAGTAACTCCTACCGAGAAAGCTGGAATTATAAGTCCAGAACTTCTAATAACCGGCGAGCCCCTCATTCTAGCACTTAAGGATTACTTTAGCTACTTTATACGAGGGAGTATAAGACGCCCCACAAGCACAAGATGAGGACATCCAAGACATACGGAATAACTTCATGCCTAGACTTGATTATAGAATGACTTTTGAACTAACTCCTACTGTTGCTCACCAATGACTTAAGGGCTAGAGCACTTACACGTAACTGGAAGAATCGACAACTCCTGTATTAATGGTTAGGTACCAATATCCATATTCTGAATATAATGATATATAAGTGTATTAATATAATGATATATAAGTGTATAATATGACCTGCTTCTATATTCTCTTATATTAGACAAGCGGACACAAGAACTATTCTATGACAAAGGCAAAGAGAGGAGACAAGCTACTACTAGAGCAAGCAAGAAAGAAGAATTGAATGCAACGCGCGATAGGGAAATTCTGGTAGAGGCTTCTGTCAACAAATACTTAATTGAACTCCCTAAGGCAAGCAATAACAAGAGCATCGGCTGTTTCAAGTCTTGTTTCGGGTGTTGAAGAGGTTTCTTTCTTTGATGCGAGGCGGGGTGGTTGGTATAAGACTCCGGCGACTATCTTTGAATAAGAATCCTCCTCTACGGCCTACTACACTTTCTCACTGGAAACCACTTTCATTCTATCTTAGAGCAGGAACAGGGCATTCTCATTCGGCTGCTGACTTTGGCACTGCTTCCTTAATAGATGAAACAAGAACAAGACCTTCTAGTAATTCTGCCTCTCCTCTCAAGTAGTAAAGTTAGAATTACCTTGGAAAGTCGGAAAGTGAGAAACCTTGGCTGCAAGCTTCCGAAACTATTAACTGCATGCGGCTCATCTATCTCTGGCTACTAAGAAAGTTATGGCTCTGGCGGATTATAATAAGGGGTTTGGCTACTTAGTTCAATTCCTAGACCTAACTAGACCTATAGGGCAGCTTTTTCATTCCAATACGAGGGCAGGGAAGAAAGAGACATAAGCAATCTATGACCAGTAAAGAGAAAGGTTTGATGCAATTAAAGATTGACCCTTCTATAAGTAGTAGTGCTTTTGAATCTGTATTTAGTTGGAGATAAGATCTGATGCTTCTGCTTTAGATTCTATTCTTTGAGTATAAGTCCGGTTTAGTTGGATAACCTCCGTGCTAAGGGCATAGGAGAACCATGTGTTTAGTAATGAGTCAATTGCAAAAGAAGCAGTTCTCAAGTTAGGGTGATTCCGAGTGTATTGTCTGCTTGGCCGGGTTTTATTAAAGCAAATATAGACTTTAGTAAGGAAAGCCTTAATAAGTAAGGGCTTGAAGTTTCATCTTCAATTATAGAACTGACCGAATTAATAGTCAAGGGCTGGCAATTCTGCATCAGATGATCCGTATCCCCTTGCTTGAAGATCTTTCTCGGACCGGAAGTAAACCACTACAGGCTGACTGGGAGGATCCCTTTCTTTGTATTAAAGTAGAATACCAGAGCTAGGAGTTAAAGAGTCAAGATATGGGTGAAGCTAGGAGTTAAAGAGTAAGGATATGGGTGAAAAATGAATGATTTCTCATCGCCAAGACACGGATAGTTTACTTTTTGATTTGCCTAGAAAACCGGGTATCTCGGGCTAAAGTCTGCTACCGGGTATCTCGGGCGAAAGAAGTTCAGTTTCTTCCTTACCACTCTAGCGCTCCTAGGATTTCTATGAAACTAGTAGTTCAGGGAGGGCTTGTTTACTCGGTCTCAGGGAAGGGAGTTGAAATGACTATTACTAGGGTTTAGTTGCTTTTCGGACTATAATCAATTACATCTTCTAATAATATGACAGAATCATGAGCTAGGGTCTATTCGAACTGTATTGCCAGGTCAAGACTCTTTGGCATCAGGATCAGAATCAGGGTTGACTGTTCCTTAAAGGAGTGGAACAGGTCCATAACTTAGTTTTTAGCCATACATAGGTGGAGGAGCAATAGGTAAGTAGATAAGTCTAATTCCGTTAAGCAGAGGGGAGCTCCGGAGTTTTCAAGAAAAGAGAGGTAGGCGAGGGCCAAGCAACGGATAGACAAGCAACGGCTTATGCCGTTGTGCGTCAGCAACAACAATAGGTAATATGATCAGTTATAAACAAGTCCACCAAGCAGACAAGACACTACTAATGTGTCGCGTCAGTTGTTCCCGTTGCGCGGTAGCGAGCTCATAAACGTGTTGCGCGGCAGGGCTGCTCTGTCTTTACTTTAATGAGTTAGTTCAATTCTTCACTTTAATACCAGAGGATTGGTCGGGCCATTATAGTAAGTTGTTCCTATTGCCTATCAAACATGCCTATCAAACAAATAGAGCCGAATGAAGGTATCAAACTACAGCGGCAGAAGGTTGGGCTAATGTTACGCGTCAGTAAACTCGTGACGCTAAAGTGAACTAGTGGCGCGCAGGAGTTGTCCCTTTCCTAGACAATTGAATCAGTGTTCGAAGTGTTGCAGCTGTTTCCAGATCTGTATCAGAGGCAGTTCGCAAGTTAGCAACAAAACCCCGAGTTGCTTGTTTAGTAGTAGCTTTGCGGGGATGAAACTAATTCCACTTGATTTAATAATTTCATGAAATCTTTATTGCCCCCATGTATGTATTATAAGAAAGTAATAGTAGACTATCTATTCTATACAATGCCCTGCCCAAACTCGACTTGGGAAACCCTTTCACTCCGATAATGAACTACCTTTGCTGATGATCCCGATCTTGAGTCTGATACTGATCTTTATGTATCCTTTTAAGAATGGGGTTTATCCGACGCTAACAAAAAGTACTTTCGATAAAGGGTTGACTGCCCCAACTCGCCCCTTATAGTACTGGGTAGGCTGAAGAATACTGATTTCTCTAAGTTGAAGCAAAGTTCTTTTTCTAAGTTGAAGCAAAGAATGAAACAAGTATTTGTATAAGCAGGTAGGATCTAGCACATCTAGTAGAAGACTATCTAGCTCTAGTAGAATACAAGTAAGCTCTTGTAGAAGAAACGTATGTATAAGAATTCCACCGGGGATAGGATCCTTAAAGTAGTAGTCCTGGCATAAAAGAAAGGTAAACTCTTGGACTCATAAGTAGAAAGATGTAATTGAAAAGAAAGATGACATTTCAAATAGCTCTTCTAGTAAGTTAAAGCCACTCCACCTTAGTCAATTGTTAGCTGTGCTTGGAAAGTATCTCGGAACAGGCTAGGCACCAGTGGATCTGAAGTCAACAATGAATGAATTTGATCTATCTCTTTTGACCATCACTTATATTAAGATTAAGGCAGCTTTCCCCTCTCCCTCTGTTAATGCAATTGAAAGCTGGTTTGATCTCTTCTGAAATCCTTGTTGGCGCCAAGACCCTGAGAAGAAGAATAAGGTAAGCGAGCAGTTTCGTTCTTTTCTTGTGAGCTGAGCAACAGTAGTAGTTACAAGGAAGAGAGAATTTCTAGTTTCAAGAGAAAAGACTACTCGTTGAATTGGATTAAGTTAAGGCTCAGTGCCAGTGCCAGGAAAGTCTACTTTAGAATAATAGGATGGAGCTAGGTATGAGTGTAATCAAGTAAAGAATCAAACCGGAGAAAGAAAGCCTTAATAAGTGAGGGCGAGTTTAGTTCAAAGAGCCAGTTGCAATAACTCTATTTTAGGTTCCTTCCCCCTTGCCCAACCTGTAGAGTAGTACTGTGAAACAAGTATTTTACGCCTAGGAGCCTCATGCAGTTAGCAGAGATTAGTTTAATCCTGAGTTCACCTGTGCCCTTAAGTAATTGGCGAACTAATAAATGCGTTGCGCGGAAGCCATGAATAATGAGTTATAACAAGTTATGATGAAGTCCTGTGTAGTAGGAAAGCCCTTATTCCAAAATCTCTCTTTTTGCTCTTTTTTGCATTTCATTAGGGTGATTCCTAAGGTGTTTAGTAAAACTCTATTCTTGAATTCCTCCTCTCCTTTGATACAGCTGAAGATCCCGATCGATCCTACTTATGGTTATCTACGGTCTCAGTGAGCAACGAGCTTCTTCAATAGCTAGCCTAGCCTCTTACTCCTTTCTATCATACAGACAGAGCAAATTCGACTGTTCTGTTTCCGGACTTACCGCTGATGAGAAAACGGATATTCCCGCTTCCAAGTCCTGAGTTCACCTAATTAATAGCTAAAGTAAACCCGTTGCGCGGCAGGAGCAAGGTGTAGCCAAACTCAGTTGCCAGAGTCTAGGCCCCTATAGGAAGTTTCGGGTGCGTGTGTTTCCGAAATTATAAGTACTGGGATGAATTGGATTCTGTGGTTTTCTACCTTCATAGCTAAATCCTCTTATCTGTGTGTCCGCTCATGACTCTTACTATATATATATACTTAGTTTAGCTCCCGAAAGCCCTAGAATAAGGACTCGGCCTAACACTCCTTATCCTTAGTTGCTTTTGTAGTAGTAGCTTGGTTACTTAAACAACGAGAAAGAAGCCTTCCTTCTTGCCTTCACCGATAGAGTTGTGGCTTTATGTGGAACTAATTAAGACGGACCTCTGCTTTGGTTGGTAACGTCAACTTCTTGTCTTGTTCCGAGATACAAAACTCCCATTGCAAACTTTCACCTGAACTTATAAGTACTGGTCAACTTCCTTCCCTAACCTAGCTGTCAAAGAGAGCAAGAATATAAGTAAGGGCAATCAACAAAGAATGAATTGAATCTTGCTTCGGCTGAAGATACTTATCTAGACTTTGGATCTACTGCTGTCTCTTCACTCTACTACTTTACTTTACTCCCACCGAACCTCCCTCATAGAATAGACGTGACCCCGAGAGTCAACTGACGATAAAAACAGGAACAGGCCTAATATATAATTCAAGCTTGAGTGGAGGTCTGTTATTCAAGTTTAGTTGAAGTTAAAGCGGAAGTCAGATCAGGAGGTGTTGGTACATTGCGACCTAAGATATATAATAGAATAGCATCTCATTGTGCAGGAATCAATTGTTATAACTCACTTTAGCTATTACGAACAAAGTCCTTTTTCCAAGTCCTTTTTTAGTAATGGCGGCAGTGAGAAAGTAGGGTGTTGGCGCAAGGAAGGGACTCTCAATCAGATGTTCAAGCAGGATCTTTCTTTTGAGGTGAGTTCCGTTGAGTTGGCAAAATCCAATCGAAAGGAAGCGACCTTAAAGTGGTGTTCGAGTTTGTGGAGATAAAGGATCTTCTGCGTCTCAAGATTTCATTCCTTATTTGTTTTCCTCGGTCTCCTAGCAAGAAGACTCAGTCAGTACGAGATGAGCTACTTTCGAAAATTCCTACTACTTTCTTTCGTTGAGAGAGAATCAATTCATTGAGTATAGTCAGCAGCAAGCGCTAAGCATATTACTTCTCCTTCATATGAGCGAGTCTCCGGGTGGTCAACGCTGCCGACAAGCAAAGCAACTACGTATAGCCAAGCAACTCTTGTCAAAGATGCAATAAGGTATAGATAAACCGAGGTAAGATTCTACGGATCTAGACTTTTGCTCTCAATCCTAGCATTAAAGCCTTATTTGCACTTACGCTCTGTTCAGCCAAGCCTTATTTGCACTTACGCTCTGTTCAGCGTGGTATCTGCTTTCTAGCTTCAGTTTCTAGTCTAGGTTCGGTGCGACTTAATCATTGGAATCCCTTGCTTGTAAGAATCATAAAGTGGAGTTATTGTATCTGTTTCATAGAGAGAAGTTCTTGGTTTGCTTTCCTATATAGAGGTTGGCGCTAAAAGAAGAGGTATTGCGGTGAAGCAGAGGTCTTGCAGTTCCATTGTCTTTCTGATCGACAGTAATATGTGTTTGCTACTATAGAATCAGAGGTGTAACTTGCTAACGGAACTCTTTCCACTGTATTGTTTCAAGGAGAGGCCCCTATTGTAAGTTCAAGACGAACAAGTAACGAGAGTTCGGGCAAGACTTAATAAATAGGGTTCTGCCTCCTTTCACTTAATAAAGCTTCATAGCTAAGATCTTTTCCTGGTGGACAAGGCGCTCACATAATCAATTCCTTTTTCAGGTATGTTAGTTGAGTTCCAGTTTTCGTATCATCGAAAGTGTAAGTTCAATCTCATTCATAGCATATCTGAATTCCTTGTTGCGAGCCCTAGTATAGAAATCCTTTCACTGAAGAGGACAGGAACTCCTTTTCGTGCACCCCGTAAAGTCAACTAAAGCAGAAGCTAGATCTGAGGTGTGATCTTACAAAAAGAGGATCCGCTCAATTCCTATTCCTAATAGATAGGCGGTGCAGAAATCAATCTTTTAGTAGCGCTTAATCAGGTCAGATGAACTATAAGTGGAAATTCCAGTTTGCGAGATGAGCAGCTCCGTTCCTCTTTCTTTTGATAAGTGGGTGGGTAAGAGAGATTCAATTCACAGAGTAGAGTAAGGAGTGAGTTGAGTTAAGTGGAAAAGGTGTTTGTTGGGCAGCCTAAGTCAGCAGCAAAAAGAGAATGTCCTGCACTTAAGTTCATGGTGAGAGTGGAATCCCTTGTAGGTAGTAGCGACCCGGCCAGTTCCAGTTCTAGTGTTGTATCCTGTTAGCGGGTCTTCAAGGCCAGAACTTATTAATTGAAGTGACTTTGAACAAGCAGCTTAGGGTGAGGGCGGTGCGAGTGTTATATAAAGGTTAAGGTTCTTAAAGAGGAGTTATCGGGGCATCATCTAGTACAGTTGAGTTGAGTTCAGAAACACTAAGTGCGCTAACGGGAGCAAGAGGAGAGAGAAAAGAAAAAGAGTTCAAAGAGCCAGAGAAATAGAATCCCGAAAGTGAGAATGAAACCTTAGGGATATATCTAGCGGATTGTATTAGTATAAGTCCCATGTGTTAAGCAAAGTAGTAAATTAAGTCTTTTGGGGCATTATACGTTACTTGGCCCCTACGAAATTCATTATTTCTCTTATTATAGGAATCCGGTAACTCACAAACCTCTAGCAAATCTTCACTTATATGAAAGCAGCTTGTCCGGTTATAACTATTAGTTGCTTGGTTCTTAATTTCAATGAGTCATTTCCCAGGTCTGCAAATGAAGTGGATGTGTATAGTTTGGGGCAGAAAAAGAGAGTATTCTTGCTTTGAAATAAGTACTGAGGTCAGCAAAATCAAGAGAAGCCTACAAGGCGGGGAGGAAAATGCAAAGTAGAGTTATGAAAAAGAACAAGCTGTCAGTCAAGGCTACTCAATTCTATTTATGGTGCTCGATACGTATTATTGGAATTGGCCCCCTTCTATTAGAGTCGATCAACTTTTGATGCTAACTCTGCAGATGCTTATGCCTTAAGATCTTTTTCTGCCAATAAGATCAGAATGTATAGAATATAGAGCAATTCCAGTTTGAGGCTAAGGTCATAATTCGGATGCAAGTAATTCTTCAAGTTCTCTGCGGAGAGGTGGACTTTCATCGTTAAGATCATCTCATCTCTTTTCGAATGAATGCCTACAACGAATCAGAGGTGTTACGGTTGGTTCAATTCAAAGGGAAGCCGGAAGCCAAGCGCCCTTTGTTTACTCTTTTCTTTCATATGCGCGATCGATAGAAGAAATGAATGTTTTACTGAATACAAAACAGCGGATTTTCCTTTAGCTCGAGTTTTTGTTTCATATGTCTTTGTTGGTGCAATAAATATGACAAGTACTTTTTTCCTCTTAGCTTACAGACAGCGTAGAATGTCTTTATTATTCTTCATCAAGGTTATCTATCGTAGAGTTATTGTTTCATCCTAGTCGACTTAAGAATCCTATGTCAGAGAATACGCAGTGCCCGGAAAGTTGTATAGAATGAGGCCGTGATAGCCAACAATGAGAAAGAAGCCCAACTCTATATCCGCGTCAACAGATTGTGCGGGCCTACTGGACCTGGCGACGTCAACAAAGAATTAATTGAACTTTCACCGAGTGATGCCCCATATATTATTAGTAATGCAACAACACCTTTTCTTCCCGCTTCTCTTGCTGCTGACGACTTCACTCGCGCTACGAAAGAAGGAACACTTGAATAAACAATACTATGTAAGGGAAAGACAATTACAGTCAAAAGCACAAATAGACTATACTAAAGAGAGAGGATACCAATAACTGGGATTCCCATTAGAATAGTGAACTGCATGTATCATATCAGGAAGGAATATAGCAGCTCAACAACGCTCACGCCAGAGAAAATACTGCCTTCTATACTCTTGCATTTGCTACAATTCTAGTTTCCCATGGCTTAATAGTGACTTGTCTTCTTTTCTGCTTCTTTTCTGCACCCTTACTCTTTCTATTTTACCGACCCAGAGCTACTAGATACGAGGAACTAGCCAACAGTCAGTGAAGAATGGAATTGCTCCCCCCGAGTATAGATCTTCGTAAACAAGTCTACTTCCCAAGCCTACTTCCCAAGCCTACTTCCCAAGTCTACTTCCCTTTCTTTTGCTTCAAAACAAAGACCATACTTTCCACTTCAATACTTAATATCGGCTTTGTAACTCCCGAAAACAGGACTTGCACAAGGTACTTTTGAGCATCAGCTTCAGCAGTGGATAATTATGTCTGATCTTCTTTCTTTAGACGATGAAAGTAAAGCACGAAAAGAGAAGAGTCAAAGTCAATAGCTCTCGTAGACTTAACGAGCACCGGCACTAGAACCTCTTTCGCAGACAAAGAAACAAGACTGGAAGAAGTACCGACATAAGAACCGGTATCGGCGTAAAGACATCTGACAATTGAACTGCTTCTGATCGCCACCCCAGATCTGAATTCTTATCCTTCTTTCTATACCAGTTGGATCTTCCGTTGGGCATTCAAAAGGATCTTCTTCCCGAACAAGACTTTAGGTTCCTTCCCCTGATCCAGCATCTGCTCTTTCTTCTGTTGCTTGTGCTTTCGATCTACTTGTCAGCTTTGCGTTTGAGTCCTACTTACTCCCATTCTTATTCCTTAGGGGTACCCCGCAACCACTAAAAACCGATACCTCTACTCTACAATGGCTCCTATCTGATATAATATATAACCTCTTGCTAACTTGCTTGAATTCTTCCTTTCGAGTGTTCTTCTTAGTGTTGCTCCCAAATTACTAGAAGGCCCTTATGATTAGTATTAGTCCTGATATCCCTCTCTTGCTCTTGATGATTTTATGAACCTTAACTCTTTCTACTTTACCGACCCGACTCTTTCTACTTGACCGACCTAGTAGTAGCTTGGCCGTTATTACTCCTTTTTTGACTCGGTTCTTTCTTTCACTTGGGGCTGTCAACCTAACAAGTAACTAAGCGAGTGGAATCCTTCTTTCTTTATGGGCAACGAGGGAGGTTACGCAAGTCCCCCGTTTTCGTCTTCGTAGAGTTATTAATAAGTCCTTTTTTCGTTCCAGTGTTCGGCGGCGGGAGCCCTTAAGTAATAAATACATTCTCACTGGTGTTATGGGCAAGTCCTAATTCCAAGGCGGCAGGAGCTAGTAGCTGGTATACACACAAAATGCATTATAAGCTCTCTTAGGCGTATTCAATGATCATCTACCTCTCCGACTTAATATAAGGTCAACTAATACGGTTATTGCTCTCATCTCATCTAACGACTTAATATAAGGTCAACTAATACAGGAAAGTCACTATTAGCACAACAGCTTGTACAACGTACTTACTGCCCTAACAAAGTAGCTTGTTCACTGCCCTTACAAGTTTCAGTGTTTTTCGTTTCCGTTGCTGTAACTCACGTTAACTCACAGAACTCCGTTAGCGCAACGTCTTGTTCCCTTGTTTATTCCATTGCTTGTTTCATTTAATCTATTGAGCATATGATAGAGAATGTAAAATAGTAATCTAGCTCAGAAACTCTAATAAGCTAGCTCAGTTAGCGAGTTACTTAAAGCGTTAGTCAAAGTCATAGTCGGTTGTTTAAAGGATTCTATATTATTGCATTAGTAGGATGGGATTCATTTTTTGTGCCGTTGCTTATTCTGTTATACTCGTAGTAAATACTTGTCTCTTGCTCTTGTTTGTGAAATTGTTAATCTAGCGCTCTAGAAGATAGGTAAGGAAACTATACTACTACTAGCATCGTTGCTGGTTGGTTCTATACCGCTTGTTTGTGCTTTAGTTCACTTGTAGAACTCCGCTAGGCATAATAGAATTGAGACCAGTTCCTTTGCTTTTTGCAGTCTTACTCATTCTTTTACTTGTTCGTTTCGTTCGTCACCCCGTTAGCGCTACACGTTAAGCTCTGTAAGCAGGTTTAGTTGCCCCACCCATAAGCATTAGCACAAGTATAAGCCATAATATAAGGTAATCTTGCATATAAAGTGGTAGGTAATCCTCAATAAAGATGATTTTCTTACCTGTTCCCATACGCCAGGAATTGATTCTGCCCTTCGCCCTACCCTCACTTGATACTTTACCCCAGCTGCTGAGAAAAGAGCTTATCGATTTCGCTTTCTTTGCTTTCCTTTGCTTTCCATTCCTTTCCTTTCCTTACACTAGAAACTCTAGAAACTGCTTACTTCGTTACTCGCTTCACTATTGATGAAAACAAAACTATCGAGGCTATTGAGAAAAACCACTCTAAAGGACAATCTCTGGTGCAATGGAACAAGCTACGGTAACAAGCTTTGTTATACAGTGCGTTAGTTAAGTGAAGTTCCTTTTTTGACTAACTGAGTTCTGTGAATGGGATTGAATTGAGTCACCTCTAGAAGTAATCTCACTCTTTCACTAAGGCGCCAAGTAGGAAGCCCCTTTGCTTTTCGTGCCTGACCTGAACTTGAATGCTTGGCTTTACCTTCCCTTTACTCTCAAAACAGTCTTAAGAATTCATTGATTCTTTCTCACTCGACTATCTCATAAATAGGAATTGAAACACAATGCTTAACTGCCTTCTTGAACCTAACTCCCGTTAGCACTTGTTCTATTGCATCGCAGAAAAGAATGGAACTTGTAAACTCCTTGTTCGGTCAACTCGCCTTAGACGGTTGCTTCAAACCAGACTTATTGAATCCCCAGACCAGATAGCATATGATAGAATAGAGCAGAACTGTATGCCTACTTTCCTTACAAACACACTTTTTCCTTCTAAGCTTACTGCCTCTAGTAACAACACTTTCTCCTTCTATAAGAGCTGACTCTCTCTTACTTTTGTTCCATTGCTTATTCTGCTGATTCCTAACTTGACTCACTTTCATATTTGATTGATGTCAACACCTCGATTTGCTTATTCCGAACTCTACCATTTATTTGGCCTAACTCTACCATTGCAGCTTGTTGAAGAGAGTGCAGTGCAAAAGTAGAGAAATATGAGTAAACAAAGGGCTTCCAACGTGCAGTGCAAAAGTAGAGAAATATGAGTAAACAAAGGGCTTCCAACCGGGCTTTCTTAAACTTCCAGAGCAGATCTCTACTCCTCACCTCTAAACTCTGAATTGAACTTACTTAAACCAAAAGTGAGATTGTAAATTGATAATCTATATCTCTTGCACCAGCAATAGAATAATTGAAATACCCCGTCTGCCCCTTACTGAGGATACAGCTACACCACTTGCAACTTCAATAAGAACAGTAACAGGCCCTTCTCCACGACTAGATGATTCCCCGACCTCTACCTTTCATATATTAGTTGTGTAGTTATTACCAAGTCCTTTCTTCATCGGCGCATGTTCCATTGCTTATTCTTATTATGATTACCGAGGCTTTCCTCTACCTGATAATGCTTGCAGCTGCGCCAACATCTTTCCCTTCTGATGATACTTACTTGTAATCTACTGCCATTAACTTCAGGGCTGGAACAATACTGGAATCAGGAACAATACTTTCTGCACCGGCAATCCAATCACCTTAACTTCTCGATGAAACAGATGAAACAAACTTACTATAAGGGCCAGTAGATTCAGCCCGGAACCCTGCTTTAATGCCCTATTGATCGTTTTTCACCTCTGTTCCACGACTCTTATGGCTTACGCGTTATCTTGCCTACCGAAAGGCTGTTCTACGGCTTTTCTACTTAATATCTTCCTTTTGAACTCCCGTTAGCGTCTTGTCTTGTTCCTATTCTTTCCGTCCTTCTGTAGTGCGTTGTCGTCCAAGTAGTTAATGGAAGTGTCGTGCATACTCGTTTCTCATTGGGCGCCGGCAGAGGAGTTGTTGAAAAGACGGGTCGGGTTGCACTTATATGAAGTCGGTGTTGTAGGTAAAGAAAGGATAGTTCCATAATCCAGTCCATTTTGAGAGAGTTAGAACTTGTTATTACCATACAAGCAACCCCCTTTTAGTACTAGAGTGAGAATTAAGGATTAACAACCCTACTATTACTATCTATTACTTTTGGACTATTCTATGCCCGCAATGAACGCCTTTAGCCGGCCTGCAAAGTCAAGCTATAATGAGTTCTTTCCAAGGTCTCCCATTCCTTTCAATCGTGGATACTTTCTTTTTGATCGGGCTTAATCGTGGATACTTTCTTTTTGATCGGGCTTGTTGTCGGTCTGGGTGGTATTCACTAATGCATTTCTGAAACCTATCCTCCTATTCTATAGAAAGACTCAATTTCATAAGAGAAAAGAAAGCTACGAAGAAAATGACTTTGTGCTCTCGCCCGGTACTTATAATTTGCGGAATGAAAGTGTTCTCTTTTCATTGTATGAAGACTTATGTCAAGTGTTGTGAAGTGAGAAAGAAGTATGGGGAACCAGTCTTTACTTAACTCGACCCAAACCAAACAATCCCGCCTCTCTCAGTTGGTTAGATAGTGGCAATATCTTTTCTATCTCAATTGAAAGCCTCCATTCATTGCTATCCGGAAGGAAAAAGGCATAAGAATAAGAATCTTGAAGGGACGGTAGGCTTATAAAACTTCGATCCCGTTCACTAGCTTCGTGAGTGCAAAACAAAGGAAGGTAGTTCAATAGGGCTTTTGACCAATGCATAAAGTATCACGATCAGGATCCGCTAACTCTGAAATTAAGAAGAAGCGAGGGCGAGCTTAGGATGGCTCACTTGCTTATAAAATGACCGGCCTATAGAGTTGTCGGGTCGTACTAGGAATCCGGTAGTAAAGCAAGATGGAAAGCGAAGCGGGTAGCAGTGATTGGAAAGGCAAGGGTATAGCTGGGAAAGCCCACAATTGAACATCTCCTTATTAGGTCCTTATCCTTATGGTAGGACTCAGAGTCAACTTACAATAAGCGTCTCTCTGCGGTTAACCAAACTCTATCCCATAGGGGCCTGGTCTACTATTTGGCCTTTGCGCTCTCCTCGTGTACTAACAGATGGATCAAAGGTCGAGTAGTCTATTCCTATTTGACATACATGGTAGTTGGACCTACTTTCAAAGTGTATGAAAGAAAAGCAAAACTCACATGACTACCTCCGGGGGCCCCGACCAGAAAACTTTCCTGCTAAACCTTGTAAACTTAGGACCTATTTGATGATAAAGCGGCTGCTGGAATTGCTTACATAAAGGAACTACTTCCTCGTCGAGCTCTATTTAAACCCGACTCTATGTCGTTTACAGCTCTATTTCAACCCGACTCTATTTCAATCCGATCCAGAGATCATTGCGAATGCAGTTAACTCAAAGGGAAATGGAAATGACTTACTCGGGGTTCAAGATAGGATTTGCTTAGCTTTCTTTTTGACCACTACTCTTACCTTAGCACCAAGTCAATACCAGACATAATAAATAGCTGAAATAGAGCACCAAAAGAGAAATCAAGTCCCTTGTAAATCATAGCAGAATACAAGGAGAGATAGGAATGAAAAGCCCTAGCATGCTTACGCTCTCTTATTCCACTATCGGTTTATCGAATCGGAGCGGGCAAGAGCAAGAGAAACACTATTATTCGTACTCGCTCCTCTGTTCGTGAGTAATCTTCCCATGGCTCACATCTCTCTCGACTGCTGATAAAGAACGAAAGGAAAGGCTATCTAGTCCGGCTACAATTCCTTGAGAGTCTTAGGGCCGATTCTCCTACTATAAGAAAGATACCAGCCTTTTCTACTTTAGGTCTAAGGCTAGCAAGCGGAACTACTGAGACTTTCTCGCTCTAGCTATAGCAACTCTAGGAAGCAGGGTCTAGCTCCAGTCCCTAGACTCTAGATATGGTAACTCGATAGTGGAGTAAGGACATTCATTAAGGTCTAGTCCTCGTTCGTGAGCCATACACCCATTGCTCTCTCACTACCAATAGTTCTATCACTCTTTCTAGTAAGATCAAGTTATGATAAAGAAAGAAGAAAAGCGGAAATTATAAGTACTGGTTATTTGAGAAATATTCACTCTTTCATAAGTAAATCGGACCTTATTTATGTTTTTCTAGTTATATCCGAGTAGTAACGAGAGTGATAGTACGCCCGTATAGCTATAGCTCACTGAAGAATCAAACTTGAATAGAGGAAGCTGTGGAATAAGAACAACCAACTAGCCCAAACACCTGCAATAGTAGCAGATTACCCACCAGGCGATTCATATCAAGATTCCGTCTCTTCCCGCAGGTGCAAGTGAAGGGTGAACTATGACTGTGCAAGTAATAATTCAAGACCGCTACCGGAGCTACCTCTGAAACTTGACGCTCTCATGGCTCACTCCTACACCGTTCGAGAGCTATGTGTATTGCTCTATCACTACTTCTAGACAAGGAAAAGACAGATGAGATAAGGATCAAAATAATAGAAGCGTTTCCATCCTAATAGAAGCGTGCTCCTAAATGACTATATCCGTGTATTCCCTAGCTAGAGTTGAATTGAGACTCCGACTATAAGACTAGAAACAGGAAATCGACTAGCACCATCTCTTAATCTTATTCAAATGCACTTTCACATTGGAATTGGTTTCAGCTGCTCTATTCAATAATATAACACATTCTATTGGTTTCCGCTTCTCTATTCAATAGTAACACATTCTTATTAAAGTATACCATTATTTCTCATAGGCTCTTATTCCAATGTTCCCTTACATTGATTTGAGTTTCTGCTTTTCTACTCTTATTTCCGAGTATACCATTCTTCTTGATAGGTTCTATCCTACTCCCTCGCTATGTCCCTCTCACTCACTCTACCAGACTACATGACGAGGACGAAAGGACAGCGTACAGGAACCGACCATTAACTGTTGGTGGGAAAGGGAAGGGGTTAATTATCAAGGCGAGTCTACGTCAGCGGGAATCGGGGTAACCAGTTTGCCTTCGACCGTAAACCAAATAGATCAGCATTCATCTTGGGGTTTCGCAATGCCATGAATACGGCAGAACCTCCCCTAGAATTGACTTCTGGCGCATGGGGGGGGAAACCCTTTCTTCACTTCCCAAATTCGTAAATCGCATATTACATGGTTGTCTCGAAGTTAACGAGTGAAAGCTTCTCTGCGTAAGAGGAGGCGATAGAAGGATCACTTCTTTCCGTAATCTGCATCAGTGACTTTACTCAAAAGGAATCACCTGTCCAAATATCAATCTTATTCTTGCTATGTCACAGTGGTTTTATCAAATGCAATACTCCAACAGCAGCAGCAACCAAGCCACATGCCCGCATGCTTGACCGAAGAAAGGATTACCCACGCAGACCCATTTACACACTTTGATGAACGGATTCTCAGCTGGTAGTACCTAAATGTTGTGTCAGATGTCGAACAGGACCTGAGACATTACCACATATTATGCTAGAGTGCTCCCATGAGCTAGACTAGTATGGTTAGTTTGAATCCCCACTTTGGGTTGGTTTATGCATGCAGGGCAGATTGACTAGTTTTGCGATGCGCTTGGTAAAGGACTTGGACTGGGGGTTTGGCTGCTGTGTTGGCTAATTCGACTGGGAGCAGTTATCCGAGAGAATCTGGGACCTTGTTAGATGCAGCTACATCTATTCTATAAGTAACGGGGCATAAGAGTAATGTCGGGTTGGAATAACGGATGGGTTTTCTTTCGGTGGAAGCAGGGCAAGCCCAAGACACATCAAAAGGGGTTGTTTCAACGATTTCTTTGCTTTCTTTCTACAATTGGATCAGATCAACTAAGCGTCGGCTTTCCACTTTGACTCCGCTGACAAATTCCTTACTTTACTAGATTCCTGCGGCCAACAACACGGAAGACCAGCTAGGACATTGCCATTATGAGACGATCAATCTATGAGACGAGACGATAAATCCTCGAGGATCCAGCGATGCAACACAGAAAATTCCATAGCTGCGAGTAATAATGGAACGGGATCGGGGGGACCAACTACATACAATGCGCTGCGAAGCACTTTCTTTCCACGTAGACCGACCGACAGACAGAGCTCGGCAAATGGCTCTAATTACATTATTCGAATTGGACCAGATGACACTTCTACGAGAGAGTTAAGATCGTCTAGCTATGCCAATGTGGGTCATGAAACTGGGGCTACCATGGCCATGGAAGTACCTACCTTACAACTAACTTGAAAGGGTATCTTCTCGCACTTATCCAAGGACAACTTCTTCGCTCAAAGACTTCTTGCTTTTCTTCCCCGGTCTTTCTACAACGGCAGTTCAAAACACCACTTATTTACTTACTAGCAGACTACTTATTATTGCATGAATACCAAACCTGCCATTCTCATGCATTTACCTTGAAACCACTACCACCTTCAAATAGCTACCAATCTTTTCTTTGACAAACAAACTTACTCCTAAGAAAGATCCCGATATAGTTACACAAAAGGCTTGAAATGGATCTCTCATTCTTTATCTTTAGCTCAATTGACACTTTGATGCCTAAAGAGCTAAGCTTCACAGTGAAAGAGATTAGGCCTAGCGCGGCAAGTATCTCTCTTAGTCGATGGAATCTGGTTCCATCCTGCCTTACGCGCCGCTTTTGTCGAATGGTTCCGCTTCCTTGGGTTGATGCCGAGTAGCTTTGTTAACCGAGCGAGTTCAATTGCAATCTTACCTATATGTAACTAATAGACTCTGATACCGAGTCATTGTCGGATGGCCCACTTACTACATACATTGCTTTTTCTGGCTTTGATTATATTACTTACCCACCCACTTATGTGAAATTATGTATTCGACTACCCATCCTTTCTGTCCAGCTTTTCTACCCTATTCGGTCGAGAGCATAGTCCTTTCTTTTCCCCGCACTCGAGGTTACTTATCTCCTATCAGGTGTTTCTAACTTGCTTCACTCGCTTAAGCCCCTTTCTTTCCCGGCTGCTTTATTCTCTTTTCTTTCTATGGCTAACCTATAGCTTGCTCCGATCCTTCCCGAAGTTGGATTTCCGGGAGCAACAAACCTGTTTTTGGAACAAACGTAGTTAGAAAGACCCAATTTATGCCAAAAAGAAAGACTGGGTTTTTAATAAACACATGAAAGAAGTCATCTTATTTTATTTGTTACTGCGGGAAAGGCTATGCTAGGTTTTTGAAGCGAAGAGAGCTAAACTAAACGAAACCTCAGAGCTCTTGTTCTGAGTTAAGCAGATAAGAGTTGGAAAAGAGTGAAAGAAAGCTGTTCTCCGAGTTAAGATAGAAAAGAAAGCTGTTGGCAGTTCACTCGTTGTTCGGAGTGGGCTAGGGATCCCCTTCATCGCGGGACATAGAGATGCAGAATTGACGCATATACGGGAAGTGACCAAGTAGGAAGAGGCGCTCTTTGTATAAGATTGAAACTTTCGAGGAAGGAAAAGCAAGAAGTTACTTTTGATGTATAGGCTCATAAGAAAATACCAGGAGCTATGAGTTACGTCGCGGTAGCAGCAACTAAGTAAGCCGTTGTGAGCTTTCTAGTAAGTTCGCCAAGCCACCACTAACATAACATGGCGACCGCCAAGTAACTACGAATCAGTTGTATCCGGAGAACGCACAATAGAGACAAAATGCCGGGTAAGAGACATAAAGTGACGTTACCAACAAAAGCATAGGTATTCCCGAACCTACCTCGCCTCTTGCTCTCAAGTAGTCAACAAAGAATTCCAATAATCGATTTCACAACTTACTAGAAGGGCAAGCCGACAAGCGGATACTTTTTCTATTTCCTACCTCAGACCGGGTTGACCCTGTTGTGTTGAATCCGTTCTCTTATATAAGATATAATTTAGATGGGAAGGACAGATATGTTCAACAAATCATTCAACTAGAGTTTACTAGTCAACTACTGGCTCTGCTCTAACAGCAACTTTATTAGTTTACATAGGAGTGAAAGGCTTATCAGAAGATTTGAAATACTTGATTTCTTTCTTTCAACGGGCTCCTTAGCTAGTGCCACTTATATACCTGCAGTGAACCTAGTACTTGTTTCATTCTGAAATTACTTATTCCTAGTTGTGAGTTAGAGTGGAATACCAGTAGTCTAGTTATTGTCGGAGAAGTCATACCTTTTATGGATGCTTAGTACTAGTATAGTTGTAAAGGAGTGGAAATAGAAATCAAAGAAGTATGTGTTTCCTCAGCAGCAAGCGAGAAGTCAATGTTGTGCCTAGTAGGACTGAACTCAGTAGTTAAAGAAAGAAACCAGGTAGCCAAAGAGTGGAACAGTAGTATGATTACATCAGAATTGAACGAGTGAGAGAAAGAATGAAAGAAAGAATCCAACTAAGTGGTCAAAGCCCAGCTACTAGTACTAGAGCAACAAATACAGAATGAACCAAGGCAGTTCAAGAACGAAGCAAAGCAGACTAAGAATGGAACTGAGCAGTACTTACTATAAGAGCTCAAACAAGGGCTGCTAAGACTGATGTGATGCGGTGCCTAGGGATACTGAAACCCATGCATCTAAGCCTGAAACTCGTGATACTGATTTCCTGCCAGAAAGGGTAGTTGGGGCTAGATTGGTAGGCTTGGTTTGGTCATTTGCAGTGTCTTGGCCGGCTTGATTAGTTGCTTGGCTATCTGTGTCTTGGCAGCTATGGTAGTTGACTTACTTTTGGGGTAGTTGTTTAATTCCTATACAAAGAACAACAATAATCTACTTAATGTTGTTTATTACTGTAGTTGTGCTCGAGGCCTTGGTGAGTGCCTTGGCAGATAGCTTTCGTGGTTGCTTGGAATTATAAGTACTGGTTGTCCAGTAGTAGCTTGTTCAGTTTCAAGAGCAGTTACAAGGATCAGTATTTGAAGAGTTTACTGAGACGTTAAGTATTGCCAGTTCCAATTCTAGTTTGAGTATCCCGGAGCGTAATCAGACTCATTGAGAGTTTAGGTCGGTAAATCAGGATCTTAAGTGACAGAATCCGCAGCTCTAGTTAAGTATTCTGTTGCAAGTGGTGGTGTAGTTCCAGATTCCATACGAGTTCTGTTCTTGACTCTTAGCCCAGAAGTCTAGTTTAGTTGAACATAGGTTTTTGACTTGAAATCAGGTGTTCAAGCCTTACTTATAGAATAGCCTTCTTGCAGCCAAGTGGTTATGAAAGTGACGTTCAAGTTCTAAAGTCAGGGAAGGTAAGGAGTTGAGTGGGAAAGCAATAAGGAAAGAAATAAAGTAGAGCCAGAGGTATAGGATATCTTAGTTTAGGTAAGTCCAGTAGTAGCTTGCCTGGTCTAAAGTCTAACCCTTCAAGTAGTGGGAAGTATCAAGTAAAGCCTGTTCATAGGTTTGTATAGAACTAAGATAAGAGTAGAGGACACGAAGTAAGTAGCTAGACACTCCTTTTACCCCGTTTAGTTTGAGGCCTTGGCCCCCAACGATGCAAATGGAGAAATAGGATAGGGCTTGAGGACAATTACTATCTGGCTGGAGTTCGGCTTGTCTGCTTTCCCGAGTTAATCTCATCTAACTTCATTCGGCTCATCTACTTTAGTTACTGGGCGCCTAGTTGCTTGTCGAAACTGATTGTCCCGTTAAGTACTGAATTGAATACTAGTTCCAGAAGTGCTTGCTTGTTCGGTGTACTTAAGTACTGAAGTCAAGTATCTTTCAGTGCGAGGAAGAAAGTAAACAAGAGAAAGAAGTACTGGCGTTAAAGCACTTACGGAGTTAAGAAATGGGGAATAAGAAGATGGATTCAAAGCGGGATCATCAGTCGAAGTCGAATCGATCGAAGCAGTTAATGTTGCAAGCAAGCCTCAAGAAGCAGTTCAATTTGAAAGGCGTTAGCGAGCTTAGAACTCACTCGTTCCACTCTTTTTCCCTTCGAAATGTCTACTTAGTTGGTACATGATAAATGAAAGTTCTTTTTCACATATTTTATACTTTGATAATTTCTTTTCTTTGATTGTTTTTCTTCCACAACCCCACAAAGTAAGTAAACAAAAAAACCCTATCCAACTGATAAAACAAGGGAAGAAGCAAACTCGGAACTAAGACTTGGAAGAAGCAAACCCGGTTATTATAAGTTCTGGACTTGATAACAACTTTCTGAATTCTGAAAACAATAGCCAGTAGGATTATGAAAACACATAGCCAGTAGGCAAGCATACAGATTGCACTAGTTGACTTACCGGTATTTCACTAACCAAGCTACTACTAGCATATCTAGCTCATTCTTTTGTTTCTTACCTTGACCCTCTCTGTAAAGGAGATATCCTTGACCTTCATTCTTACTTGCTTCTGAAATCACTAACTATAGCTCATCTAACTCAGTAAACTAAGAAAGATGAAACTGGACTAGACTACTAATAGTTGGGTCAAGAACTAGTGGAGAGGATATGGGTCCTTTATATAAGTCTGGACCACTACTTTAAGGAGGCCAGGGAAGAAAGATCTTCATCCGCAGTTAAGTCAGCAACACCACCGAGGAAGCTATAAGTAAGGAAGTGAAGAATGGAACTCTGCAGTATCAGAATGAAACTAACAAGTCGGAATAAGGAATTCAATAATTTCACTCACACACTAGAATAAGTCATTTAATCATTCAACAAGCCAACACCCTACTTATGAACTGGAGCCCTTAATAAGTAAGTGCAAGCCGACAAGTAAAAGCCAGCCCTGTTGCCCCGGCTTCTTCTCTTGTTCCTACTCTGGCTCTTGCTTCTTTTGTAACACCAGATTTCGAGTCGACAACAAACATGGATTGAACTCATTCACTTAGGGCATACAGGCCAGTAATAGTAAGCTAGGCGTGGAGGGGAACTCACATTATTCAGTTTCAGGACTTATAGCAGAGGAAGCCCCCAAAGAAAGTGGAAGTATCTGAAGCTACAGTTAGAGCTAAGTAGACTCGAGAATCAGAATAAGCAGTGTGAGCTCCTACTTCTTATGCTAGGGTGAAAGTATCAAGGAAAGGACTACCAATCAGGTGTTGGGGGACCAAGAGAAAAGAATTGAGTAGGAAAGGCGAGCTCCATCCAGGCCAACCCGTAGGCTCCCTTCTTAAAGATCAGAATTGGAATTAACAAGGTAAGATTCAAGTGCAATTACAAGAACAAGAATAGTACTGGCAAACAACCAATAAGGGCCTACACCCTACCATATTCTATCTGTTCTTATTAAGGATAACCGATGGAATTCCCCGACTTACTATAAGGGCCTCGACTTAACTGTAAACTCTCCCTGCCGCCACTAAGTCTGTCTGGGCTTGCTCCTACTCAAGAGAAAGCTTCTTCATTTCTTTCTTCTGTTGGGCCGGCCTGTGCCCGCTTGTGATTGTTCGATGGATCCTACTGACTTACTAGAAGGGCAACTTACTAGAAGGGTGATTTATCAGCTTTCCCTGACGACTTAACCGATTAATTGGGTCTTCTCCCGTCGCCAACACCCGAACCTACCCCACATAGTAAGTAAACAAGTCATTCCACAAGAAATACAGAATACTGCTGACTCTGGCTCTTACTAGCTCCACTCTTTGACCTACTACTTTCATTCTTAGACTCCCCTCAGCTCCATTCTCCCGAAGTAAGTAATTGCCGGTTCCATTCTCTAACTCCTTAGTTTGCTTCTGTAACTACTGGAGGTAATTCTGACCTTTCCGACCTATGAGTGGTAAGTCAACTACTACTTTCATTCTTTAACTACTTAGTTTGACTCTGTTTTTGGTGTAAGTTTTCTTCTGACTCGGTCATTTCCCTTTGCATTCTGAGTCTGCTTTGTTTCGTTCTTACTTGCCAACTTGCCTACCTCAATTTACTTAAGTGTAAGCCTTATTGGTTCCACTGCTGGTTGTAAATACACTACTTCCCTTGCCCGAATTCTAATAAGGGGTTGTGTGACTCACTACCGAATTCTAATAAGGGCTAGCTCACCTCTTATTGTTACTGGTTTCAGTCTTTCCCTAGGTTTGGATGCATTCTGAGGAAGTAAGTAATTGGTCTACTTAGTTGGATTCTTGCTGGTAGTGCTTTAAGTCTGTAACTCCCGGTTTTCATTCTTTCCCCTGCCCCAGCAGAGGTTACTGATACTTACTGAGTTTAGGTAGCTGAATTCTATCCCATGAGAGGGCGGCAACTGATACTTACTCTAACTACCTAGCAGCAGTACCATACCTATACTACCTAGCATAAGGCTTACTAGCTACATACAAATACCTACCAATACCTAGCAGCAACCAACCCACCACTACTAGGCAAAACGGGACCTATACGGAGGCTAGGCACCAGTTGAGTTTCTTTTCTCTTCATTCTTTTACTAGCTTGGTTCATTCTGTAAACTACCCAGGTAAATTCTGTACACTGCATTTCCAGGCGACAGGCTTATACCCAACAGTGAAGCTCTTTGGCTACCCAGTTCTATTCTGTAACTCTTTAGGTACATTCTGATACCCAATAGCTTCCATTCTCAGTGGTACTGTTAGTTCACTGGTTCTGGTTGTTACTGCATTAAGGCTTGGAGTTACCGCTTTCATTCTTAGTAGTAGCTGACTTGAGTCTGATCGGTCGGTGTCAGTTCGATTCTTGGACTTATGGGTTTCATTCTTACTCTCTGAATCACTTCTTCAGGCTTGTTTTGTTAGGCGGTGTTGAATTCTTGAACGCTTATTAGTAGTGGTTGCACTCTTAGCCTTAGTGGTTTCATTCTTCAATTCCTTATTTGAGTGTTAGAGTAGAATTCTTAGTCTTAGTACCACAGATGCGGGTTTCTACCCATAGCTGTTTCATTCTTATCTTACTTGGTTCCATTCTTACCAGTGAATTAACCCCTACCCACCAAGCAAGTAAGTAAACAAAAGAACTGAAGCCTACCCCATCAAGCTACGTATAGACAACGAGACAACTAGGTTCATTCTTCGACTACTGGGTTGCATTCTCACTTTCCTTTCCCTCTTGCCAACGACGTTCCATTCCTTTACTTACTAGTTCAATCAAGACACTCAGCCCGGTAAGACCACTAATAATCTACTTAGCCCCACACACAACTAAGACTTAGATTATGACTATAGGCGCCTATGCCTTATCTCCTAGGCCCAATATGCTAGTTAATAACCTTAGCTACAAGGCAACTCAGTAAGGCAAGAAAGAATATGTATACTTAGCTACATAGGCAAGATGCTACTAATTTCATAGCATAGGCAATAGGAAGAGCAGAGGTAGGCAAGGGTGAAGAGAATAAATTGATGTTTGACTCGGCGCTCCAACAAGTGGTAGATCACCTGAAGCCCATTAACGAGTGCCCAATCGACCTAAGGTAAAGCAGTTTGCTTCATCTAGAAAGTAGCGGTCCAGGAAGAGTGGAATTATGACTTTCCAACTAGCAACTTATAAATACTAGAATTCACTCCTCTTTCTTTACCACTAGCTCACCAATGAGTAGTTTCATTATATGACCTATGGGTTGAATTCTTATCTTAATACTACAACTACCTAGCTCAATTCTGTGACTGACTAGCAGCAGAAATTAATACCACGACGGGTGAGGTCAATTCTGTAACTCACTAGTGAAATTCTATATCTTACTTCTGTGACCCCCTGAGTTCCAGTCTTACAACTATAGCCACTGGTTAAGGCTCACTAGTACTAGCATAAGTCTGATAATACTTAGCATCAGCATGATAGTAAGTTCCAGCACCATTGAAGTCTTGTTAGTACCGGTTTCACTCTTGAACTACCGGGTTGAAACCTGAGCGACACTAGCTCCATTCCACCCAGCACTGGCTCAAGCCTGTAAACTACCTGGCAACTGATACTTACTGATTGTCAGCGGTTTAGGTCTGTTGTGATGCCCCACACACTGGTTAAAGCCTTACCTTACACCGATCAGCTCCATTCCAAGCAGTATGGGTTGAAGCCTTAGCAACAGTGATTTGAGTCCGACACCCACTAGCTCCATTCTTATATATACTAGTTCTATCCTTTGACTACCGAGTTGAATTCTAGGACTCCTTAGTTTCATTCCAATCTACTATACCCTGGATGCACTGGTTGAGTTCTAACTCCCCTGGTATTGGTTTCAGTCTTAGTTTCGTTCTGTGCCCTTATAGTAATTTCGAGTGCAATTCTGATCTTAGTAGTTTGTGCACTGCTCCCGAACAACTGATTAAATGCTTGGTTCACTGATTGGAGTCTCACTAAGTGGGGTAGAAGATAGGCGGGAAGACTTAAGAAATAGGGAGTAGTTACTGATACTTACTGGTTGGCAGTAGCTATAGCCTGAGCCTACTTAGCAACTGATACTTACTCGGTGGTACCAGCTCTATTCTTTCACTCTGTTACTACTTTACTTAGTTGTAGTCTTAGCCTCTTTGGTAGTGCTTTAAGTCTGGCTAGCTCAGGTTGAAGCCTGGTTGCCTTACTAAATATTCGCTCACCTCTTATTGTTACTGGTTTCATTGTTTGACGAATTAGAATAAGGGGGTCAATTCCTTCATTCCTACTTATGAGTTACTGATAATTACTTGCATTCCCTATTCTGAGTTTTGATTCACTGGTTTACTTCTGTATTTGTAGTGGTGGAGAGAAGGGAAGGAACCATAAATATGTTAGGCATCAATGACTTCTCAGGCCAGTTTCTTAGTTTCAATGCAGGAACTTAAGTACTGGACTTATAATTCCATCAAACAACATAAGTAGTGTTCTAGTGCATTTTTGCCTATAAAACAGGGCTTATCTACCTATCTGCTTTCTTTTCCTTTGTATACGTAGCTTGCTTTCTTACCTTTAGGAGTCTTGTCCTGTGCCCTTCATTAATTTCGGTAAGTCAACTCAATTCTGAAAGGTATGGTTGGTAAAGAAGGAGCACTCAAACGCAAAGCAAGTAATAAATGGCCAAGTGTTTTTTGTTATTCTAATCTAAAGAAAAATCATGAATTTAGTGGGGGCCGAGTAGATGGGCTTCAACAACTGATTTAGAGTGGAGTGGTATGATACCTTTTCTTGTTGAATCCAGAAGATCAGCTCCCTCTGTTCGCCTAGTGCTAGTACTCTTTCTCTCTCGACTAATCATTCCACTAGTAAGTAGAAGGCGAGGAAGCTGGGGAATTGAACTAAGTTGCAAGGTAGAATTAAAGAATTCCACTCATATTACCAATTCTTCTACTTATACTAAGACTTGAAATCTGCATCTAGTAGAAGAGGGTAACTGCGCTCTAAACTCATAAGTTCAATTCGAGGTATCCAATTGTGATAGAAGATTCAATCGGGCCCTTCTAGTAAGTCGGGGAGTTTCATCAGTCAAGATTCAATCGGGGAAGAAAGGGGAGTGAAATCAGTAGTATTATATAAGATAGCATCAAGGGGAGCTCTAGTTGAAAGTAAGAATGACAAGATCTTCAGCCGGGTAAGCCTTAAGTAATTGGTCCTGTGTTTGGGGATCAGAATGGAACTTAGTAGTCAAAAACTTACAATAAATACTCTCCTTCTGCCCTATTATTAAGTACACTGCTAACTATAAGTCAAGAAGTTCAGAATTGCTATCAGGCAAGTAACTACGTAAGACCAAGCAACTACTAACGACGTCCTGTGTTCGCCAGTCCCAACTTCACCTTTCCACTAGTAACTCTAGGAAAGAAGCCACCCCTAACTAGTAGTAGTCCAAGATCTATTCTAATACTAATCTAACTTACTTATTAAAAGAAGCTGTTCGCAAGCAACCAACGGGAGTCCTGTTCTGGTGAGAGTTTCATACCGGCCAAGCAACGACTAGAAGTCCAGGTCCAGTGCAAGTGAGAAAGTAAGGTTATGAGAGCCCCTTATTCTAATTCATGGAACCAGTACTACTCATCAGAATCAACCTAGGTACTATCAACTACTGGACTAAGCCTGATACCAGTGCCAATCAGACTCCAAGTAGTGCCACTCGGAATGAGCTAAGTCAGTTACAGAACCAAACCAGGGAGAAGGACTTATTAGAATTTCTTCACCCGCGGGCTGCATCAGACTAAGACTCCTAACTACCAGAACCAAGCACTGCCTAACAAGAATGGAAAGCCCGACCTATCCTATCAAGTAGTTCAATAAGAATGAAAGTGAGCCATAGAATCCTGCCTGAACTTAAGTACTGGTTGCCTACTTTCTTGTTTCATCCGTTCTCCTACTGGTGGTAGTGGTACTGCCCCTGTTCGAGTGAGAGTTGAAGACCTGGAGTACAGCTCTTGGTGGGACTGCCCCTGTTCTGGTTCTTTTCACTTTGTGCCCCATTTCATCTTTGATAACTATTGATGGCTTGTATACTATTGGCTCATCTCCGATACTTCTGCTCATTCGGTTTCTTCTGTTTCTAGGTTCATTCCTTGTATTTATTGTTTTATTCTTACTTGAGAATAGAAGTGAGTAACGAGGAACCAGCAGCTTGGTTAATTACTTGTTGAGTTACTTGGCCCTACTAAATTAGAGATGATCCTTCTATAGGATGTAAGATCAAACTAGGGATTAGTAACAACCAGACTGAAAGCAGTGAATCAAAGACTTAAACTAACCAATTAATGAAAGGCGGAATGGAACTGGTGCCAACAGGGCTTAAAGCAGTGCCCCTTATTATAATTCGACTCCAACTACTCCTACTTATTCTTCAACCACTGCATCTCAGGCTGATACTACTCCTACCGATTGCCCGTTAGTAGAGAGATAAGAATTTCAATAACTCCTTAAAGAATTGAACTAGCCTCGGGTAAAGAAGTCAAGAATTCCACTAAGCTCAATTTATTAAGTCTTGCCCACATCTAGGGTAGTGTTACAGAGTTTCACTAGGTAGTTACAGAATGAAACCACTGACCTAGCAACTAGAAGAATCAAACAGCCTATCCCCTAACCAGGCTGAGAGTGGAGCTGCTAAGGCTAAGAAGAAAACTCGGGAAGGAAAGCTAGAAACTGGAATGAAAGAATGAAATCACTATCAACAAGCCTGAGGCAATAAGGTGTATAAGAATTGCATTCAGTAGTTAAAGACTGAAACCAGTGCTAACTAAACTAAGGCACCTAACTAGAAGACTTAACCCGGGTGTAGCTAAGGTCTCTAACAAGTGCTGGTAAGACTTCCACCGGTGCTGTGCTAGGACTACAACTACTGTTAACAAGAATGAAACTACAGCGACTAACACAGCTATAGTACTAAGAAAGGAATACCACTGATTCCCAGCTTCTAGCGGAGAAGATAAGAATTCCACTCACTACCTGTAACTAAGGGCAATTAATCAGTTCTGCTTCTCTGATAACTACATATACAAGCAAGGGAGCTGTCTTCTTGCTCACTCGTCTAAGAATGACTTACTCGTTTGATTCTGTATGGGGTAGGTGGCCTGGCTGCCCTTAAGTTCATAGTTGCCAGCTGCTAGTGGAAAGAAGTATGGTATGGGTTGCCAAAGTGAAGTGTTCGGGGGCTGCTAAGGCATAGGACAGAGCTGACCAATCAAGGAATGGAACTAAGTAGTAGCAGAATAGAACTATAGGAAGCAGGTCTTTCACTCTCTCACTCTAAACTAGGAAGTAGGAATTGAAGAATGAAACTGGGTAGTATGAGAATGGAGCTAACTTACCTAAGAATCCAACCCCTTATTAGAATTCGTCAAAGAGACCAACTCCCAGGGAAGAAACATCAAAAGGGGATTTAGCATTGGCAACGAGATCATCAGTTGTGGAAGCAGTATGTGAGGCTGTGGCGACAGTATAAGAGCCCTCATAGTAAGTCCCTTTTCTAGCCAGATTATTAATCTGCCCTTATAGTAAGTTGTAAACTCCAGGAGAGCCCTTCCTTACTTAATTTCCTTATAGCCCTTATTAGAAATTCCTTATTGTAAGTCTTTGCTTCTTCTCTGATAACAATACTAGCTCATATGTTCTCAGGTCTTCTTCTCTCACTCTCACAGGACTACCAGGTTATTACCAATCTGACGAGGTATACCTATTCAAACTCACTGGCTCCATACCTGCTTTCTTTGAGTTTGTAGTAGTTGATTGGTGGACCTTAATCATAACTCTAGCATACTATACTTGCTCATAAAGACTTGATTAATGCCATCCAGATTATAGGCAAAAAGTTCACTAGAAACATCATTTCTTTAGTATGATGGGAAAGAAAACTAATCCAAGGGCCAACTCATGCATTTGACACCTATATCTTTAGGGTTAGTAAGTATCACTACTGAACCTCTTACCCACTCAGGGGGGCGTTAACAAGACTTATTCTTTATCTCTGGCTTCTGTATCAAGAGCCAGCCCTGGTCCTGTTTTGGGGAGCTCAAAACCTAGGCTTAAAATGTCTTATTTATATTTGCCCATCAAACTCAATAGGATTAGAAATCATTCCTTTAAAGCCTATAAAACAGAGGAGAAAGCTATTAAGTTGTGAGTTTCGGATGCTAGTGTAATATCAAATACTTAGCCCTTACCTACAGGCCCTATCGTTCCAGAGAAGAAGTAGTTGCAAGAGAGGAGCAAGAAGTAGATGGGCAAGAGTTCAAAGAGATGAGATTAGCCTTAGTTCCAATTTGCCTAGTAAGGGTATCTATTCCCCAATGAGCTAGTAGGAAAGCCAGAATCAAACCGGTACTAATTGGAATCGACCTAGGTAGTTCACCTCATCAGACTGAAACCGGGTATTAGATTTGAACTCGCAGGTATAAGCCTTAAAGCCAGGACAGCTAGTTACTAGATCAGACTTAACCCAGGCATAACCAGAATTTGCTCCTGTAGCTCTAGAACTAAAGTTAGAGTCAAACTCAGTAGTTACAGACTTAACCAAGTGCTACCCCTTATTAGAATTTATTCAACCCGCGCTGGGCAGGCTATAGCTGCTACCAACAAGACTCAAACCACTGATAACAAGGCTTCAACGAGGGAGTGCCTTATAGTAAGTTATAGAGCTAGGCACGCTGAGACTGAACCCAGTCAATCCAAGGCTGAAACCACTACCAACCAGTAAGTATCAGTACCCTAAGCAGTAGCAGGATTAAACCAAGGGAGTGAAAGTCTCTACCCAGTGCCACTCGTAATGGAGCTAGTGATACAAAGACTTCAGCCACTGCTACTAAGACCGATGTTAGTGCTAGCAAGGATGAGACAACTGCCAGCAAGAACCAAACATGGAAGTCACAGAACGAAACAAGTACCAACCGGACTGATCCTTTAGCTAGGCAGACTCAAACCAGTACCACTCAGACTCAAAGTAGTAAGTGCTAGCAAGCCTGATAGTCGCTAGCTCGTACTTAATTACTACCGATCAGCAGTCAAAGAACGGAACGAGTGCATCACAGAACCAAACACTAACTCAATGCCTGAGGCAGTCTCTTACTCAGATCAGAAGGTCCCTAAGCAGTCCAAGAATGAAACTGTGTTGAGCTAGTCAGTAGTACTAAGAAGCTAAGATCAGAATTCCACTAGTGAGTAGAAGAATGGAGCTATCAAGGGAAAGCACCAATACCCTATTTCTTAAGTCTTGACCGGATGCTATAGTTAAAGTATTAATTTCTCTTTCTTCCCTGTCTTGGCTGATGAAATAGCTCCTTTTTCCACCTATATATGAGACTATTGCTCCTTACTTTCTGTTCGGATAGGCTAGTTTACTTACTTTGCGGGTAGGGGTTAACTCACTGGTAAGAAGTCAACTCATCAGTCAAAGAAGCAGTAAGTCATTTAAGAATGAAGGGGTGACGGGAGGAAGTTAGAATTCCACTTGGTAGTCAAAGAAGAAAGCCAGTGCTATAGATCTACTAAATCTGAACTAACTCCGCAGCAGTCCAAGAATGAAAGTGAGCCAGGTCAGGTTAGCCAGCTGGGTCTACAAGGTCAGCTGTTAGAGCAGAGCCAGTATCAAGTGAAAGTACTGCTCTTGTTCTTGTTTCGGGTGCTAGTCCAGTAGTAGTTTCGGGTGCATGTCCAGTAGTAGAGTAGTTCTGCCCTTATAGTAAGTGTAAAGTGGAAAGTGGAATTGACCAGATTAATAATCTGCCCTTAAGTAATTGGCTAGTCTAGCTGGCTCTGCTGGGTGAAATGAATTGTAGCCAGTTGCTATAGGTATGGTTATCAGAGTTAGTTTGTTAGTAGAGGTAAGTAAACTAGTGCAATCTGTATGCTTGCCTGGCTTTAACACCAATATAAGTAGTGCTAGTTAGAATTGAACTAAGTGGGAAAGTAGGCAAGTTGGGATTAAACAAGGAATTATACAAGTCAGTATAGGAATGAAACCGGGAAGTAGTTGTTTAAGTGCTCGTTGTACTGTTAGTGGGGCTCTCCCGATCCCTTATTATTAAGTCTCTTCGTCAGAGTTGCTAGTTGTGAGTTAGAGTTGAAGACCCTTAGTACTGCTCCTGTTCTTGGCACTTAAGTAAATGGGTGAGGCGTGTTGGTGCTCTAGCCCTAAGTAGAGTAAAGTTGTACTTAGAAGCAGTTAGAAAGCCCAGTTCGGGACGGGGTTGACAGTGAAAGTTATCAAGTAGGAATTCTACTCATAAGTATCTTTGACACCACCCACTTCACTGGGTTGGCAAGAGGGCAGGGCCGCTAGTCAATCTTGTTTTATTCCAATACTAGGGAGTAGGGCTTGTTTCATTAAGTAACTAGGCGCGGGTAGTTGACTTACTTGTTGAATGAAGTGACTCGGGTAGTTTACATACTCGTATTGGTGGTTACCGCAACTCAGCATTCTATTACAAGCCTCGGGTAGCTAGGTTTCATTCTAAGATTTGAAACACCTAGGTTGATTCTTGCACTCCTGAGTTTGGTTCTTAAACTCCCGAGTTGAAGCCTTGGATTGGTCAGCTCCATTCTTTTCTTTCCTACTTTTCTTCTTACTTTGAGTCTGGAACTGGAATATCATCTACTTCTTCAACAACTACCCTCGTAACTGACTTAAACTACTATCCACACAAGCAAGAAAGCAAGGAGCACTACCACTACCATAAAGAGCCGAGTTCAATTCTATCCCTTGCTAGCTGTGACTCCGCCGCTCCATTCTTGGGTTGTACTTGTTCAATTCTAACCTGGGAACTGAGGAGTGAACTCATAAACTACATACAGGCTTGGACTCCCTGGTTTCATCCTTTGTATTCCTTGGTTCAGTCTTACCATCACTAGCATCAGCCTGAGCCGTACGGGTTGCATTCTTTGACTCCTTACTTTGAGTTCGATTCTAAGGTCTGCTTTGTTTCAGTCTTGGATTCACCGGTGCAACTCTGAAGTAGGTGGAGTTAAGACTGGTTAGCTGTGGGTTAAGCCTTGGATTTCACTAGTATAGGAGTAGCTAGAGAAAGTAAGTAAAGGCACTCCCTCGGTGAAGAAATTCTAATAAGTTCTCACTGGTTTGGTTCTTTCTCTCACTTGTTTCACTCTTGCACTCCTGGCTCGGATCTAGTTTAAGCCTTTGACTCCTTAGCAGCATTCCCATTCCTGGGTTCAGTCCGAGTATACCTAGCATAAGGCTTGGAGTTGTGCTTTTCAGGAAGTAAGTAATTGGATTCACTGGTTTCATCCTTAAACTACTTCTTAGCTTAGGTCAATTCTGTACTTCACTACTAGCATACGGCGAATTGGTGGACTACTTACTACTAGTCTATACTAGAGATGCGGGAGATCGGTAGGCAAGGGTTAAGTCTGATTGGCTCCTGTTTGATTCTTTGATTTACCAGTTCGATTCTATCTCTTACTTGCTCCATCCTATGCCTTTACTCGTTTCATTCTTAAGTAGCTATAGAAGAAGCATGGAATCGATACCAAGTCTGCCCAGCAGCAGTACCACTAGCTGATGTCCAATAAAAGTAATACCTAGCATAAGTAGCCACCGCATCAGTCCCATCTACCAGGGGTGCAGCATCAGAAATTATAATAAGTCCTCTCCTTAGCTTCAGAACTTAATATAAGGCGGAGCACCAGTCCCATTCCTTGTATCAGTGGTTTAAGGCCGGTTAGGGTAGTAGTATAGCCTTGGAGTTGATGCGGGAGAGACTTAAGAAATAGGAGTGAGTGAAGAGTTGTTTCGGGAGATTGGTGGGAAAGGGAAGAAAGTGGTTGCATTCTTGAACTACTAGGAGGTAACTCTGGCTTCCCACGCCACTGGTTGATTCTTAGTAGTACTTGTTCCAGCCCTTATAGTAAGTCGGTGTGAGGTTGATTCTTGCTGGTAGTGGTTGCATTCCTTCTGGGTGCATTCTTGAGCATGGGTGTTGAGTCCTTAGCCTTCTACCTACTACTTTCATTCTGATCTACTCCCGTTGATATCAGAGAATTAAGACCTTAGTGACTTGGCCCGATCTCTACTTTCTTTCTTTCCCGCTGCACCTCCGGCTCTGTCAACTAATTCTTTCATTCCTACTTTAGAGTTAACCCCGCCCCTCCGCCTGGCTAGGCTCATTCTTATGTTCTAGGTCTACTTCCACTCCTAATGAAAGGTATGAAACTAGCACACGAACAGAACTATACTCTCCTTCTTACTTGAACTGCTTAACTTGCAAGACCCAACATAAGCCTGCAACTACATAGGCTCCATTCCGAGCCACGCTTTCACCAGTTCCATTCTGAGTTTAGTTAGCTCTATTCTCTCACTGCTTAGGTCAATTCTATAACTACCCAGCAACTGATACTTACTTTCACTGCTGGAGGGCAACTCTGAGTTCTTCCGTTAGTGTTTCATTATTGGACTGCTCAGGTCAATTCCGAGTAAGTAATTGCCCGTTATTAGAAGTTCTGGGTTTCATTCTTAGATTTACCAGTTCTATTCTTTTACTTGCTGGTAACTGATACTTACTGCTAGTTGCTAGGTTGATATTCTGTACTTAGTAGTTCCATTCTTGACTTCCCTCTTACTGATTAAATGCTTGGATTCACTAGCTTAAGTCTGTAACTACCTACCGTCGGGCTGAGATATGCACCCGTTTCAGCAAGTATTTATTGGACTCCTTAGCTGCAGCCCTTATAGTAAGTTGATACACTAATATCAGGCTTGGAAGCAGTTGTCTTAGTCCTGTTAGCAGTGGTTCAAGCCTTAGTAAATACCTTGTTTAAGTCTGGTTAGCAGAGTAGCGGTTTCATCCTGATACTACTTTGGTTCCATTCTATCCCTTAGCAGCCCTAGTTCTATTTCTTAAACTAACTACCTGGGTTCAGTCTTGATAGTAGTAGCTATAGAACTTAATAAGAGGAACTACTGGAGTTAAGTCCGCCCTATGCTAAGGATCAGTCCTTTTAGCAGTGGTTCAATTCTTATGAGTTGCTAGTTGGTACTGGTCTAGATGGGAACTGTTTTAGCCTTTGTATACCTTGGGACTGATTAAACGCTGCTCGGATCTAATTGAAGTCTGGGCAGCATTGGGTTAAGGCTTGGATATTCACTGGTTTCGGGTCGGATAGCTACAGTACTAGCCTTATACCTACGAGTTGAAGCCTTGGATTGCCTAGCTCTATTCCGATTGTTAGTGGTTCCATTCTTTCACTACTTAGCTTCATTCTGAGTTTACCCCCCGAACTTATAAGTACTGGCTCAGTTAGAGATTACTTCACTAGCTTTCTATCCTAAAGCGTATACTACTGGGCTGGGGAAACTGGACTAAAGGGATTCTACTAACACAAGAACTGGAGCTGTACTCAAGGGAGAAGACGAAACAAGGGATGAAGCAAGCAAGTCACTGGAACTACCCTAACCCTAAGAAGCAAGTAAGTCAACTACCCTATCCACACAAGCAAGAAAGTCAGGAGCAACTACCATTACCATCAAGATAGGGGCGTAAAATGAGCTATTTCATCGCTTAACTAGGGCATCAGGGGTTAGTTCCATTTTTCTACTTACTTATTTTATTCTCACTTTGCTCCTTCCCTACCTCGACTCGAATGCAATTCATTAATTCTACACAAGGAGAAGGAGTTGGTCTCTTACCAAGCCTAGCTACTAATACAACTCATACTGATGAAACAGGACTACTTTCTTTCAACTTTACCTCGAACCGGTTATTATAAGTTCTGGTTAGTCTCATTCTTAGACTGCTTAGGTGCATTCCTACTTATATGGGTTTCACTCTGACTTTCCTGGCTTTTAGGCTGTGCCTTTCTAGTAAGTTCTAGCTCAATTCTGTGCCCTTATAAGAAGTTCCAGCTCCATTCCGACTAGCACTGGTTTAAGCCTTAGTAGACACCGTTATAGCCTTGGATTTACTGGTTCAAGTCTGCCGATCCCTCCTATAGTAGTAGTCTGAGCGGACAGTAGTGTCAAGCCTTAGATGCTGTTGTCTTAGTCCTGTTAGCAGTTGTTTCATGCTTGTTACTAGTGGTTGTAGTCCTGTTAGCACTGCTTTCAGACTTGGATGTCACTGTTTCATTCCTACTTTCCGACTTCCTGGTTTCACTCTTGTTGGGGTAGTGGGTTGATTCTTATTTGTAGTGGTTCCTTGGCTCGTTGCTTGGCTCTTAGTCTGCTTTGTTGGATTCTTGACTTCAGTACTCATTGCTTACTTAAGCTTAAGCCTGTAACTACTTAGCTCCAGTCTTAGTATGTAGAGGAGTGAATTCTTCCTTTCCGGACTAGCTCAACCGAGGTTTATTATGCGACTCCTTAGGGACATTCTGGTCTTAGCTCTGGTTGGTTCATTCTGATATTCCTACTTCTGAGGTTGTCTCTTTTAACTAGTTGCATTCTTAAGCTACTTAGTTCAATTCTTAGTCTTGTACTAGATGTGGCAGCTGGGTCATATAACTCCTTAGTTTCATTCTTTGACTAGGTTTGGGCCAAAAGCAGGTGAACTCCAGTAATTATAAGTTCTGGTCGACAACTAGTGTATCGGACAGGACAGGTTCTCCATCTCCCGAAAACAGGACTACTACTATTGGTATTCAACAAGAACAGACAAATACTACTATGAAGCCAGCAGCTTACGCTGCCCTCGCATCAAAGCAGTATCATCTGCAAACTCTCCTTCAATCTCACTCAGTACAGGCAATTGGTAGGCTTACTACTAACGAGTTTCGTTCTGTTAATTACAAGTTTCATTCTGTGACTACCTAGTTTGATTCTTAAACTACTTATAGACATTCTTTAGGTCCAAGGCAGGGCTAGAAGTTCCAGCTCCATTCCGACTAGCACTGGTTTAAGCCTTAGTAGACACCGTTATAGCCTTGGATTTACTGGTTCAAGTCTGCCGATCCCTCCTATAGTAGTAGTCTGAGCGGACAGTAGTGTCAAGCCTTAGATGCTGTTGTCTTAGTCCTGTTAGCAGTTGTTTCATGCTTGTTACTAGTGGTTGTAGTCCTGTTAGCACTGCTTTCAGACTTGGATGTCACTGTTTCATTCCTACTTTCCGACTTCCTGGTTTCACTCTTGTTGGGGTAGTGGGTTGATTCTTATTTGTAGTGGTTCCTTGGCTCGTTGCTTGGCTCTTAGTCTGCTTTGTTGGATTCTTGACTTCAGTACTCATTGCTTACTTAAGCTTAAGCCTGTAACTACTTAGCTCCAGTCTTAGTATGTAGAGGAGTGAATTCTTCCTTTCCGGACTAGCTCAACCGAGGTTTATTATGCGACTCCTTAGGGACATTCTGGTCTTAGCTCTGGTTGGTTCATTCTGATATTCCTACTTCTGAGGTTGTCTCTTTTAACTAGTTGCATTCTTAAGCTACTTAGTTCAATTCTTAGTCTTGTACTAGATGTGGCAGCTGGGTCATATAACTCCTTAGTTTCATTCTTTGACTAGGTTTGGGCCAAAAGCAGGTGAACTCCAGTAATTATAAGTTCTGGTCGACAACTAGTGTATCGGACAGGACAGGTTCTCCATCTCCCGAAAACAGGACTACTACTATTGGTATTCAACAAGAACAGACAAATACTACTATGAAGCCAGCAGCTTACGCTGCCCTCGCATCAAAGCAGTATCATCTGCAAACTCTCCTTCAATCTCACTCAGTACAGGCAATTGGTAGGCTTACTACTAACGAGTTTCGTTCTGTTAATTACAAGTTTCATTCTGTGACTACCTAGTTTGATTCTTAAACTACTTATAGACATTCTTTAGGTCCAAGGCAGGGCTTAAGGCTGTGACTCCCTGGTTCCATTCCTGTTGGCAGTGGCTGAAGTCTTGTTTTGGTGTCACTGGTTCCTGTTGTTAGCTGTCTTGTTCTTGTTGAGGTGGAGCGAGCACCAGTCTTGTTGTTGCTGGGTTAAGTCTTGCACTTATGGGTTTGATTCTATCCCTTGCCAGCTCCAGTCAGGTTAGCAGTGTTTCAAGCCTGAGTCAAGTAGGAGTTAATTCTGTATATGGACTCCCCAGGCTTAGGCTTCTACCCAATAGCTCCATTCATATACCGACTACTTTCATTCTTTAACCACTGAGTTTGATTCTGTTTCCCTTACTTGCTAGCTTAATTCTATCCCTTACAAGCTCACCTCTCTAGCTCACTTCTTAGTTGCATTCCGTAACTCACTTGTTTCAGGTCTTATTGCTAGTAGTTGTAGTCTTAGTACCACTTGTTTAAGTCTTGGCTACCTCCCCTGGGTTCTTAGCCAGTAAATAGCTAGTTCGATTCTTGGACTTATGGGTTTGATTCTGATCTTAGTACTAGATGCTTACTACTAGCTATAGCCTTTAACTACTCGGTGGTATTGGTCAGAAGTGGACTCCCAAACTACCTTGTTTCATTGGACTAGCTCCCGAAGACAGGACTTCTCTCTTTCTAAACTAAATCCTATATAAAGAAAAGATGGAATTAAGTAGGGGCCAAGTAGACAAAGTAGATAGATTTCTTCTTTGCTTCAAACAAGCACAATTACCTCCCTAACTGAAAGAGACTCGTCGCCAACAGTTTCAAGTGAATGAGTTCGGGGCGGGGTTAACACTTATTAGAGGTGCCGGATGTGAGTGAAAAAGGAGACTTATTTGCTTCTGGGAAAGTAGCGAGGGAAAGAACATTCCTTCCTTCCCATCTAGGAGCTACGGAATGAATCTCTGGTATTAGCACAGGGCGTGTTGAAGCTAGGTTAAGTGGATAATTTGCTGCTCGGCGTATGTAGTGAGCGAGGCAACTCGTATCTACTCTTGGGGTGCTCGTTGAAACATCAGTCTCGGGATGCTCCTACGTCTGCTACTTTATAGAATAGAAGAGAAGCCGGTAACTACCCAACCAAAGAATAGAAGAGAAGCCGGTAACTACCCAACCAACCATAGGCTCTTTCCTCCCTTGAAACTCGAACAAGCCTCTAAACTTATGCTCTTTCTCTAGTTACTTTATCTCTTGCACTTAGGATTCCACTGGCCCTTGACCTTTAACTGAACCCTCAACTTAATCATAACTGCTATTAGTATTTGTTTCATTCAGTTACTACCCCAGAAGTTGGAGTGAAGTATCCGATGCTTTTATTGGAGTGAAGTATCCGATGCTTGTAATAGATGTAGGCTCGGGTGTTGGTGCAAAGTGAATGTCTACTCGATCAAAGGTTGGCAAGGGAGATAGAATTGAGACATAATCAAGTCAAGGTGAGGAAGCTGGGCGAAGGGCAGACTCTGGTATTCCCCACAACTGATACAATAAATAATTAGCCACACTAGTGCATTTGATTTACACTGATTATAGTTACAGTAAAATGAGAAAAGAGACGAGGTAAAGTTTCAAGTGGAGTTCAAATTGAGGAGTTTACAAAGGCGCTTACTTATAGTTAAGATAGTAGAGAATTGCCTGGTACCAAGGTATAGTAGAGAATTGCCTCTTCTGTTCGAGGGCATGTGATTGATTATTATTATTAGATTTCATTTACAAGTCCTGCACCAGGGCCAGTCCCACTAAATCCTCTTTAGCTAGTGAATAAAGGAACCCTGCTTGCTCCTCGTAGTTAGTAGTTTTCGTTTAGTTGCTAGTAGTTGAAGTCTTAGATGCACGAGTTTCATTCTTGTTAGTATTGATTGCATTCTTAGTCTGCTGAGGGACATTCTTTACTTCATTCTCTAACTCCCCGATTGAATTACGGTTGGCGCACAATGGGTTAAGTCTTGGAGTCAGTGCTTGAAGCCTTACTGAGCTAGCTAGGGGGTCAGTCTTAGTTTAGGCAGTTCCATTCTGATAGTTACTTGGTTCAGGCTGAGTTTAGTTAGTTCAATTCTAATAAGTTGGTAAACAAGGCTTATACCCACTAGCTCACCTTCTTCCTACTTCCCTACTAGCTCACCAATGAATTGAATTCTGTAATTCACTACTAGAAGCGGCATAGCGGTAAGTGAGTTAAGACTTGTTGGCAGTGATTGAATTCTGCAGGAGCAGTACTAAAGGGAGAAGACTCAACTGGGGGTTCCACAAGAACAGGAGCAGTACTATCGGTAAGAACAGGAGCAGTAGTAACTATTGAATACCTTAACTCCTTCTCCTACTCGAGTATCCAGCTTAGGCTGGAACTACACTTGAAGACAATGACTATAAGGTCCTAAACTCTCAGTGAAGCTTACCTCTGGCACCCAACCATACTTCTTGGGAACTAACTCCGACTTAATAGTAGCTCACCAGTGTTCAAGAATAAGGGACCGGTCTGAAACTAATGGGGGGCCAAGTCACTAAGGGCTAAGCGTATACTACAGACCAAGCAACGAGGCAAGTAACAAACTTACTAAACAAACTTACTAGAAGAGCCTAGACTATTAGCTATCAGCCTAGTAACTACTAGAGTTTATGTGAGCAGTTCTATTACCAGCGAGCGGAGTTTCATTCTTGTTAGCACTGGGTTAAGTCTTGTTAGCACTAGTTTCATTCTTCCACCTACTAGTTGCGTTCTTGTTGTTAGTTGTGAAAGTCTTAGATGCAGCGGTTTAAGTCTGTAACTACTAAACATCCGTCTGCCTAGCACTTGTTTCAGTATGAGTATACCTGGCACTGGTTCTGGTTGTTACTTTGTTTAGGCCTTACACTCGGGCCCTTATTTTAAGTAGAAATTAAGTAAAGGCACTACTGAGTTTAAGTCTTGCCCCTATCTTGCCTGTCCGTGGGGAAAGATGATATCCCCTCTTAAGGAAAAGAAGCTAAGTCAATGAACCCTATCTTTTCATTCAGTAAACAAATCATTCAAATAATAGATTTCACAACTTACTAGAAGGGTGATTAATCAGCTAGAAGGTCCTATCCTCTGGACTACGGATCTATAAAAGGCGAAGACAGGACTTTGTCAAGAACGAGAACAGGGGCAGTAGAGTAAGCCCCCCGATTGCCCGATAGACTATAGAGTAAGCCCGAAGTCTTTTTACTAGTGTACTTCTGTGACTCGACTCGGGTAACTATTAAAAGAATGAGGCTCAGTTGCTTGGCCCTTCCCACACCTATACCAGACTTTAGATCTGTAGTTTTCTACCTGAATGAGGCTCTCCCATACCAGAGTCGGGAAAGATACTTGAAAGAGACTTGCAATTATTTAAAGCTTTATCATCTCTCACACCCAGCTACTAGAGCAACAAATACAGAATTCACCGAGTAAGTGGAAGGCTATGAAGAAACCAGTAAGTATAAGTTAGTTACCGAAAATCGCCCCTAAGTACTATCACTAGCTTACCTTACCGCCGAACACAGGACTTGATCAACTAATACTTTTGGACTTATTGAAACAAGCCAAGCTGCTACCAACTAGTTGCGTTCTTCAATTCTACACCATGAGTTGGTCTCTTACTTGCTTTAACCACTGAGTGCAATTCTTATTCTGTGACACGACGTTTCATTCTTCAATTCCTTATTCCGAGTTTTGAGTTCCATTCTTC